>BSBM01000676.1:3555000-3656821 GCA_027924585.1 Larix kaempferi | reverse complement strand
TATATATAATATGTGATTTATATTTTTTTGCACCATTTATTAATTTATGGTGCTTTGCACCACTTGTTATTTTATGGTGCTTTGCACCATATTTGTGTATAATAAATAATAATAATAATAACAATTTTGGTGTTTTGCACCAAAAAGTCTCAATCCATGTTGGATTGGTTTTGGTGTTTTGCACCACAAAACTTCAATCCACTTAAGATTGGTTTTGGTGGTGTGTACCATACACTATGGAATGCCACATATTCATTTAACATTAAAAACAATTTTTTTACAAACACCACTTTTGCACCATAAATCTTAGTACCACTTGTGTATCCCCACATTATCACTACTTTTGCATCACTATTTGAAAATTGAGAATTTCTCAAATCTTTTCCAAATAGTAGTACTAATTTGAGACTAAAATACCTTTTTTTCTCGTAGTGAAATATCTTACTCCTCCTCATTCTCCTCATTCAATCGACATAGTAATCCACAATATTAAATGAGAAAAAACTTAAAAATCTATTCCACAATGTTCCGAATTATCCACTTCCCATCGATTTTTAGACAGAGTAAACTATGGTCGAGGCATTTTGAAGTGAAAATCTAGCAGAGAGCAGAGCATATGGAAAACCGAAGCTTTCTCCAGGAGAGTCTGTGCCCACGCTACATCACGACACCTCATGCTGCATAACACATATTATATAGATCACATTGTAGCATGCCACTGACACATTTAACAACACGTAGTTCACCTTTTAATACGTGGCTCTCTTGTCTACACGATTGACACTAATTCTTGACTAGTGCGTTGGAATCTTCTTATCCACAAAGTTCTAAATAAATTTCAATTTGGATATTCGTTAAATAAATTCCAATTTAGATATTCGTTAATCTAAATAAATTCTAATTTAAATTCCCACGGAGTGTACTTATGCAATGACGGTCTTAACAATAATTATAAACTTAATATATAGAAGTTAAAATGATTTTTATTATTATCTTATTTTATTTTAAATTTTTTTTTTTTAAATTAAAATATTTATTATTAAAACAAGAGCCACGAGGTAGCAATGTTTCTGACATTGCTACTTGTTGTTTTGTTACAATTGCAGTTGACAGACTTCACTTGATTGATGGGAGAATTGGTCCAGCTCAATGTTACAATTGCGATGAGCTTGAACACATTGCATGAGATTGTTCTTAGCTCCAGAGATTGAGATTGGACACATGCGGGAAGATTATCCCAAGCCCATTAAGCACTAGGAAGCATGCAATAGACAAAGGAATGCTAACCTAGTAAACATAGAAGTCAAAATGGCAGATGAGAGAACTAGGCCCTACTACTCATGTAGTTACTTGAGTAGCTGGAACCCGTACTGGTGCAGATATTGGAATTGGACATTCTAGAACGATTAGAAAAACAATACTCATAGCCCCAAAGTTCAACTCTATAAAGGATCTCTCACAGGATGCTATCAAAATGTTCGAAAAATTTCATAGTCTAGACTTTAATCGTTGGCATTGGCTTTGAGATTTTCCAACTTACACTCCCATTTTATAGTATAGTCTTTAATCATTGTCCTCGTTTTTTATTATGAGAGATTCATTTTATTAAATAAAGGAAAATATTTATACAAAACACTTTTATTTACAAGCTTTTAATCATTACTACAAAATAAGAGCTTCTCAAAACCTAAACATTAAATATATAACCACAATGAAACGTTAGACTAGCTAAAGACTAACATATCCATATTGTTTGAAAATAGTGTTGGCACGCGTTTATGCACTAGAATGGTGCCAATTTGAGCTCGATGGTTCTGGTTACTCCTCCACGTAGACTAAGCCCTATTGCTTAGCCACAAAACTGACCAAGTACTCTAGATTGGTTCAAGTTTTTAGTTGAAATCTTCTTCCACTTGTTTCTCCTTATTTTAAATCTTGTATAGGCACACTAGCTTATCCAACACATCTACCACCTCTACCTCAAAATTTGTTTGCTCGATAATTTTTCTCTCATCTCTATCCCAGAGTCATTACTCGAACTTGCATAGAGCATGTTACAATTTTCTACATAGCAACCTAAGAATTTTTTTGGGTCAGAGATTTGAAAGTCATCACAGCAGATCTAAGAGATGATGTATACCTCACAAGAAAGTAATTGATTAAGCAAGAAAATAGAAGAAGAGTGGTCAATACAGTATAATGAGCAACAGAATAATAATACAGTAGAACTCGGATAGAAGCAAAAATACTTCACACACACCAATTAATTAATCACAATATGGACAAATAAATAGTACAATGCATGAGGATTCGAATGCCTAAGGTGGCAATTCGAATTAGCTTTCATGGAGTGATCAAAAGATCATTGGAGTGTCATCGGAGCACAACTAGTAGTCTATCTCATCATCGGTGGAGTCATCAATGCACAAGTAACTGTCAACCGTCAGTCAAACTGAGTCTAACTGAGTGTAGTAGGTGTAACTAAATGTAACTGGCACATGGAGACACTAACTGAATGAAGGAGGCTCAGTGGAAGGTGCATGAGGAGCTAATTGGAGTCAGAATAGGTAGTCATGTCTCATCAGAGGTCAATCGTAGTGATAACAACAATGAGGAGTCAGTTTGGCCTCAAATCAAGGGAAGACTGGTGGCTAACTGAAGTAAACTGAGTCTGGTAGGTGTAATTGAGTGTAACTGAAGACAACTAGACTGGTACATGAAGAAGGGCGAATTGCTTCCTAAAATCAAGGAAGAAGGGCGCATTAAGCAACTGGAGGGCTAAAACTGATCAGTGAGAAGCTCCCGGGGGCTGGCTAACTAAGGGCTAGGTGCTGGACTGATGACTGGGATGCATGCAAACCCTAAAAGTGCATGCATGACTGAAAATGTAAATGATCAAAATACTGGTGGGACTAGGATGGAGTATAGGAATATCCTAACACCCCCCCTTAATCCATCCTAGACCCTGGTAACTAAGACCAAAGGTCACCCAATACAATGAAGAATAACAATCAATAACCCAAGGAAGTGGGGAAAATTTCATGGAAAAAATACCCCCCCCTCAAAACAGACTGTAAGGCACACACAAAAAATAAATGTGCCAAACTCAAGCAGGTGTGATGCTTGGTCATATGTCTGGAGGTATCTTCTTCTTGGAAAGAAGTGGATCATGCTCAAAAAGCATGTGCTTGTACTTGCTCTTCGGATCGAATGTGATGAGAACAAATCCAAAAGTATGAGGATGATCCTTGAACCCGTGATTTGAATCAGTTGAGGTAGGATCAAAAACATGAATATGCAGATAGTCTTTTGTCTTCGCCTTCGAACCATCATGGGTGAGATTATGCGAAAAAGAACCATCAAATAATAATGATTGCTTGGAATCCAAATCAGCACCAAGACTTGATAAATGGTTTCTTGAGATCTCCTTTGAACCAGCAGGGGTGAGATCAAAACCATCATATGCATGAGAAATTATCCCAAGTAGTAATTGCTTAGAATCCAAATTAGATCCAATACTTGAATCATGGTTTCTTGAGATCGCCTTTGAACCTTAAGAGGTGAGATCAAAACCAGTAAGTGCATGAGAAATTATCCCAAGCGAATGGTCATGGTTTCTTGAGATCTCCTTTGAACCAGCAGGGGTGAGATCAAAACCATGATGTGCATGAGAAATTATCCCAAGCGAATGGCAATGGCCATATTCTTCAATAACCTTCTGAAAGCATGGAATAATGATCTATAGTAGTAAATAAGAGGTGATTTCTTGAGGAGAGCGAATGCATTACCTTCAATAGCTGATTTGACCTCTGAAATAATCATGTGGTCATGATGCAAACCAACAGACTCTGGTGTAAGAGAGGATTTAGGACCTTTTGCACTATCTAGAGTGTGAGTTGGCATAGAAAGAGAATAAAGTTGGAGCATGAGTGTAGAATCTGCAAGTTCTTTGTGGACAACTTCAATATGAGATGATACTGGTTCATGATCCGAGAGACCATTACGGAGGGTGAATGCATCACTTTGCTTGCTCTTGAAGGGGTTTGGACCAATTCCTTCATTCTTTCTGCCGAATCTTTCATCCAGGTAGGCCCATAGCTCTTGGGGAGATTCAACATCATCAATGAATTGATGTACCAAGCATCGAGACATAGCAAGCATCATGGTTCCCATGGCTCTGTCACCATTATTTAACCAGTCAATCTTTTCTTTAGAGGATTCGAACTCTCTCTCAAAACAATAATCAAAGAGACCATTTCTCTTCAAATGTGCTATCATCTTTGGTTTCCATTCATCATAGTTGAATGGAGAAAGAGGATCATAGTTGAATGGAGGAGGATAGATTTCTTCTGAATACATGGAAGCTGTAGAAGACCTGTAAAAACAATAGAGAATATCTGCAACTGCTACTGCTGCAAAGATGCAGAAACTACTGCAACTGCTGCACTCCAAATCTTGGTAATAACCTACAAAAAACTCTCAAGAATGGAGATAAACAATACTCTCAACATGCTTTGATACCATGTGAAAATCCTCACAGCAGATCTAAGAGATGATGTATACCTCACAAGAAAGTAATTGATTAAGCAAGAAAATAGAAGAAGAGTGGTCAATACAGTATAATGAGCAACATAATAATAATACAGTAGAACTCAGATAGAAGCAAAAATATTTCACACACACTAATTAATTAATTACAATATGGACAAATAAATAGTACAATGCATGAGGATTTGAATGCCTAAGGTGGCAATTCGAATTAGCCTTCATGGAGTGATCAAAAGATCACTGGAGTGTCATCAGAGCACAACTAGTAGTCTATCTCATCATCGGTGGAGTCATCAATGCACAAGTAACTGTCAACGTTAGTCAAACTGAGTCTAACTAAGTGTGGTAGGTGTAACTGAATGTAACTGGCACATGGAGACACTAACTAAATGAAGGAGGCTCAGTGGAGGGCGCATGAGGAGCTAACTAGAGTCACATGTAGTCATGTCTCATCGGAGGTCAATCATAGTGATAACAACAGTGAGGAGTCAGTCTGGCCTCAAATCAAGGAAAGACTGGTGGCTAACTGAGTCTGGTAGGTGTAACTGAAGACAACTGGACTAGAAGGTGAAGAAGGGCGAGTTGCTTCCTAAAATCAAGGAAGAAGGGTGCATTAAGAAACTGGAGGGCTAAAATTGATCAGTGAGAAGCTCTTGGGGGCTGGCTAACTGAGGGCTAAAATGGTATATTTTATAGTCGTCATACATATAGTTCGATTTTGTTGTAGGTCCAACAATAATGGTAGGCAATTTCATGACTTTTTTCCCCGATAACGTGATCGACATAGAGAAAGGCTTGTGGATTGAATGGATACAAGTGTTTTGGCAAGTTATTTCTATTAATCACTATTGGTAGGGTGCTACTGTTTAAAAAAAATGACAAGCATCATAGCAAGATGAAACATCACAAAATCTAGAAAGAAATTAAAATTCATGATAGTATGTATATGCTTCTTTACACATTTTTTCACCAATAGTTGCATTGCTTGTCACAATATCGGATTGTTGCATAAATAAGTTGCTACAAAGGAAGGAAGCAAGAGAACAAAGACTAATTATAACTTTAAAACATCATAAAGACTACATTTTCAATATTAATGAGTTCACAATAAAATTATACAAACCAATAAATCTTCCAAAGAAACTTAAAGAGAACATTTTCACTATAGTTCATTAATAATTCAGAAACCGTGCATCGTGCCTTTCATAAAAAGTATACTTTTAACTTGCAAAATCATCTAATAGGTCCATCCATTATAATAATACTTTTGTGGTCCACCCACCACCATTTTGAACTTTCCTATTTAATAAATATCTTTCTTTCGTTGAATACTTATAAAATTTTTAAACATTTTAAACAAAAGTTTAAAATTATTTTCAATGGGTAAGGGCACACCATATCTTTTGACTTCTTACATATTCCTTTCACACTCGATAAGTTTATTTTAGATTAGTTAACTTAGTTGTAATTATTTGCATTAATTGATTAATGAATAACCTTCAAATATATGAGGCACATTCACATGTATAATAAATGGGTTATTTTTTTAAAATTATTTTAATGTAGTAATAAGGTATTTAAAGGTAGTTGCCAAATAGGTAAGTATTTAAATGAGTTAATATTTGTTTTTTAATGAGTTATTATTATTATTTTAATGTAGTAATAAGGTATTTAAAGGTAGTGGTCAAATATATAAGTATTTAAGATAGTTATAAGTGTATTAAGGTTGTAGTTGAATATGTAAAGTAAATTTTAAATTTTGTAAGAAACTTTTTTTGTAGTTGTTAAAATTTGATGTTATAAAAAGTTAGAATTTTATTGTTTTATAATTTTAATTGAATGAGGGTTAACGATTTAACTATGAGCACTTTCAAAGTTACCAAAACTTAGTGAAGTTTTCTACATGTTATTTTTTCATTGTATGTGAGTAGGAAACCATTGGATCAAATTGGAACCTATGATCACTAGCTGCCTATTAAAACCTAATAATTATGGAATAAATTCTCAAAAAAACAGAATCCTTGGAGATGCATATCATGGATCATGTGAGGGAATTATGCCACTAATGCTAAAAAAACAATAGAAAGTGGTGAGAAGAAATATACTCATGCCATATTTGGTTCTATGGATCTAATTAAACTTGGTGAGGGCACTGATAAAAGGGCCTTGTTTTCCAACAAATCTAATTGAATTGATGAATGGTTTATGGGATCTATTTACATTTCCTTGATCACTAGACACTAAAAAAATATAATAAAGTTCTATAATTTCTTCGTCTTCCTCACTATTCACAAATGGTGGTTATTTATGTGAAAAAAGAAGTTATCAATGTTACATGGTACTTGTTAGACATGTCCATGTTTACAAAAAAATATGTATTGAATAAAACAAATATGATAGAAACATGTATTGAATAATAAACAAAGATAATAATATTTCCATATTAACTAGACTTTATTATTTGAAAATTGTCAAGCCAATCTCCACCTCCAATAGAATGTTCACACTCAATATTCATTTAATAATAACTCACAACATCAACTAATCTCATGAGGATGTTGATTCATCTTCCACATTTTATTTACATTTCATTTTATGAATTAAAGATGTTATGTTCTCTCCCAACATATTGCCTCCTCCAGACGCAAGTTCCATTAGTCCTCTTGAACCAATTATTTATAAAAGCATTAAGAAAACAATTTATTAATTAATTTGAAATAGTTATCATTATAATAAAATTTTAAAGAAATATTAATTAAATAAAATGATTTTTATTTTAAAATATTATTACTTAGTTTGAATGTTTACTTTAAAACATTATTAATTAACTTGAATGCTTATTATTACAATTAAGTTTTGGTTCTTAGGCAAGTTATACTTAAGAGGATAGAATATTAACAATAAGTTATGTCTAATCATAAATAATTATTATATTAATCAAGTTTTAAAATATTTTAATTATATGAAATCATTTGTACGGAGAAAAAAACACTCATTAATTAACTTTGGATAATTATCACAATAATTGAAAGTTTTTGCAATAAAGCATATTAAATTTGACAGTATAATAAGTTTTGCACTAAAGCATGTTATATTTAAGAGTACTTGGTCACATAATATATAGCCTTGAGGTAATTTACAAAAGGAATTGTAAGAGTAATGCCACAATTCAAAAAATCTGATAGACAAACCTAAGATGAAGATAGATAGCTTTGACTAAATTGAAGTAGGGTCGTGAGATCATTTGAAAAAAGAAAAGGCAAAGAGGAAATGCCTACATGGAATCAGAAGCCCAAATATGATTGATGTCTTCATGATTCAATTTGATATTACAATAATCGAGGAGCCATGGACGTTCTCTATCTCCACTAGATCATCTAGTTCCTTCTCCAATAGATAATAGTTCCACGAGCAATGGACATAAAACCATACTCGTAATCAATAATTAGAGCAATGGGCATGGGTCAAGAAAACAAAGGAATGAACATGGGGCATGTTTACATTCGTAATTGATGTCCATCCTCACAGTAATCATAAATCTCTCCTTGTGATTCCTACAACACCTTACCTCACCTCTTAGATTGATAAATCTCTCCTTTTGAATCCTACAACACCCTGACTACTAGAAAGATAATCATCAATATCCAATGAAACACCAAATGGTTAGGAGACAAACTATGCTTCCATGTCCCGTGTAAACTTGGATTGCATATATGAAACAATTTTATAGAATAGCATAAATACATAGTCTTTGCTTTAACAACATTCAAATTTTCCATTAATTCTATGGAGCTCTTGTAAACAAAAAAATGTCAAATAGCATTGATATTCCTTGAAGCTTGCTATGAACTAGTAATGGAAGAAGGTTTGTGGAATTCCACAAAATTAAAGAACTCCATTTGTAACATAAAAATGTAGTTTTGTATGGACTCAGCAAGGCTAACAAATAAAAAAAAAATATTAAATCCATAATCCATATATTTTCTCTACTTTGCTTTCTTTTTCAACAAATTCCAATGGATATTTTTTTTCGTTAATAATCACCATTTCATACTATTTTTCCATGGATAACCTGCCAAGCTAGACTGTGTGCCAAGCTAGACGATGCTGCATGAATGGCATGAAAAACATTTGACATAAATATATTTACTACTCTTATGTAAAGATTACATATGATTATGTTTTAAACCCACCAAATTCACAATGATGTATTTTCTTACCGTCTCCACTACCAAATACTATAATAACCAGAAATAAGTGTGAAGTATTTTCCCATAAAAAAACCCCACATAGTTTTCGTTGAGATATTTGATATGATTATATAATTGGCCTCGAGATATCAATGAATTTATATACAACTATATCCATAAACAAATAAACTAGCAATTTGTTTCCAAACGAAGGCCGCATCATCATTGTTATTGTTATGCTCTTTAACTGTTTTGCATAAGGTTTGATCCCCAGTCGGGGTTTTTGAATAAATATGCACGGTCCGGACCGAATGGCGGGTAACATAACCATCAAAAAACTTGCATTGCAAGTAAAAACTTTGTAATGGGGATCTATTGGCTCGGATATGAGGTCCAGATTGAATGGTAGGTAACATAACCATGAAACAACTTGCATTCCAAGTAAAAACTACCTTACTAAACTACTTTGAAAAACAAAGACTAGCTTAAGGTTCTGCATAAGGTTTGATCCCCGACCGGGGTTTTTGCATTGGTTCAAGCTCTACAAATACAACTTAATGGCCTCTCTGCACAAGTTCTCACCACGCTAGAGATATTGGTGGAGCAGAAGAAGGGACAACGACTCCAAGATGAGTGTACAGGTCTAAACTAGAAGAGCTGCATGCCAGGCCCAACCCCCCATCACCAATGCAAGCAGACTCAAAAAACTTGGCGAAGGCCTCATCCCCTGACCCTCAACGAAATATCCTGCACTTGAATTTGCCTCCAGACCATGCAGATGAGAATGATTCAAATGATACTCCAACTCAATAAATTGTTAACATACATGAATAAAGACATCAGTCTTCTTCGCGAGATCAATGCTGGTATGGCCATTTTCAGGAAAGGAATTTGAAGTCGGAGTTTTAGCAGGATTGTGCACCGATATCAAAAGTAGATTTGTGATAATATTTGAGATGTTTATATAGTAGATTAAATAAAAAGAATAATATCTGAAAACATGTTTTGAAAAAAAAAAAATATTAAAAGTATTAAAGTCATTACATGTTAAAATTTATCCTTTCAAAGTATACGTAGGCGGAGCAAATCAACAGACCGATGGGAGCGTGTTGACCATATATGCCATTCCTTTTCAGTGAATGATGATACGTAGCAAGCTGCCATTGTGGCGGAATTTTATTTTAATCGGCGTGTGCCCCAGTTTGGTTTTGTGTTGGATGACACGACACAAACTCTGTAGTGAGAGCGGTTGAGCTGTCATTAACTCTTTGTATGAGCGGAAAGTTAGCAGCAGGTGCAACACCAGGCAAAAGACAACAATCAGCTACGGATCAACAAGTGGAGATTCGGAGTTATGCGGCCGTGTGTCAATTACAACCACACATTGAAAGTGCATGCAACACACTTGGCTTGCTAGGTCAATGCAATACCTCTCCCCATTTCTACACATGGCATGCAGATCATAACTCCATTCTAGTAAACCATTAAACAAGATAAACCACTAAACGATTCAGGTAAATGACATGAAACTTCATTGTTGCATGCAACTCTCGTGTCAGTTAGCTTCATGGAGAGTGATACAATTGCTTTTAGGCCAATGTAAAAGCAATGAATATCGCTATGCCACAACTGTAGATTTAGAGAACAACACCATATGCGGCCAACATAACGACAATGTAAGTCAATCATATTGCATTATGACATCCCATCAATATTGTAGAACGACGCAGTGATAAAAAGATTAATGCTGATGATTACAATCATTTAATGGAAGCTATTCTACAAAGAGAATCAGAATTTGCTATGGAAAGGGAATCAGAATTTTCTACTAAATGGCTGGCCGGTAGCTAGAGGTTCCTATTTTTTTTGTTTCAGATGTGGCAACTGCAAGCTTAACATGAGGCTATCCAAGCTGCAAGTAATTAATTAGTTGAGCAAAGTACATAAAGAAGAACGTAGAGAAAATAATATTGATCCCACATTCATTTTTGGAAGCACTTCCAGAGGTCCTTCGTCCAGAAAATTTTAGCTTCTCAACAACTTCAGTCTACAGGAACTGCAAATTATGCATCCCCTCCTGCAAAAGAAATTAATCTAGGATTTCTTGTAGTACTTCCTTGCACTTAATCTAGGATTTCTGGTAGTACTTCCTTGCATATCTAATAGGTATGAGATCGTTTAAATCCCTATTTTATTGTATATATTTTTTTTAAAGCTCAGAGGGATTTTCCCTTGGCGACCTTATGGCATGTTTGGTAGAATTTTTTTTGGGCTTAGCCTCAGATCCTATCCCCTCCCTCCTTATTTTTCCTCCCTGGTTCTATTGACGCATAGTGGGTCAACTCGTGCCCTCAACTCAAGAGAACGACCACAATGGAGTGTGGGCTTACTTGGATTCACTGCCCCCTACTTGTAAATCCATTGCCGAGACCTTTCTTTTTTTATTTGGGTACACATATGCATAAACTCTTGTACCATTCCAAGATTCCGAGTCTCTGAGTTTGTAATAGAAATAGTAAAGGAGGACCATCAATAGAGATAGGGTCCTAACACAATATCTTGACGCAAGCCATGAAAATAAAGGAAACAGATATTGTTCCTTCCACATCACCGTAACTTCCTGGTTGGTTCCCCAAACTATTATGTTGGTTGAGCAGCCTCAACGTCCCAAAGATGGCACAACTGGCATATCCTATTGACCGGTCCAGTTGGTGCTCTGCCTCCACCCTAAGTATATGTGAACCCAGTATGTGCTAGCCCAGGGGATTCAGAGGTACGGGGCTTTGTTTGTTAGATCCAGTGACGGTGTGTGTATGGAGGTAGGACAACAAGTTCCTACAAGCAAAACCAGTAAACCCCGATCATTGGAATGTAATAATACAGTTGAAATAAAACCAAAAGAGAAACTACAAAATATAAAACCCATCCTTTACTTGGCTGGAAGATCGACTCGAGCTTGCAAAATAACCTATCGTGTTTGAAATTTGAAATTCAATGGTGGAAAGGAACTTGAGCTTGAGCAGTCTTTCCTTTTTTTCTTGAAATCTTTTAACTTCTCCCTTAAAAATTTACAGAGCTACTCTTTCTAAGCGGTAAGAGAGACCAGATGGGAGTGCTGGGTTGCAAAGGAAACTCTCTGAAAGGACCGAGCTCCAGACCTCCACTAGAGAGGCGGAGCTTTTCATAGTAAACTATCCGAAAGGACCCAGCTCCGTACCTCCACTAGAGAGGCAGAGCTTCACCCACAAAGAAAATACTAAACAAAGAAATACAAATCTCGATACAACCCTCCTTAGCCGCTGCAGTTACGAGGCAAGTACAATCTATTAAATTAGATTGGAGGTACTGTCCAAGGGGAGTTCACCGAGTCCACATACTCCATTTGGCACCCAGGTGCCCTCCATTACAATTGACTCACATTTAATGGAGTAGGTATCGGCCAGTTTTCCCATAAAACACGCCTTGTTCCTATGTTACATGTTGCTAAATAAATAATAATGTACGACCACATTCGTGGGTTGCTTACGAGAGCCCGCCGCCGGGGCCTAGGGCACACCACCCTAGGCATACGTCACCCGCACGGAACCAATGAATTGAAAGATAAATACAGTTTTGAAAATTTGATTTAATTCGTCGGAAAATCATACCATAGCAAAACTTTAGAAAAAAAATAAAAAATACCTGAGCCTCGAACTAATCTATCTTCACGATTCATATATGTTAGGGACAGAATAATTTATATATAAATAAAATATATTATCCATTTTTTTCAATAGATGGATAGGTTATCATAGATACACTAACTTTTGTTGCAATATATGATAGTCTAATAATTATAAACTTAATATATAGAAAATAAAATGATTTTTATTATTACTTTATTTTATTTTAATTATAAATTTATTAAAATATTATTTTATGTTATTATTAAAATTATATATATATATATATATATATATATATATATATTAATTATCATTATTTTTTTCATAGATGGATAGGTACACTAAGTTTTGTTGAGACTTTTGTTGCGATATATGATAGTCCATGCGAGTCTTTCGATTTTGAGCTTTGGTTGGATCTACTATTGGAATTTAGTGGTAGTTTTACCTTTCATACGTAATTGATTTCTATCTTTTCATAATAAAATGTTTTGTTCAAATATATATTTATAAATAACCTTTTAAAACCATATACATTTAGATGAATATTAAATTTAAAACAATTTTATGTTTTTCATAATTATTGGTAACTATAATGAGATAAAGAGAACAACTGTATGTCCATATCTATATGCATGGAATGGAACAAGGTAGCATATTATATGAACAACTAAAAGTATTCAAAGTTTTGTAATAGTTATCCTAGTTTTAGTGGGATGCATTTTGACTAAAAAAGATCGTGAATGACAATGCATAGCATGCCCAAAATCAAAATATCTTCACTTATAAAAGAAGAACAAAAAAAACCAAACTCTATTTAAAATGAATGAAAAAGTTCAAATATCTCATAAAGTTAATATCACATGTAATGATGTTTTGAAAAAATAAAAAAATAATAAAAAATACATTTTCAATATCAACTTTCCCATTATTCACGATCCATAATCAATTTTTTTTTAACCTTAAAAGATGGGAAAATGGCTTAAAAGATTTGGAAAGGACATTTCATTGCCGTGTAAATTGAGATGGAAAATCATTGTTTGAGCTGTAGGAAAGCGGTTATGATGGTGGAGGCACAATGACATATGTTGGTGGAAGATCATCTTGACTGGTCACTTGAAGGTTTTCAAAGGACGGACGAAGAGTACAAATCCCTTCTTCGAGGGGTTACTTCGAACCATCGGGGTCAGACTGTGGTACATGTTTCAAATAAAATTGGACTAGTTGATAGTGACAAGCGTTGTAAGTCTACCTCTTTACTGTCCTCAGTGCTCTAACGACTTGAGTTGGGGGTTAATGGTCTTGGTGAGAATTCAATGTTGTGTGGGAATGGTGAAGATGGTCATCAGTTGAAGACTTCGAGCCGAGGTTGGAAGAGGGGGAAGGTGAAGGAGATAGGGGATAAAGCTAGACATAGGAGGTCATTAAAATGTTGTAGGGTGCGAGCTGAAAAAATACTTATGGTCATGGGTAAGGATGTCAATATGGACAAGGTGTTAATCTTCTCGGAGTGGTCTTTAGTTGGTTAGATTTCCTATTCCTCTATGGGTCGGCTATATAATATTATTCACTCGATCAAGGAGAACTGGAGACTAGTTCTAAGGTATAGTCCTCACTGCAACATGTTGATTGA
The DNA here is from genome assembly GCA_027924585.1 of Larix kaempferi. Classification (NCBI taxonomy): domain Eukaryota; kingdom Viridiplantae; phylum Streptophyta; class Pinopsida; order Pinales; family Pinaceae; genus Larix; species Larix kaempferi. The sequence goes on along the minus strand of BSBM01000676.1, from coordinate 3,642,788 downwards.
TAAGTGGGTGAGCTTCCATTTTCTTGATAAGGATGACCCGACTAAGACTTGGTGAGGCATTGGATTGTAGGGAATGGGTCTTGGATGCTCAAACACTGGCATCCTAACTTTAAACCCATAAAGAATAGTTTAAAAATGACATGTTTGGATGCTTTTGCCATGTCTACCCCTGGAGCTGTGGAAAAAGAATATCATTGTGGGTTTAGCTAATGTGGTTCGAGGATTTGTATATTTTGATGAATCCTCGTGTCTGCACTAAGATAAAATAATCGGTAGGGTTTTGTGGCAATTGAATTTTCCTCGGGTCTTCCTGCTGAAGTGGATATTTCTTGGGGGAAGAGGATTTTCAAACAACAAATAGATTATTAGCAGGTTCCATTCTGATGCTTTATCTTCCACACTACTGGTCATCTCAAGGATACGTGTTTAAACTTTAGGGTTGTTTTCATCAGAAGATAATTCAGATTTGGACTTATTGGAGCAGTCTTCTCAAGACAAGGTCTCTACAACCCTTTAGTTGGAGACTTTGTCTATTGATGAAGTAGATACAAGGACAATTTTAAAGGACAAGGAACTTGAGGAGGCTTCTAGGGATACAACATTTGTGGGTAAGTTGAAAACTCTCTTCCACAGTTTCTTTGATACCCTTAGTCCCGAGGAAATTAAATTTATTTAGTTGGTAAAACTATATTTGAACAAAACATTTTAGTTGGTGTTGATGGTACAGACTCATTTCCTAGTGTTATTGATGTTGAAAGTATCAATTAACTAAGAGGGGGGGGGGTGAATCAGTTAATTACAGAGCTTAAACAATTTTAAAAAACTGTTCCTTGATAACTTATAGCAGTCAGGGTGTTATCAGAACCTTTACATTCATTCTTTTAACAGTAGAAAGTTCATTGCAGTAGGTTTAATATGTAGGCACAGTATAATCATTCAAACACACATATATACACATAGACACAGGTTTTTCATGAGGAAACCCATAACGGAAAAAAACCTCTTCTTCTTAGGATGAAAGGAAAGCTCCAACTTCTCTTTACATTCTATTTTATCCGAGTTACAACCCAGATGAGGCTGCTACCTCTGTTTCTTCAGCACCAACTGAATGGAAGCTACAACTCCCAAATGTACAAGCACCAACTTGCAAAGAAGACTTTACAGTCTTCCCTTGCTCCTCCCTACCACCCTATGTAAGAAAAAATATCAGTCTATTATATCACATTGGTTCAGATATATCAGTACATACCCTTTTTATTTTGTTCTGTGCTGCTACAACTTGAGTTTATGGGCATTTTGTTCTTCATTAAATCGAGCCATACATTTTTGTTCTCATTTTCTTCAAATCACAGCTTCATCAGCAACAACTCCTCTTCATCCTCTCAAATCTCACACCAATTTTGTTCTCATCAATTGTTTTTTATAGATGTTGAAGTTATTTTCCTCGGTCTCTTTAACTTCCAGATATATCAATTCTAAAACTGAAATTGTCTCTTTAACTTCCAGAATTTACATGCTGTAACTGACATTTTAACTATCTCTTTGAATTCTAGAGTTTACATGCTGTAACTGACATTTTAACTGTCTCTTTGAATTCCAGAGTTTACACGCTGTAACTGACTAATTAAAAAATTAAATGTTTGTGAGTCGCCGCTGTTTGAGTCACAGCTGTTTCAACCAATTGCTGATTTGTAAAACCGGCCGCAACAGTAAATCTAAGAATTACGTGTTCAAAGAATCACTTGTATAGCTCAAACCGTAGCTTTGTTTGGTGATTTCCTCACAAGTCAGGTAAATGAGGCCGTTGCGCACAAAACCCATGTCCCAGATTTTCAAGATTCATCTCGAGATGCTCGCAAACCGAGACGCGAATCATTGTTTTTTTATCTGAGTCACGACTGTCTGAGTCACAACTTGTATGATTTCCAACCATCTGAGTCACAGCTTGTATGATTTCCAACCATCTGAGTCACAGCTTGTCTGAGTCACAGCTATCTGGGTCGCAGCCGTCTGAGTTGCAGCTATTTGAGTCACAGCTTGTCTGAGCCACAGCTATCTGAGTCACAGCTTGTCTGATTTCCAACCATCAATGACAACTGAATCAAAGTGCAAACAATCTCCCCCTTTGGCATTGATGGAAACCTAAAATTTATGATGTTGCAAGTGTAATCATTGACTGCTTGTTATCTGCAACTACCTGAACTTCTCCCCCTTTGACATCAATGTCAAAGAAATCATGACAAAACATCTCCCCCTATCAATATTAACTCAGAAATCAGCAAATAAAGCATTTTGGAACCATCTCATAATTACATCATATATGCAATAAGCACAAACTCCCCCTGCCAAAGTGAACAAGTTAATTAGAACAAGATATGACACCCAATTTCTCGTGTAGATATTCAAACTGGATTTTGGATAAGGGTTTAGTAAAGATATCAGCAATCTGTTCTTTAGAAGGAATGAAATGCAATTGGACAACTTTGTTTGTAACCTGCTCCCTTAAAAAATGATACTTGATTGGAATGTGTTTGGTCTTGGAATGAAGAACAAGGTTCTTTGATACACTAAAGGGACTTGTGTTATCGTAATGAATAGGAATAGGTTCAGAATATTTGACCTCCAAATCAACAAGAGTTTGTATCATCCATAATACTTGTGTACAACATGTTGCAGCAGCTATGTATTCAGCCTTAGTAGTAGATAGAGAGATAGAACCTTTCTTTTTACTCATCCATGCTACTAATGAATCGCCTAAGAAGAATGCACCTCCACTAGTGCTCTTTCTTTCATCCAAATAGTTTGCCCAGTCGGCATCTGAATATGCAATCAACTGAAAGTTTTGATTCCTAGGATACCAGAGACCATAAGTCATTGTGCCTTTCAAGTATTTGAAAATTCTCTTCACAGCTACCAAGTGACTTTGTTTGGGAGCAGAATGAAATCTTCCTACCATTCCAACAGCATGCATGATATCAGGATGAGTTGCTGTAATATATAGAAGACTGCCTATCATTGACCTGTATGTTCTTTGATCAACATCTGGTGAGATATCATCTTTGCTAAGTTTGCAGCCAACAATCATAGGGGTACTAACAGGTGAAGAATCCTCCATTTGAAACTTTTTCAACATCTCCTTTAGATACTTCTCTTGAGAGAGAAATAGACCTTCAGAATTCTGATTGATTTGAAGACCAAGAAAGTATGATAATTCTCCAATCATTGAAATTTCAAACTCATATTGCATGGCATTAGCAAATCACTGGACAAAAGATGCATTAGTACATCCAAATATAATGTCATCAACATAAACTAGAACAATTAATAAATCATCACCTTCAATTTTGATGTACAGATTGCTATCAGCAGTGCCTTTCTTGAATCCTTTTTCTTGTAAATATTTATCCAATCTGTAGTACCAGGCTCTTGGTGCTTGTTTCAATCCATATAGTGCCTTATTCAGTTTGCATACATAATCAGGATTGTCTGTCAGTGAAAAACCTTCAGGTTGCTCCATATACACTTCTTCTTCTAGATCTCCATTTAGAAAAGCTGATTTAACATCCATCCGATAAAATTTGAAATTTTTGTGATAGGCATAAGCAAGAAACATTCTTATAGCTTCCATTCTTGCCACAGGTGCAAAAATCTCATTAAAATCTTGTCCCTCAACTTGTGCATACCCCTTGCAAACCAATCTGGCTTTATTTCTTACGATTTGTCCTTTTTCATTCATTTTATTCTTAAATACCCATTTGGACCCAATCACATTCTTGTCTGTTGGCCTAGGAACAAGTTCCCAAGTATTATTCTTTTCAATCTGATCAAGCTCTTCATTCATAGCTTTTATCCAATCTCCGTCTTCACTGGCTTCATTAAAATTCTTGGGTTCTATGACTGATAAAAGAGCAATGTGAGACTGTTCTGAATTCTTAAGTAACTTCTTGTCTGAATACCTTCATTCTTGTTGCCAATAATTTGACTTTCAGGATGATTCTTTTGAATAATTCTTGAAGAAGGATTTACTGGTTGTTGCTGTGTACCTGTACTTTCATTTTCTGAGTCAGAGTCTTCCTTTTCTGATTCTTGGACCTGTTCTTCTTCGTCTTCAGCTGCATCTTCTGTATCAACATTGTTTATCTGAATATCTTTTACAGGCATACCTTCATCAATCTTAATGTCAATGCTGTCAACCATTTTACGTGACCTCTTATTGTAACATCTGTATCGTTTACTATTTGTAGCATACCCCAGAAAGATACCTTCATCAGCCCTATCATCATATTGTCCAAGATGTTTATCATTGTTTTTGATATAACATTTACTTCCAAAAACTCTAAAATGCTTGAATGAAGCAGGTTTCCCAAACCACAATTCATAAGGAGTTTTATCACTATTAGGCCTTAAGTGAGCTTTATTAAGAACATGAACAGATGTGTGAATTGCTTCTACCCAGAATGTTTGAGAAATATTTTTTTCATTCATCATTGACCTTGCCATTTGTTGAATTGATCTATTCCATCTCTCAGCTACTCCATTTTGTTATGGAGTGCCTGAAATTGTATATTCTCTTTTGATTCCTTGTTCATCACAGAATTCTTTGAAGTCCCTTGAACAAAACTCTCCTCCTCTATCAGATCTTACTACTTTTAATCTTTTTCCTGTTTGATTCTCAGTCAAAGCTTTAAATACTTTGAATTTTTCAAATGCTTCAGATTTTTCTTTCAAGAAAGCAACCCATGTTAGTCTAGAGTAATCATCAATAATCAACATAAAATAGTTTTCTTTACCTGTTCCTTCCTTTCTTGATTGTCCACATAAATCCATATGTACTAATTGAAGAGGTTTATCTATTGATGTGAATCTCTTAGATTTAAACTGAGTTTGAGTCAATTTTCTCATTTGACAAGGTTTACATACAACATCATATGGTTTTGAAATCTTAGGAAAATCTTTTACAGCTTCATTGTTCCTAAGTTTGATTAAATGATCAAAACTCAAATGTCCAAGTATTCTATGCCATAACCAACTCTCATCATACTTGCTTAGATGACACTCTTCCTTATCTTCTTTCAAAACATAGACATTATTTTATGTTCTTATACCTTTGGCAACCAATTGTCCTGAAGATACAGATTTTATTTTGCATTCTTTAGAATTGAATACAACTTCACATCCTCTATCATAACCTAAACCAGTATTGATCAAAGGAGATCTTTGTTTATTCAGAATGTTATTTAGTTCTTTTGCTGCTTTAATACTTGGCAAGTTTTGATGATAGAGAGATTGAAAATTTTCCAATTCTTTTTTGAATTTTACAACTTCTTCCTCTAATGCTTCACATCTCATCTTTTTCTGTGATAATTGTTCTTTTAGAACATCATTTGTTTTCTTTGTTTCTTCTAGTTCTATCTTTAACAAGCTACAGTCTGTACTCGGTTCTTTAACATTCTTTTCATACTGTACTAACAACTGTTTTTGTTTCCTCTTCTTTAATCTGAGTCTGTCAATTTCTTCCAAGGCACTAATCAACTCACCTTCCATATCAACAACAGCATCTTCATCATTCATATCACTTCCATCATCTTCAAAATATTCTATGGCCATAAGCACAAAATCATTCATTTTATCTTCACAAGATGACTCACTGTCTGAAACTCCTGAGAGGTCAACATCATTTGCACATAAACTTTTCTTTTTGTAGTTATTATTTTTATTGTAACTTTTAAATGTATGTTTCTCTTCATCAATAGAATTCTGACCTTTTTCTTTATAAGGACATTTAGATGCAAAGTTCCCTACCTTACCACAATTGAAACATTTAAAAGGCAACTTCCCTTTATATTTTCCTGATCCAGTTTTCAGTCTTCTTACAAATTTTGCCTCAATCTCTTCCATTTCAGATTCTATCTGTTTGTTTGCTTTAAAAGATGCTTCTCTAACGGTAGCTTTATCTTTGCTGATTCTCATTTCATAGGCAGTTAAAGTTCCTAGAAGTTGATCAATAGATAAAGTTTTCAGATTACTCATTTCTTCTATTGTAGAGACTTTTGGATTGAACTTATCAGGTAGAGATCTCAAAATATTTTGAACTAGAGGAGCTTCTCCAATCTTTTCACCAAGACCCTTCATGGCATTCACAAGCTCTTCAACTCTCAAAAAATATTTACTAACAGACTCATCCTCATTCATCTTTAGCTGTTCAAATTTCAGTCTGTAAGTTTGAAGTTTAGCATCTTTTACTTTTTCATTTCCTTCATAGCTACTAATGAGTTTATCCCACATTTCTTTGGAAGATTCAAGATGCATTACCTTTACAAATTCAGATTCAAAAATACCACTCAGAATGGCATTCATTGCCTTTGCATTCAAACTAAACTCTAGCTTATCTTCTTTGGAAGCTAGTACAATAGGTTTTGTATATCCAGTTTCTACCACTTCCCAAACATCAACACCTAAAGACATTAGGTATGTTCTCATTCTAACCTTCCAAAAGGCAAAATTTGTTCCATCAAAGAGAGGAGCTTTATTGGTTGAACCATCATGACTTGTCATGTTTAAGTTGATCAGATCTTCCTTAGACTAAAGGGTCTGGCTATGATACCAATTGTTGAAAGTATCAATTAATTGAGAGGGGGGGGTGAATTAGTTAATTATAGAGCTTAAACAATTTTAAAAAACTTTTCCTTGATAACTTATAGCAGTCAGGGTGTTATCAGAACCTTTACATTCATTCTTTTAACAACATAAAGTTCATTGCAGTAGATTTAATATATAGGCACAATATAATCATTCAATCACACAGATATACACATAGACACAGATTTTTCATGAGGAAACCCATAAAGGGAAAAAACCTCTTCTTCTTAGGATGAAAGGAAAGCTCCAACTTCTCTTTACATTCTATTTTATTTGAGCTACAACCCAGATGAGGCTGCTACATCTGTTTCTTCAGCACCAACTGAATGGAAGCTACAACTCCCAAATGTACAAGCACCAACTTGCAAAGAAGACTTTATAGTCTTCCCTTTCTCCTCCCTACCACCCTATGTAAGAAAAAATATCAGTCAATTATATCACACTGGTTCAGATATATCAGTACATACCCTTTTTATTTTGTTCTGTACTGCTACAGCTTGAGTTTATGGGCATTCTGTTCTTCATTAAATCGAGCCATACATTTTTGTTCTCATTTTCTTCAAATCACAGCTTTATCAGCAACGACTCCTCTTCATCCTCTCAAATCTCACACCAATTTTGTTCTCATCAATTGTTTTTTATAGATGTTGAAGTTATTTTCCTCGGTCTCTTTAACTTCCAGATATATCAATTCTAAAACTGAAATTGTCTCTTTAACTTCCAGAATTTACACGCTGTAACTGACATTTTAACTGTCTCTTTGAATTCCAGAGTTTACACGCTGTAACTGACATTTTAACTGTCTCTTTGAATTCCAGAGTTTACACGCTGTAATTGACTAATTAAAAAATTAAATGTTTGTGAGTCGCAGCTGTTTGAGTCACAGCTGTTTCAACCAATTGCTGATTTGGAAAACCGGCCGCAACAGTAAATCTGAGAATTACGTGTTCAGAGAACCACTTGTATAGCTCAAACTGTAGCTTTGTTTGGCGATTTCCTCGTGCTTATGGTAAATGAGGCCGTTGCGCACAAAACCCATGTCCCATATTTTCGAGATTCATCTCGAGATGCTCGCAAACCGAGACGCGAATCACTGTGTTTTTATCTGAGTCACGGCCATCTAAGTCACAGCTTGTATGATTTCCAACCATCTGAGTCACAGCTATCTGAGTCATAGCTTGTATGATTTCCAACCATCTGAGTCACAGCTTCTCTGAGTCACAGCTATCTGAGTCACGGTCGTCTGAGTCACAACTTGTATGATTTCCAACCATCTGAGTCACAACTATCTGAGTCACAGCTTGTATGATTTCCAACCATCTGAGTCACAGCTTGTCTGAGTCACAGCTATTTGAGTCACAGCCGTTTGAGTTGCAGCTATTTGAGTCACAGCTTGTCTGAGTTGCAGCTATTTGAGTCACAACTATCTGAGTCACAGCTTGTCTGATTTCCAACCATCAATGACAACTGAATCAAAGTGCTAACAATTGATGCTTACTCGGTTTTAGTTACTGGCAGTGAAGTTTCAAAAAATCCTTCTCGAACCCTTAGAGTAGTTGAACCCTGTTGCATGGGTTCCTTATGAATATTATGTCTTTTAATCTCAGAGAGGAAGGGGGATCCTCGAACTATTTGGCCCCGAAAATAATACTTCAGATAGAGAAGTCAGATATTATTTTAATCCAGGAGACGATGATGTTGGGTTCCAAAGGATGGGATGTCTTTCTAAGATTCCTTTCGGGTTGGAAATGTTGTTCAGTAGATTCCAATGGCATGTTTAGGGGTTTATTATCTATGTGGAAACCAAAAGTGGCTAAAATTGAGTCGTATTTAAATTGTACAGGTATCCTATTGGAAGGATGCTTCATTGATTTGGATTAGGAGATTAAAATTTTAAATTGTTGTGGATCATATTCAGACCATAATATGTTTTGGGAGGAGGTGGTTGAATCGGGTATTTTGGGTGATCCTTCGTTGATAATTTATGGTGACTTAAATTTGGTCCTATCTACAAGTGAGATTTGGGGTCATTCCTAAATATTAGACCCACTATCTTTTTTTTCTATGAATTTGTTTGATGTCGCGAATCTTCTTAATGCTGTGCCAAATATCTTAGCGCTTACCTAGAGGAATGGACACATGGGATGTGTTGGAGTGGAAAAATGCCTTGACTGTTTCCTCTTAGTAGAATCTCTCTTTACTAAGTTGTTCACATATCGATCTTGGGTGGTTAATATTTCTATATCGGACCACCTTCCCATTTTCCTGCAGTTGGATGGGATCAATGAAAAAAATTGTTATCCATTTAGATTTAATCAAGGATGGTTGGATTTTGATTATTTTGATAAATTAATCAGATCCAAATGGAGTTATTTTGGACCATCTCAAGGGTGTTCTGTGATGGAACAATTGACTCACAAGTTGAAAGAGAAAATGCACAATGATTTGGAAAAGACTTGTAAGGTGGGTATGAAGGAGGATTTGGTAAACCTGGAATCCGAAACTCACTCCATTTTTTTGCATAATTCTTCTAGGGTACTCTCTGATAATGGAAACAATCGTCTAGTGGCACTAGAACCTCGAAAGAAGAATATTTTACAATTTGAGTAGGAATCCTAGCGCCTAAAGAGCTGGGCCACATTGTTAAATCTTGGTGACAGTAATAATTTTTTTTTTTATAAGGTTGTAGATCAACATCGGGTACAAAACTCTATCTGGGAGTTAAAAAATTATGCTGGCGCCCAAATTACTAGTCAGGTTGATTTCGAACATGTGGCGGTAGATCAATTTTAGACTCGCTTCCAGGCGTCGAGCATTAATCCAATTAGTGAACAACTATAGGTGATTCAAAATTTTGCTCGTTTTTCCTTTGTATTGGGTTTGTCTTTTGTTGGGGGCCTAATCACATTGAAGGAGTTCAAGGATATTCTGAGAAATTTTTCCAAATCAAAGAGTCCGGGACCCGATGGATTCATTATTGAATTTTTCCTGCACTTCTTTGATTTAATCAATGATGACCTATTGAATGTCATTGAAGAATCTGGAACCACTGGTAAGATTTCGGGGGAAATTGATGCTACATTTATCGCTTTAATTATTTTTCTTGTAAGGCTCATACCCACAAAGTTTCGAACCGATGACCTTATGCAAGGAATTCCTTAACAATACACCCATTAACTATTAATTCTACGTCCCGTGGGATTATCGCTTTAATTCTTAAATCAAATGTCCCCTTCTCTTTTAATGAGTTCAATCCAATCTCTTGTTGTAACTTGATTTATAAGGTTATAACGAAAGTTATTGCAAATCAGGTTAAACCGATTTTGGATACTCATATGTCGATGGAGCAGTTTGGATTTTTAAACAACATACTCATTTTTTATGGTACCGTCGTAGCACAAGAAACTCTATGTAACATCCCCAAAAATTCACTAAAAATTAAAATTTTTCGAGTAGCATTAACTGCCTATGATTGCAATGCGGAAGTATTAAAAATGTTAACTTAAACATACTTAGGTGTTTTAAGTAAACAAGCTTAACGACATTCAACTCCTATAACCGTCATTGCTTCTACTATCTTTAACTAGTGTATTAAAATTTCGTTATGTCTTTTATCGTCAATTCACTATCCGGATGTTATGAGAATTTCAGACTATATTGAGTATTTCATGTTTCAGAAAACATGTCATCAATTCTTTGTTTTTATAATATGCAATTTGGTTCTAGAGGCTAAATGATTATTTTGATGATATGAAGGGGTCCTTGGATAGCCCTGAGGCTTACTTAGCTTTCGCTAGCTAACGCTCCTGAATTCTACTTGTAGAGAGCAGGTAAGAAAAGGAGATTCCAAATAGAAACCTTCTGGCGTGTTTCAGTTTATCATACAACATCGTAATGATCTTTTAAGTTAATAGTATAAATGTGTAGAAGATTATCTGCTCTGCAATTCTAGTCAAGTATTGATGTAATTATTTGGTTTCCTCCGTTACATCGTAATTATACAAGTTTGTTATGAAGAAAAGTTGTGTATTACCAACCTATAATTCTTATGTCGATACTATAGAAAAATGCATAGTTTCTACATTACATCTTCTCTATCAAACTATAGAGAAGACAATGTAACAATCTCCATTTCAAGATTTTGGATACAATACCTATGTTGAATAATATTTTATATGGTTTATACAAACCTATAGATTATAGTTTTCATACCAAATTATAGGCTATTGCATAGATTTTATATGGAAAAGGTATGCATTAGATTTCTTTTGCAAAAACTATATGCTTGGAAATTATTTCCCTATATCATACCTATCACCTTGGGTTTTTCGATTGCAGGTGTCAAAGCTAGTGACCATGCTCCTTGATTCTAGTGGTGTGTACCTAGCCTCCTTTGTAGATTTTGCATTATGTTTTCTTCAAAAGTATCCATAAGGAGGCTATGTATTTATACTCATCCACATTTATGCTAAGACTATAGAAGTCAGTGCACGATCAGGCCTAGGGTTTAATAGTTTAATTCGCATGGGGCCTTGCTTGGGATGGAAGTGTGGTTTTATAGCTATCTTGCAAGGGAAACCTTATGATATTTGTACTAACCCAACCTAGTAGACTACCCCATGTGGTACAGATCTCTCATATAACTTAATAACACTATATAAACATTAGGTTTCTCGGCTTATGATCGCTACCTTGGATGAGAACTATACCTCTCGGTGGATTGTTTACACTTGTCGCTCGATGGGTTAAGGAGATTACCATAGGGATTATCACCGATTGTTCAAGAAGGTAGGGTTTTTTCTTCCCACCAAGTCCCTTTTTCTCTCCTTCCGACCAAGTTCTACTCCTAAACCCTTTATGCGACATTCTCCACTCTGTCATGGATATTGCTCTGGAGTTCCCTGCGACTCGTGCAGGTTATCCTTCTGACCGCCTTAGTAATTTAACTGAAACGTTTGAGACATTACATACTACTCCATCTTCTATGAGCCAATCAACCAACCTAGTTAATGTATTTGAAGATCGTATTCTTGGAAGAGCTATCATAATCTCCGTGGTATAAATTTCTTACTCTATAAATTACGGTTTAAGTATTTTTAGTATATACTTCTTTCTGTGACAGTTTTCACTCATTATTAATCCTATTTTTTTCCTTTTCATTTTTATTTTACAAATTGATAACCTTGTCAAGGGTGCATCGGGTCAAGTAATTCAAAACATTAATTTGATGATGGGATATCCCAAAAACCTTGGCCTTCTCCATCAGCCTTTATTTCCTTGATTAAAGATCTCAAGATTCTTTGATTATGTAAGCATTTTTAATGGAAAGGACATATGGATTCTGTCTACTTTGTAAACATACTTGAATCAAGTAGTTTATGTCTACTTTGTATACAGACCTGAATCGCACGACTATGCTAGGCCTATGTCTCTAATTTAGTTTGAGCTTTGATATTGAGAAAGGTAATCTTAGCCAGTAGGCATAATACTCATATACAAGTTTCTTGCAGTTGGATTGGGCTTGTCTAGTGTATTATCGAATTCTCAGAGATTGGAGCTATAACAAGGGGTTATAGCAAGATCAAGTCATCAAAAGGAACTTGGCTTACATCGGTTGACTTCAATGCTTGATAGTGTAGCGGTACTGTGGGATCCATTCGAACCAAGGGCTGAGCATTCTTGGTAGACGTGTCCACATTATTATGGGCCTCAGTATTGTCCTGTTCTATGGTCACGCCCATTCTGATGGTTGCATTGTGGAACCTCTGTTGTTATGTATTTAAAAATGATAAGGCTTTGCTAGCATACCTTTAGCATTTTAGGATAATATTTCTATTGTTAAAATAATTATTTGTATTGCTACTTGTATTTCATGTATGTATTAAAATGAAAATGGATGAATTTTTGCAGATGCTTGGGAAAATAGAGAAACTGAGGTTGGAATTTCCATTTCGTTTTTGCCTATGGATTCTGTAAGGCACAAGCCTTACATGATTATCTTAACACACACACACACATATATATTTTATAATTGAATTGATGATTATTACATTGAAATGCTGACATTATATATGCATGGTAACTTATGAACGGTCACACCTTAAGACGAGGTGACCTTTGACCACTAATGACTTAAATGAATATAATTGTTAATAATTTATTAAGAGTAATATATTATTAGGTATATTACAAGTCATCCTGCTTTGAAAATATTCATCCATGAATATTCTTATGAGTGTGCTGCAACTGGAATTCTTTCCACAGATAACAGTGCCATGGTTTAGTAGTTCTTGAAATATTTGGTCGCATTTCCATTCAAATATTTTCATGCATATGATTCTATAGATAAACGCATAACAACTATATGGAGTATTCTTCTGAGATTCTAATATGATGGTGTTCTTTTGATTGTCTAATTTGATGTAGATTTTTGATATTTCTGCATGCTTTGATAAGGTTTTCTTATATGTAGCGGCAACTACTAATAATGTACTTACTTCCTTATCTGATGAGCTTGTCTTTAGTTGTTCCCTGGGAACCTTTTCATATTGAGATTCTAGAACATCTTGAGTTGCGACCACTAGTAGAATGTTCATCTCTTTATTTGTCGCAACATCTTCTTGGTTTCGTTCTTCTACGTGATCATGATTAAGGTCATCTTCGACGTTTTTATTTTCATCATTGTATTCTTCTACAACTTCAATTCTCTCATAATTGTCATTAACATTGACTTCATTTTTAACAGTATTTTTTTCTTTATTATTATAATCTATGACATTGTCATTTTCTTTACAATTGATATTGACATTGTGATTGTCAATGTCATCTCGATCTTCCATATCCTTGTCTTCTACCTCTTCTGTTTTATCGTCCTTATCATCTTCTTCCTTAGCAAGTCCTTGTTTTGGAGTTTTACTAGACAATTTTATAGGTTTTTCAGCTCGTGTGTTAATGTGCCTTACTTCCCTACCTTGTAAGAATCCACAACGAACTTCTGGTAGGCGTGCATACTTTTTACTAAGTATTGCATTTTGAGGTTTGTAGTCAGGATGTCTTTTCTTATCCCACTTAGTGTCTGGTGGGGTATAAGGAGTACGACGACCAGGCTTCCTTTCCTTCCTGGAGGTAGTATAGATTTTATATTCATCCCTACTTGAATATGTAGGAGTCACAGTAGTCCCTTGTTCCTCTTGACTTGGTAAATTGAGAGTCATAGTTACTTCTTCTATCATGGGTGTAGATCCCAACACTTCTTGACTTGAGAACTCGGAAGTCATAATAACTTCTTCCTTTTTGGTCGTAGTCCCTTCTTCTGTCGTGAGTGCCGATGCAGACCCTAGCTCTGCTTGACTTAAGAACTCAAGAGTCAACATAGCTTGTCCCTTTATGATAGGAGTCCCTTCTTCTGACATGGGTGTAGATGCAGTTTCCAGCTTTTTTTGACCTTGGAATTCGGGAGTCACTGCAACGTCTTCTTGACGTTGTGTTATCGTCAACTTTAATTCCTTAACTAATTTGATAATGTCTTCATGTCTGCTTTTTATTTCTTCATGTTGGTTTCTTTTTATTTCTTTAGCCTCGATCCTTTTTATATCTTCGATTTCAATTCTTTCATCTCTTTTAGGTTTGTGGAATGGGTTAATAATGGTTTTATTGAAAGAGGGAAACATGGTGATTCGAGGTTGTAAAAATCTTTTATTTTTCTTTTCTTTTTTATACAAAAACAATAATTAATTATTAATAATTATTATTAAAGCTATATATAGTTTTCATATATAATTTTTTTTTGAAATTTTCTCTATATAATAATTATTATTCTCTTTGATAATAATAATAATTATTAAAATGTAATAATAATATTATTATTAATATATATATATATATATATATATATATATATTTTGAAATTTTATATAATATAATAATAGTTATTATTATTTTTATAAATAATAATTTTGATATTATTATTATTAGGGTTGCAAACCCTAGGGAATGGCCAGAGTTACCGCAGAAGTTAAAATCGGTAGGCGGAGGAAGGCATGCAAGAGATGGCTTGGTGAGGAGTTGCGCAGGAGCGAAATGACTGGGAGGAGATGGTGTAGGAGACTGGACCGGAGAAGGGAAGTGGAGAAGCGCAAGGGTGGAGGTAGGATGGCACGTGTGGCGATTCAAGGGAGGCATGTTGTAGAAGGGAGGGGCGTGTTGCATAAGGGATGAGTGGGGGCAGGTGGAAGTTGATTCGTGAAGGAGGATTGATGTGTGGAGCTGGAGCAGGCGGGGGTGGTTGTGGTAGGAGTGGAGAGGGCACAGTAGGTGGTGGACGAGCAACAGATGGTGTCAACTGCGGGGGAGACGGAAGGGAGGGAGATGAGATGGGGGTGCAGGAGGGTGGGAGCTGGATGCAGGCACGGGGGAGATGGGAAAAGGCGTGGTGGATGGGGGCGCCGAGGGGAGAGGGAGGGGTCTGTTGCGTGCGAGAGGAGGCAATGCGTGAGTGGCCAGGCGCGCACGAGAGGAGGGGAGAGGAGGTTGCGCACGAGAGGAGGGGAGATGTGCCCAGGAGAGGGAGTGGTGTAGAATGGAGGAGAGGCGCAGTGGTGGTAGGAAGTGCAGGTGCGGGGGCGGGGAATAGAGAGGAGGTTGTAGGTAGAAGGAGGATGCGGGGAAGGAGAGAGTGAGGGTGGGAGGGTCGAGGTGTAATGAGAGAGAGCCGAGGTGGGGAGAGAGTCGAGACAAAGTGAATAGAAAGGGGGGAGGGTAGGTGTGTAGAATGTGTAAAAGAGAGTGAGAGCCAAAGCTCTGATACCACTGCTCTTCATTTCATGGTAAGATTATAATGCGGGTTGACCTTTTTGTGGTTTTATTACCGCATGTGTTTTTTTTTCCATTAGTGACTCTGTTTTTTTATTTCCTTTTCTGGTACAGGGTCTGCTCCTCGCTACGACTTCCTCGCATCTGAGTGATTTCTCATTAGTGAATCTGTTTTTTTATTTCCTTTTATGGTACAAGGTCTGCTCCTCGCTGCGGATTCCTCGCATCCCTCTCACTCAAAAGTATTCGGCTTCCTCGCATCCTTCTCATTCGGAAGTCTTCGCATATCCCACGTATGCCAAACAAACATGCTACTCGGATATTTCTTAAATAAATTGGAGAAAGGGAGGGGGATTCCATCAACTACAACTAAGACTCAGGTTCGGTGATTGATTTTTAGGTAGAGGGAGGTCAGCCCTCGATTTATTTACTATATTGTATTCCATAGGTTAGCGGTCTAACGATTTTTGAACTTGTTGTGCAAGAGTTGGGTCAGCGTCACTTTGGCCCACTTTAGAATATGATTTGTGATAACTCTATCAAGGATACTCCACAACCACAATATCTTTATAATTTCGAACGACCATAAATAGATTTTAGAATTAACTGTTATGCCTTTCAAAAATTTAGGTGACTTGTTAATTTTAAATTTGAACTCCTTTTCTAGTGCAATCTGGCTCCGAGACCAAATTCTGCGACCCGTGGTGGAAAATCATAGAGAAAACCACCAAAAATTAGTAAGGGACACTGACAGTAATTTCGATTCTGATTAGAGAGGAGAGATTTTTGATTACAAAGAAAACAACGGGTTTCCATTAAGATAAAACTTAGCTAAAAGGAGAACAACCCCATATTCGACTATGTAATTGCTAACCCTTTTAATTTTGTAAGCATTGGGTTTCCCAACATATCCAGCGTATTCGACTCTAAATAATGTCAATGTTTATAAATACACACATATATATATATATCTAGTTTTGCCCCTTTTATTTGACATTGAAAATTGTTTGGGTTTGTGATTACCATGCATAAAAATGTAACCGGGTGATTTTTCTAAGCATTTTTTTGTTTCACTTTACCCATTTAGCGATTTTTCTAAGCATTTTTTTGTTTCACTTTACCCATTTAGCAAAGAAAATCGTTCAGGGCACAAAAGTATATACATTGGGTCACTCCTAAATTTTGTTAAATGGCATGGAAAACTTCAATTTAATATTATTTACCTCATTTATTATAGGAATTTAAGCTTCTACTCGAGAGATCCAGTTCCTATGTTCCATTCCATTACTTTTATGCATCATTAATGATTTTTGAATTTGATTTCATAATTAAATCCGAGAAGTAGGTTCTCCCTTTTTTTTCTATATAGAATTCTTGCAGTTGCCCCCATCGTCTCAATTGACAAATAGTTATTCCAATTTGATAACAAATTATAATTTTTTGATTAATAGAAAATTTGATTATAATATTTGATTTTTAAGATTTTTTATTCATTTTAATAATTCAATTTTAAACAAATTCTAAACTCCTAAAACTCCATCATTCACAGATTGTTCAAAATATGTGCATTGACATGGAATTCCAATCCCTAAGCCAAAAAGACTTGTAATTGATAAAATTGCTCATTGTGCAATTCTTATCTAATTGTAGATTTTTCTAAGCTCAGACAAGTGCAACAATCAGACTAATATAACAAAGAAAATCAAAAAATCTAGTTAGTTATCATTTTGCCTTGCACTAACCGACATTGTTGATTTTTTCTTGGCATTTTTGTTGCAGAGACATATACAACCATATAACATCTTGTTCTACAATTCCTGTCCACAAAAAAATGGCTGGTCCAGAAAAATGATTCATCCAAAAAATGTCAAAGTTGTTGTTCACAGACCAGGATCTACATGCTTCTGCGCAGGGCACATGCCTCATGTAAATGACGCTAAAATTGAGGTCAATAACACTTTGCATTGATATAAGATCTTCTATATAAAGCATTCATTTTTGTTTTATCTTATATCATACATTGTATTAAGTACTAGTATTGATTTGGAGCAGATTGCTATACGAGTCATTTGGATTTGGTTTCTCAAGCATACCAGATAAAGAGACAAAACAACAAAAACGTATCAAATGTAGCTCATTAATGTACCAACAGTTAAAACATAGAACAAAAAAAACTTTTCGCTGCAATGCAACAAGTGCTATCTCCTATTTTGAAAGAAGATCGTGGCAAACTTCCTAGCCAGATCTTTGGCTATTCACATTGCCATGGCTTCATGTTCTGATTGTAATCTTAGATTTTGCTAATTTTGAAACACGGTTGTGCAAACTTATGACAACATCTTTGGCAAATTACATTGTTATGGCTTCATTTTATGATTCAATTTTTCTATTTTAAATGCCCATTGATGGCAATAGTGATTTTCTATTCCAACAACATGCTTAATGACATGCAAAAGCTATAACTCGTAGGGAAATTGCCACTCTGTGGCTCTTCACTTATGTCTGTTTAATGTATCGAATTATTGATTTTGTTAATGATGGATTAAAATGAAATAAGCTTTAAGAAAATGTTTTAATATACATTTTTAACCTTGTTAAGAAGTATATATATATATATGCATGTGTGGTGCCAAAAAATATAAATCACATATTATATATAAATATATATAATATGTGATTTATATTTTTTTGCACCATTTATTAATTTATGGTGCTTTGCACCACTTGTTATTTTATGGTGCTTTGCACCATATTTGTGTATAATAAATAATAATAATAATAACAATTTTGGTGTTTTGCACCAAAAAGTCTCAATCCATGTTGGATTGGTTTTGGTGTTTTGCACCACAAAACTTCAATCCACTTAAGATTGGTTTTGGTGGTGTGTACCATACACTATGGAATGCCACATATTCATTTAACATTAAAAACAATTTTTTTACAAACACCACTTTTGCACCATAAATCTTAGTACCACTTGTGTATCCCCACATTATCACTACTTTTGCATCACTATTTGAAAATTGAGAATTTCTCAAATCTTTTCCAAATAGTAGTACTAATTTGAGACTAAAATACCTTTTTTTCTCGTAGTGAAATATCTTACTCCTCCTCATTCTCCTCATTCAATCGACATAGTAATCCACAATATTAAATGAGAAAAAACTTAAAAATCTATTCCACAATGTTCCGAATTATCCACTTCCCATCGATTTTTAGACAGAGTAAACTATGGTCGAGGCATTTTGAAGTGAAAATCTAGCAGAGAGCAGAGCATATGGAAAACCGAAGCTTTCTCCAGGAGAGTCTGTGCCCACGCTACATCACGACACCTCATGCTGCATAACACATATTATATAGATCACATTGTAGCATGCCACTGACACATTTAACAACACGTAGTTCACCTTTTAATACGTGGCTCTCTTGTCTACACGATTGACACTAATTCTTGACTAGTGCGTTGGAATCTTCTTATCCACAAAGTTCTAAATAAATTTCAATTTGGATATTCGTTAAATAAATTCCAATTTAGATATTCGTTAATCTAAATAAATTCTAATTTAAATTCCCACGGAGTGTACTTATGCAATGACGGTCTTAACAATAATTATAAACTTAATATATAGAAGTTAAAATGATTTTTATTATTATCTTATTTTATTTTAAATTTTTTTTTTTTAAATTAAAATATTTATTATTAAAACAAGAGCCACGAGGTAGCAATGTTTCTGACATTGCTACTTGTTGTTTTGTTACAATTGCAGTTGACAGACTTCACTTGATTGATGGGAGAATTGGTCCAGCTCAATGTTACAATTGCGATGAGCTTGAACACATTGCATGAGATTGTTCTTAGCTCCAGAGATTGAGATTGGACACATGCGGGAAGATTATCCCAAGCCCATTAAGCACTAGGAAGCATGCAATAGACAAAGGAATGCTAACCTAGTAAACATAGAAGTCAAAATGGCAGATGAGAGAACTAGGCCCTACTACTCATGTAGTTACTTGAGTAGCTGGAACCCGTACTGGTGCAGATATTGGAATTGGACATTCTAGAACGATTAGAAAAACAATACTCATAGCCCCAAAGTTCAACTCTATAAAGGATCTCTCACAGGATGCTATCAAAATGTTCGAAAAATTTCATAGTCTAGACTTTAATCGTTGGCATTGGCTTTGAGATTTTCCAACTTACACTCCCATTTTATAGTATAGTCTTTAATCATTGTCCTCGTTTTTTATTATGAGAGATTCATTTTATTAAATAAAGGAAAATATTTATACAAAACACTTTTATTTACAAGCTTTTAATCATTACTACAAAATAAGAGCTTCTCAAAACCTAAACATTAAATATATAACCACAATGAAACGTTAGACTAGCTAAAGACTAACATATCCATATTGTTTGAAAATAGTGTTGGCACGCGTTTATGCACTAGAATGGTGCCAATTTGAGCTCGATGGTTCTGGTTACTCCTCCACGTAGACTAAGCCCTATTGCTTAGCCACAAAACTGACCAAGTACTCTAGATTGGTTCAAGTTTTTAGTTGAAATCTTCTTCCACTTGTTTCTCCTTATTTTAAATCTTGTATAGGCACACTAGCTTATCCAACACATCTACCACCTCTACCTCAAAATTTGTTTGCTCGATAATTTTTCTCTCATCTCTATCCCAGAGTCATTACTCGAACTTGCATAGAGCATGTTACAATTTTCTACATAGCAACCTAAGAATTTTTTTGGGTCAGAGATTTGAAAGTCATCACAGCAGATCTAAGAGATGATGTATACCTCACAAGAAAGTAATTGATTAAGCAAGAAAATAGAAGAAGAGTGGTCAATACAGTATAATGAGCAACAGAATAATAATACAGTAGAACTCGGATAGAAGCAAAAATACTTCACACACACCAATTAATTAATCACAATATGGACAAATAAATAGTACAATGCATGAGGATTCGAATGCCTAAGGTGGCAATTCGAATTAGCTTTCATGGAGTGATCAAAAGATCATTGGAGTGTCATCGGAGCACAACTAGTAGTCTATCTCATCATCGGTGGAGTCATCAATGCACAAGTAACTGTCAACCGTCAGTCAAACTGAGTCTAACTGAGTGTAGTAGGTGTAACTAAATGTAACTGGCACATGGAGACACTAACTGAATGAAGGAGGCTCAGTGGAAGGTGCATGAGGAGCTAATTGGAGTCAGAATAGGTAGTCATGTCTCATCAGAGGTCAATCGTAGTGATAACAACAATGAGGAGTCAGTTTGGCCTCAAATCAAGGGAAGACTGGTGGCTAACTGAAGTAAACTGAGTCTGGTAGGTGTAATTGAGTGTAACTGAAGACAACTAGACTGGTACATGAAGAAGGGCGAATTGCTTCCTAAAATCAAGGAAGAAGGGCGCATTAAGCAACTGGAGGGCTAAAACTGATCAGTGAGAAGCTCCCGGGGGCTGGCTAACTAAGGGCTAGGTGCTGGACTGATGACTGGGATGCATGCAAACCCTAAAAGTGCATGCATGACTGAAAATGTAAATGATCAAAATACTGGTGGGACTAGGATGGAGTATAGGAATATCCTAACACCCCCCCTTAATCCATCCTAGACCCTGGTAACTAAGACCAAAGGTCACCCAATACAATGAAGAATAACAATCAATAACCCAAGGAAGTGGGGAAAATTTCATGGAAAAAATACCCCCCCCTCAAAACAGACTGTAAGGCACACACAAAAAATAAATGTGCCAAACTCAAGCAGGTGTGATGCTTGGTCATATGTCTGGAGGTATCTTCTTCTTGGAAAGAAGTGGATCATGCTCAAAAAGCATGTGCTTGTACTTGCTCTTCGGATCGAATGTGATGAGAACAAATCCAAAAGTATGAGGATGATCCTTGAACCCGTGATTTGAATCAGTTGAGGTAGGATCAAAAACATGAATATGCAGATAGTCTTTTGTCTTCGCCTTCGAACCATCATGGGTGAGATTATGCGAAAAAGAACCATCAAATAATAATGATTGCTTGGAATCCAAATCAGCACCAAGACTTGATAAATGGTTTCTTGAGATCTCCTTTGAACCAGCAGGGGTGAGATCAAAACCATCATATGCATGAGAAATTATCCCAAGTAGTAATTGCTTAGAATCCAAATTAGATCCAATACTTGAATCATGGTTTCTTGAGATCGCCTTTGAACCTTAAGAGGTGAGATCAAAACCAGTAAGTGCATGAGAAATTATCCCAAGCGAATGGTCATGGTTTCTTGAGATCTCCTTTGAACCAGCAGGGGTGAGATCAAAACCATGATGTGCATGAGAAATTATCCCAAGCGAATGGCAATGGCCATATTCTTCAATAACCTTCTGAAAGCATGGAATAATGATCTATAGTAGTAAATAAGAGGTGATTTCTTGAGGAGAGCGAATGCATTACCTTCAATAGCTGATTTGACCTCTGAAATAATCATGTGGTCATGATGCAAACCAACAGACTCTGGTGTAAGAGAGGATTTAGGACCTTTTGCACTATCTAGAGTGTGAGTTGGCATAGAAAGAGAATAAAGTTGGAGCATGAGTGTAGAATCTGCAAGTTCTTTGTGGACAACTTCAATATGAGATGATACTGGTTCATGATCCGAGAGACCATTACGGAGGGTGAATGCATCACTTTGCTTGCTCTTGAAGGGGTTTGGACCAATTCCTTCATTCTTTCTGCCGAATCTTTCATCCAGGTAGGCCCATAGCTCTTGGGGAGATTCAACATCATCAATGAATTGATGTACCAAGCATCGAGACATAGCAAGCATCATGGTTCCCATGGCTCTGTCACCATTATTTAACCAGTCAATCTTTTCTTTAGAGGATTCGAACTCTCTCTCAAAACAATAATCAAAGAGACCATTTCTCTTCAAATGTGCTATCATCTTTGGTTTCCATTCATCATAGTTGAATGGAGAAAGAGGATCATAGTTGAATGGAGGAGGATAGATTTCTTCTGAATACATGGAAGCTGTAGAAGACCTGTAAAAACAATAGAGAATATCTGCAACTGCTACTGCTGCAAAGATGCAGAAACTACTGCAACTGCTGCACTCCAAATCTTGGTAATAACCTACAAAAAACTCTCAAGAATGGAGATAAACAATACTCTCAACATGCTTTGATACCATGTGAAAATCCTCACAGCAGATCTAAGAGATGATGTATACCTCACAAGAAAGTAATTGATTAAGCAAGAAAATAGAAGAAGAGTGGTCAATACAGTATAATGAGCAACATAATAATAATACAGTAGAACTCAGATAGAAGCAAAAATATTTCACACACACTAATTAATTAATTACAATATGGACAAATAAATAGTACAATGCATGAGGATTTGAATGCCTAAGGTGGCAATTCGAATTAGCCTTCATGGAGTGATCAAAAGATCACTGGAGTGTCATCAGAGCACAACTAGTAGTCTATCTCATCATCGGTGGAGTCATCAATGCACAAGTAACTGTCAACGTTAGTCAAACTGAGTCTAACTAAGTGTGGTAGGTGTAACTGAATGTAACTGGCACATGGAGACACTAACTAAATGAAGGAGGCTCAGTGGAGGGCGCATGAGGAGCTAACTAGAGTCACATGTAGTCATGTCTCATCGGAGGTCAATCATAGTGATAACAACAGTGAGGAGTCAGTCTGGCCTCAAATCAAGGAAAGACTGGTGGCTAACTGAGTCTGGTAGGTGTAACTGAAGACAACTGGACTAGAAGGTGAAGAAGGGCGAGTTGCTTCCTAAAATCAAGGAAGAAGGGTGCATTAAGAAACTGGAGGGCTAAAATTGATCAGTGAGAAGCTCTTGGGGGCTGGCTAACTGAGGGCTAAAATGGTATATTTTATAGTCGTCATACATATAGTTCGATTTTGTTGTAGGTCCAACAATAATGGTAGGCAATTTCATGACTTTTTTCCCCGATAACGTGATCGACATAGAGAAAGGCTTGTGGATTGAATGGATACAAGTGTTTTGGCAAGTTATTTCTATTAATCACTATTGGTAGGGTGCTACTGTTTAAAAAAAATGACAAGCATCATAGCAAGATGAAACATCACAAAATCTAGAAAGAAATTAAAATTCATGATAGTATGTATATGCTTCTTTACACATTTTTTCACCAATAGTTGCATTGCTTGTCACAATATCGGATTGTTGCATAAATAAGTTGCTACAAAGGAAGGAAGCAAGAGAACAAAGACTAATTATAACTTTAAAACATCATAAAGACTACATTTTCAATATTAATGAGTTCACAATAAAATTATACAAACCAATAAATCTTCCAAAGAAACTTAAAGAGAACATTTTCACTATAGTTCATTAATAATTCAGAAACCGTGCATCGTGCCTTTCATAAAAAGTATACTTTTAACTTGCAAAATCATCTAATAGGTCCATCCATTATAATAATACTTTTGTGGTCCACCCACCACCATTTTGAACTTTCCTATTTAATAAATATCTTTCTTTCGTTGAATACTTATAAAATTTTTAAACATTTTAAACAAAAGTTTAAAATTATTTTCAATGGGTAAGGGCACACCATATCTTTTGACTTCTTACATATTCCTTTCACACTCGATAAGTTTATTTTAGATTAGTTAACTTAGTTGTAATTATTTGCATTAATTGATTAATGAATAACCTTCAAATATATGAGGCACATTCACATGTATAATAAATGGGTTATTTTTTTAAAATTATTTTAATGTAGTAATAAGGTATTTAAAGGTAGTTGCCAAATAGGTAAGTATTTAAATGAGTTAATATTTGTTTTTTAATGAGTTATTATTATTATTTTAATGTAGTAATAAGGTATTTAAAGGTAGTGGTCAAATATATAAGTATTTAAGATAGTTATAAGTGTATTAAGGTTGTAGTTGAATATGTAAAGTAAATTTTAAATTTTGTAAGAAACTTTTTTTGTAGTTGTTAAAATTTGATGTTATAAAAAGTTAGAATTTTATTGTTTTATAATTTTAATTGAATGAGGGTTAACGATTTAACTATGAGCACTTTCAAAGTTACCAAAACTTAGTGAAGTTTTCTACATGTTATTTTTTCATTGTATGTGAGTAGGAAACCATTGGATCAAATTGGAACCTATGATCACTAGCTGCCTATTAAAACCTAATAATTATGGAATAAATTCTCAAAAAAACAGAATCCTTGGAGATGCATATCATGGATCATGTGAGGGAATTATGCCACTAATGCTAAAAAAACAATAGAAAGTGGTGAGAAGAAATATACTCATGCCATATTTGGTTCTATGGATCTAATTAAACTTGGTGAGGGCACTGATAAAAGGGCCTTGTTTTCCAACAAATCTAATTGAATTGATGAATGGTTTATGGGATCTATTTACATTTCCTTGATCACTAGACACTAAAAAAATATAATAAAGTTCTATAATTTCTTCGTCTTCCTCACTATTCACAAATGGTGGTTATTTATGTGAAAAAAGAAGTTATCAATGTTACATGGTACTTGTTAGACATGTCCATGTTTACAAAAAAATATGTATTGAATAAAACAAATATGATAGAAACATGTATTGAATAATAAACAAAGATAATAATATTTCCATATTAACTAGACTTTATTATTTGAAAATTGTCAAGCCAATCTCCACCTCCAATAGAATGTTCACACTCAATATTCATTTAATAATAACTCACAACATCAACTAATCTCATGAGGATGTTGATTCATCTTCCACATTTTATTTACATTTCATTTTATGAATTAAAGATGTTATGTTCTCTCCCAACATATTGCCTCCTCCAGACGCAAGTTCCATTAGTCCTCTTGAACCAATTATTTATAAAAGCATTAAGAAAACAATTTATTAATTAATTTGAAATAGTTATCATTATAATAAAATTTTAAAGAAATATTAATTAAATAAAATGATTTTTATTTTAAAATATTATTACTTAGTTTGAATGTTTACTTTAAAACATTATTAATTAACTTGAATGCTTATTATTACAATTAAGTTTTGGTTCTTAGGCAAGTTATACTTAAGAGGATAGAATATTAACAATAAGTTATGTCTAATCATAAATAATTATTATATTAATCAAGTTTTAAAATATTTTAATTATATGAAATCATTTGTACGGAGAAAAAAACACTCATTAATTAACTTTGGATAATTATCACAATAATTGAAAGTTTTTGCAATAAAGCATATTAAATTTGACAGTATAATAAGTTTTGCACTAAAGCATGTTATATTTAAGAGTACTTGGTCACATAATATATAGCCTTGAGGTAATTTACAAAAGGAATTGTAAGAGTAATGCCACAATTCAAAAAATCTGATAGACAAACCTAAGATGAAGATAGATAGCTTTGACTAAATTGAAGTAGGGTCGTGAGATCATTTGAAAAAAGAAAAGGCAAAGAGGAAATGCCTACATGGAATCAGAAGCCCAAATATGATTGATGTCTTCATGATTCAATTTGATATTACAATAATCGAGGAGCCATGGACGTTCTCTATCTCCACTAGATCATCTAGTTCCTTCTCCAATAGATAATAGTTCCACGAGCAATGGACATAAAACCATACTCGTAATCAATAATTAGAGCAATGGGCATGGGTCAAGAAAACAAAGGAATGAACATGGGGCATGTTTACATTCGTAATTGATGTCCATCCTCACAGTAATCATAAATCTCTCCTTGTGATTCCTACAACACCTTACCTCACCTCTTAGATTGATAAATCTCTCCTTTTGAATCCTACAACACCCTGACTACTAGAAAGATAATCATCAATATCCAATGAAACACCAAATGGTTAGGAGACAAACTATGCTTCCATGTCCCGTGTAAACTTGGATTGCATATATGAAACAATTTTATAGAATAGCATAAATACATAGTCTTTGCTTTAACAACATTCAAATTTTCCATTAATTCTATGGAGCTCTTGTAAACAAAAAAATGTCAAATAGCATTGATATTCCTTGAAGCTTGCTATGAACTAGTAATGGAAGAAGGTTTGTGGAATTCCACAAAATTAAAGAACTCCATTTGTAACATAAAAATGTAGTTTTGTATGGACTCAGCAAGGCTAACAAATAAAAAAAAAATATTAAATCCATAATCCATATATTTTCTCTACTTTGCTTTCTTTTTCAACAAATTCCAATGGATATTTTTTTTCGTTAATAATCACCATTTCATACTATTTTTCCATGGATAACCTGCCAAGCTAGACTGTGTGCCAAGCTAGACGATGCTGCATGAATGGCATGAAAAACATTTGACATAAATATATTTACTACTCTTATGTAAAGATTACATATGATTATGTTTTAAACCCACCAAATTCACAATGATGTATTTTCTTACCGTCTCCACTACCAAATACTATAATAACCAGAAATAAGTGTGAAGTATTTTCCCATAAAAAAACCCCACATAGTTTTCGTTGAGATATTTGATATGATTATATAATTGGCCTCGAGATATCAATGAATTTATATACAACTATATCCATAAACAAATAAACTAGCAATTTGTTTCCAAACGAAGGCCGCATCATCATTGTTATTGTTATGCTCTTTAACTGTTTTGCATAAGGTTTGATCCCCAGTCGGGGTTTTTGAATAAATATGCACGGTCCGGACCGAATGGCGGGTAACATAACCATCAAAAAACTTGCATTGCAAGTAAAAACTTTGTAATGGGGATCTATTGGCTCGGATATGAGGTCCAGATTGAATGGTAGGTAACATAACCATGAAACAACTTGCATTCCAAGTAAAAACTACCTTACTAAACTACTTTGAAAAACAAAGACTAGCTTAAGGTTCTGCATAAGGTTTGATCCCCGACCGGGGTTTTTGCATTGGTTCAAGCTCTACAAATACAACTTAATGGCCTCTCTGCACAAGTTCTCACCACGCTAGAGATATTGGTGGAGCAGAAGAAGGGACAACGACTCCAAGATGAGTGTACAGGTCTAAACTAGAAGAGCTGCATGCCAGGCCCAACCCCCCATCACCAATGCAAGCAGACTCAAAAAACTTGGCGAAGGCCTCATCCCCTGACCCTCAACGAAATATCCTGCACTTGAATTTGCCTCCAGACCATGCAGATGAGAATGATTCAAATGATACTCCAACTCAATAAATTGTTAACATACATGAATAAAGACATCAGTCTTCTTCGCGAGATCAATGCTGGTATGGCCATTTTCAGGAAAGGAATTTGAAGTCGGAGTTTTAGCAGGATTGTGCACCGATATCAAAAGTAGATTTGTGATAATATTTGAGATGTTTATATAGTAGATTAAATAAAAAGAATAATATCTGAAAACATGTTTTGAAAAAAAAAAAATATTAAAAGTATTAAAGTCATTACATGTTAAAATTTATCCTTTCAAAGTATACGCAGGCGGAGCAAATCAACAGACCGATGGGAGCGTGTTGACCATATATGCCATTCCTTTTCAGTGAATGATGATACGTAGCAAGCTGCCATTGTGGCGGAATTTTATTTTAATCGGCGTGTGCCCCAGTTTGGTTTTGTGTTGGATGACACGACACAAACTCTGTAGTGAGAGCGGTTGAGCTGTCATTAACTCTTTGTATGAGCGGAAAGTTAGCAGCAGGTGCAACACCAGGCAAAAGACAACAATCAGCTACGGATCAACAAGTGGAGATTCGGAGTTATGCGGCCGTGTGTCAATTACAACCACACATTGAAAGTGCATGCAACACACTTGGCTTGCTAGGTCAATGCAATACCTCTCCCCATTTCTACACATGGCATGCAGATCATAACTCCATTCTAGTAAACCATTAAACAAGATAAACCACTAAACGATTCAGGTAAATGACATGAAACTTCATTGTTGCATGCAACTCTCGTGTCAGTTAGCTTCATGGAGAGTGATACAATTGCTTTTAGGCCAATGTAAAAGCAATGAATATCGCTATGCCACAACTGTAGATTTAGAGAAAAACACCATATGCGGCCAACATAACGACAATGTAAGTCAATCATATTGCATTATGACATCCCATCAATATTGCAGAACGACGCAGTGATAAAAAGATTAATGCTGATGATTACAATCATTTAATGGAAGCTATTCTACAAAGAGAATCAGAATTTGCTATGGAAAGGGAATCAGAATTTTCTACTAAATGGCTGGCCGGTAGCTAGAGGTTCCTATTTTTTTGTTTCAGATGTGGCAACTGCAAGCTTAACATGAGGCTATCCAAGCTGCAAGTAATTAATTAGTTGAGCAAAGTACATAAAGAAGAACGTAGAGAAAATACTATTGATCCCACATTCATTTTTGGAAGCACTTCCAGAGGTCCTTCGTCCAGAAAATTTTAGCTTCTCAACAACTTCAGTCTACAGGAACTGCAAATTATGCATCCCCTCCTGCAAAAGAAATTAATCTAGGATTTCTTGTAGTACTTCCTTGCACTTAATCTAGGATTTCTGGTAGTACTTCCTTGCATATCTAATAGGTATGAGATCGTTTAAATCCCTATTTTATTGTATATATTTTTTTTAAAGCTCAGAGGGATTTTCCCTTGGCGACCTTATGGCATGTTTGGTAGAATTTTTTTTGGGCTTAGCCTCAGATCCTATCCCCTCCCTCCTTATTTTTCCTCCCTGGTTCTATTGACGCATAGTGGGTCAACTCGTGCCCTCAACTCAAGAGAACGACCACAATGGAGTGTGGGCTTACTTGGATTCACTGCCCCCTACTTGTAAATCCATTGCCGAGACCTTTCTTTTTTTATTTGGGTACACATATGCATAAACTCTTGTACCATTCCAAGATTCTGAGTCTCTGAGTTTGTAATAGAAATAGTAAAGGAGGACCATCAATAGAGATAGGGTCCTAACACAATATCTTGACGCAAGCCATGAAAATAAAGGAAACAGATATTGTTCCTTCCACATCACCGTAACTTCCTGGTTGGTTCCCCAAACTATTATGTTGGTTGAGCAGCCTCAACGTCCCAAAGATGGCACAACTGGCATATCCTATTGACCGGTCCAGTTGGTGCTCTGCCTCCACCCTAAGTATATGTGAACCCAGTATGTGCTAGCCCAGGGGATTCAGAGGTACGGGGCTTTGTTTGTTAGATCCAGTGACGGTGTGTGTATGGAGGTAGGACAACAAGTTCCTACAAGCAAAACCAGTAAACCCCGATCATTGGAATGTAATAATACAGTTGAAATAAAACCAAAAGAGAAACTACAAAATATAAAACCCATCCTTTACTTGGCTGGAAGATCGACTCGAGCTTGCAAAATAACCTATCGTGTTTGAAATTTGAAATTCAATGGTGGAAAGGAACTTGAGCTTGAGCAGTCTTTCCTTTTTTTCTTGAAATCTTTTAACTTCTCCCTTAAAAATTTACAGAGCTACTCTTTCTAAGCGGTAAGAGAGACCAGATGGGAGTGCTGGGTTGCAAAGGAAACTCTCTGAAAGGACCGAGCTCCAGACCTCCACTAGAGAGGCGGAGCTTTTCATAGTAAACTATCCGAAAGGACCCAGCTCTGTACCTCCACTAGAGAGGCAGAGCTTCACCCACAAAGAAAATACTAAACAAAGAAATACAAATCTCGATACAACCCTCCTTAGCCGCTGCAGTTACGAGGCAAGTACAATCTATTAAATTAGATTGGAGGTACTGTCCAAGGGGAGTTCACCGAGTCCACATACTCCATTTGGCACCCAGGTGCCCTCCATTACAATTGACTCACATTTAATGGAGTAGGTATCGGCCAGTTTTCCCATAAAACACGCCTTGTTCCTATGTTACATGTTGCTAAATAAATAATAATGTACGACCACATTTGTGGGTTGCTTACGAGAGCCCGCCGCCGGGGCCTAGGGCACACCACCCTAGGCATACGTCACCCGCACGGAACCAATGAATTGAAAGATAAATACAGTTTTGAAAATTTGATTTAATTCGTCGGAAAATCATACCATAGCAAAACTTTAGAAAAAAAAAAAAAAAATACCTGAGCCTCGAACTAATCTATCTTCACGATTCATATATGTTAGGGACAGAATAATTTATATATAAATAAAATATATTATCCATTTTTTTCAATAGATGGATAGGTTATCATAGATACACTAACTTTTGTTGCAATATATGATAGTCTGAATACCTTCATTCTTGTTGCCAATAATTTGACTTTCAGGATGATTCTTTTGAATAATTCTTGAAGAAGGATTTACTGGTTGTTGCTGTGTACCTGTACTTTCATTTTATGAGTCAGAGTCTTCCTTTTCTGATTCTTGGACCTGTTCTTCTTCGTCTTCAGCTGCATCTTCTGTATCAACATTGTTTATCTGAATATCTTTTACAGGCATACCTTCATCAATCTTAATGTCAATGCTGTCAACCATTTTACGTGACCTCTTATTGTAACATCTGTATCGTTTACTATTTGTAGCATACCCCAGAAAGATACCTTCATCAGCCCTATCATCATATTGTCCAAGATGTTTATCATTGTTTTTGATATAACATTTACTTCCAAAAACTCTAAAATGCTTGAATGAAGCAGGTTTCCCAAACCACAATTCATAAGGAGTTTTATCACTATTAGGCCTTAAGTGAGCTTTATTAAGAACATGAACAGATGTGTGAATTGCTTCTACCCAGAATGTTTGAGAAATATTTTTTTCATTCATCATTGACCTTGCCATTTGTTGAATTGATCTATTCCATCTCTCAGCTACTCCATTTTGTTATGGAGTGCCTGAAATTGTATATTCTCTTTTGATTCCTTGTTCATCACAGAATTCTTTGAAGTCCCTTGAACAAAACTCTCCTCCTCTATCAGATCTTACTACTTTTAATCTTTTTCCTGTTTGATTCTCAGTCAAAGCTTTAAATACTTTGAATTTTTCAAATGCTTCAGATTTTTCTTTCAAGAAAGCAACCCATGTTAGTCTAGAGTAATCATCAATAATCAACATAAAATAGTTTTCTTTACCTGTTCCTTCCTTTCTTGATTGTCCACATAAATCCATATGTACTAATTGAAGAGGTTTATCTATTGATGTGAATCTCTTAGATTTAAACTGAGTTTGAGTCAATTTTCTCATTTGACAAGGTTTACATACAACATCATATGGTTTTGAAATCTTAGGAAAATCTTTTACAGCTTCATTGTTCCTAAGTTTGATTAAATGATCAAAACTCAAATGTCCAAGTATTCTATGCCATAACCAACTCTCATCATACTTGCTTAGATGACACTCTTCCTTATCTTCTTTCAAAACATAGACATTATTTTATGTTCTTATACCTTTGGCAACCAATTGTCCTGAAGATACATATTTTATTTTGCATTCTTTAGAATTGAATACAACTTCACATCCTCTATCATAACCTAAACCAGTATTGATCAAAGGAGATCTTTGTTTATTCAGAATGTTATTTAGTTCTTTTGCTGCTTTAATACTTGGCAAGTTTTGATGATAGAGAGATTGAAAATTTTCCAATTCTTTTTTGAATTTTACAACTTCTTCCTCTAATGCTTCACATCTCATCTTTTTCTGTGATAATTGTTCTTTTAGAACATCATTTGTTTTCTTTGTTTCTTCTAGTTCTATCTTTAACAAGCTACAGTCTGTACTCGGTTCTTTAACATTCTTTTCATACTGTACTAACAACTGTTTTTGTTTCCTCTTCTTTAATCTGAGTCTGTCAATTTCTTCCAAGGCACTAATCAACTCACCTTCCATATCAACAACAGCATCTTCATCATTCATATCACTTCCATCATCTTCAAAATCTTCTATGGCCATAAGCACAAAATCATTCATTTTATCTTCACAAAATGACTCACTGTCTGAAACTCTTGAGAGGTCAACATCATTTGCACATAAAATTTTCTTTTTGTAGTTATTATTTTTATTGTAACTTTTAAATGTATGTTTCTCTTCATCAATAGAATTCTGACCTTTTTCTTTATAAGGACATTTAGATGCAAAGTTCCCTACCTTACCACAATTGAAACATTTAAAAGGCAACTTCCCTTTATATTTTCCTGATCCAGTTTTCAGTCTTCTTACAAATTTTGCCTCAATCTCTTCCATTTCAGATTCTATCTGTTTGTTTGCTTTAAAAGATGCTTCTCTAACGGTAGCTTTATCTTTGCTGATTCTCATTTCATAGGCAGTTAAAGTTCCTAGAAGTTGATCAATAGATAAAGTTTTCAGATTACTCATTTCTTCTATTGTAGAGACTTTTGGATTGAACTTATCAGGTAGAGATCTCAAAATATTTTGAACTAGAGGAGCTTCTCCAATCTTTTCACCAAGACCCTTCATGGCATTCACAAGCTCTTCAACTCTCAAAAAATATTTACTAACAGACTCATCCTCATTCATCTTTAGCTGTTCAAATTTCAGTCTGTAAGTTTGAAGTTTAGCATCTTTTACTTTTTCATTTCCTTCATAGCTACTAATGAGTTTATCCCACATTTCTTTGGAAGATTCAAGATGCATTACCTTTACAAATTCAGATTCAGAAATACCACTCAGAATGGCATTCATTGCCTTTGCATTCAAACTAAACTCTAGCTTATCTTCTTTGGAAGCTAGTACAATAGGTTTTGTATATCCAGTTTCTACCACTTCCCAAACATCAACACCTAAAGACATTAGGTATGTTCTCATTCTAACCTTCCAAAAGGCAAAATTTGTTCCATCAAAGAGAGGAGCTTTATTGGTTGAACCATCATGACTTGTCATGTTTAAGTTGATCAGATCTTCCTTAGACTAAAGGGTCTGGCTCTGATACCAATTGTTGAAAGTATCAATTAATTGAGAGGGGGGGGTGAATTAGTTAATTATAGAGCTTAAACAATTTTAAAAAACTTTTCCTTGATAACTTATAGCAGTCAGGGTGTTATCAGAACCTTTACATTCATTCTTTTAACAACATAAAGTTCATTGCAGTAGATTTAATATATAGGCACAATATAATCATTCAATCACACAGATATACACATAGACACAGATTTTTCATGAGGAAACCCATAAAGGGAAAAAACCTCTTCTTCTTAGGATGAAAGGAAAGCTCCAACTTCTCTTTACATTCTATTTTATTTGAGCTACAACCCAGATGAGGCTGCTACCTCTGTTTCTTCAGCACCAACTGAATGGAAGCTACAACTCCCAAATGTACAAGCACCAACTTGCAAAGAAGACTTTATAGTCTTCCCTTTCTCCTCCCTACCACCCTATGTAAGAAAAAATATCAGTCAATTATATCACACTGGTTCAGATATATCAGTACATACCCTTTTTATTTTGTTCTGTGCTGCTACAGCTTGAGTTTATGGGCATTCTGTTCTTCATTAAATCGAGCCATACATTTTTGTTCTCATTTTCTTCAAATCACAGCTTTATCAGCAACGACTCCTCTTCATCCTCTCAAATCTCACACCAATTTTGTTCTCATCAATTGTTTTTTATAGATGTTGAAGTTATTTTCCTCGGTCTCTTTAACTTCCAGATATATCAATTCTAAAACTGAAATTGTCTCTTTAACTTCCAGAATTTACACGCTGTAACTGACATTTTAACTGTCTCTTTGAATTCCAGAGTTTACACGCTGTAACTGACATTTTAACTGTCTCTTTGAATTCTAGAGTTTACACGCTGTAATTGACTAATTAAAAATTTAAATGTTTGTGAGTCGCAGCTGTTTGAGTCACAGCTGTTTCAACCAATTGCTGATTTGGAAAATCGGCCGCAACAGTAAATCTGAGAATTACGTGTTCAGAGAACCACTTGTATATCTCAAATTGTAGCTTTGTTTGGCGATTTCCTCGTGTTTTTGGTAAATGAGGCCGTTGCACACAAAACCCATGTCCCATATTTTCGAGATTCATCTCGAGATGCTCGCAAACCGAGACGCGAATCACTGTGTTTTTATCTGAGTCACGGCCATCTAAGTCACAGCTTGTATGATTTCCAACCATCTGAGTCACAGCTTGTCTGAGTCACAGCTATCTGAGTCATAGTTTGTATGATTTCCAACCATCTGAGTCACAGCTATCTGAGTCACGGTCGTCTGAGTCACAACTTGTATGATTTCCAACCATCTGAGTCACAACTATCTGAGTCACAGCTTGTATGATTTCCAACCATCTGAGTCATAGCTTGTCTGAGTCACAGCTATTTGAGTCACAGCCTTTTGAGTTGCAGCTATTTGAGTCACAGCTTGTCTGAGTTGCAGCTATCTGAGTCACAACTATCTGAGTCACAGCTTGTTTGATTTCCAACCATCAATGACAACTGAATCAAAGTGCTAACAATTGATGCTTACTCGGTTTTAGTTACTGGCAGTGAAGTTTCAAAAAATCCTTCTCGAACCCTTAGAGTAGTTGAACCCTGTTGCATGGGTTCCTTATGAATATTATGTCTTTTAATCTCAGAGAGGAAGGGGGATCCTCGAACTATTTGGCCCCGAAAATAATACTTCAGATAGAGAAGTCAGATATTATTTTAATCCAGGAGACGATGATGTTGGGTTCTAAAGGATGGGATGTCTTTCTAAGACTCCTTTCGGGTTGGAAATGTTGTTCAGTAGATTCCAATGGCATGTTTAGGGGTTTATTATCTATGTGGAAACCAAAAGTGGCTAAAATTGAGTCGTATTTAAATTGTACAGGTATCCTATTGGAAGGATGCTTCATTGATTTGGATTAGGAGATTAAAATTTTAAATTGTTGTGGATCATATTCAGACCATCATATGTTTTGGGAGGAGGTGGTTGAATCGGGTATTTTGGGTGATCCTTCGTTGATAATTTATGGTGACTTGAATTTGGTCCTATCTACAAGTGAGATTTGGGGTCATTCCTAAATATTAGACCCACTATCTTTTTTTTCTATGAATTTGTTTGATGTCGCGAATCTTCTTAATGTTGTGCCAAATATCTTAGCGCTTACCTAGAGGAATGGACACATGGGATGTGTTGGAGTGGAAAAATTCATTGACCGTTTCCTCTTAGTAGAATCTCTCTTTACTAAGTTGTTCACATATCGATCTTGGGTGGTTAATATTTCTATATCGGACCACCTTCCCATTTTCCTGCAGTTGGATGGGATCAATGAAAAAAATTGTTATCCATTTAGATTTAATCAAGGATGGTTGGATTTTGATTATTTTGATAAATTAATCAGATCCAAATGGAGTTATTTTGGACCATCTCAAGGGTGTTCTGTGATGGAACAATTGACTCACAAGTTGAAAGAGAAAATGCACAATGATTTGGAAAAGACTTGTAAGGTGGGTATGAAGGAGGATTTGGTAAACCTGGAATCCGAAACTCACTCCATTTTTTTGCATAATTCTTCTAGGGTACTCTCTGATAATGGTAACAATCGTCTAGTGGCACTAGAAGCTCGAAAGAAGAATATTTTACAATTTGAGGAGGAATCCTAGTGCCTAAAGAGCTGGGCCACATTGTTAAATCTTGGTGACAGTAATAAAAAGTTTTTTCATAAGGTTGTAGATCAACATCGGGTACAAAACTCTATCTGGGAGTTAAAAAATTATGTTGGCGCCCAAATTACTAGTCAGGTTGATTTCGAACATGTGGCGGTAGATCAATTTTAGACTCGCTTCCAGGCGTCGAGCATTAATCCAATTAGTGAACAACTATAGGTGATTCAAAATTTTGCTCGTTTTTTCTTTGTATTGGGTTTGTCTTTTGTTGGGGGCCTAATCACATTGAAGGAGTTCAAGGATATTCTGAGAAATTTTTCCAAATCAAAGAGTCCGGGACCCGATGGATTCATTATTGAATTTTTCCTGCACTTCTTTGATTTAATCAATGATGACCTATTGAATGTCATTGAAGAATCTGGAACCACTGGTAATATTTCGGGGGAAATTGATGCTACATTTATCGCTTTAATTATTTTTCTTGTAAGGCTCATACCCACAAAGTTTCGAACCGATGACCTTATGCAAGGAATTCCTTAACAATACACCCATTAACTATTAATTCTACGTCCCGTGGGATTATCGCTTTAATTCTTAAATCAAATGTCCCCTTCTCTTTTAATGAGTTCAATCCAATCTCTTGTTGTAACTTGATTTATAAGGTTATAACAAAAGTTATTGCAAATCAGGTTAAACCGATTTTGGATACTCATATGTCGATGGAGCAGTTTGGATTTTTAAACAACATACTCATTTTTTATGGTACCGTCGTAGCACAAGAAACTCTATGTAACATCCCCAAAAATTCACTAAAAATTAAAATTTTTCGAGTAGCATTAACTGCCTATGATTGCAATGCGGAAGTATTAAAAATGTTAACTTAAACATACTTAGGTGTTTTAAGTAAACAAGCTTAACGACATTCAACTCCTATAACCTTCATTGCTTCTACTATCTTTAACTAGTGTATTAAAATTTCGTTATGTTGTTTATCGTCAATTCACTATCCGGATGTTATGAGAATTTCAGACTATATTGAGTATTTCATGTTTCAGAAAACATGTCATCAATTCTTTGTTTTTATAATATGCAATTTGGTTCTAGAGGCTAAATGATTATTTTGATGATATGAAGGGGTCCTTGGATAGCCCTGAGGCTTACTTAGCTTTCGCTAGCTAACGCTCCTGAATTCTACTTGTAGAGAGCAGGTAAGAAAAGGAGATTCCAAATAGAAACCTTCTGGCGTGTTTCAGTTTATCATACAACATCGTAATGATCTTTTAAGTTAATAGTATAAATGTGTAGAAGATTATCTGCTCTGCAATTCTAATCAAGTATTGATGTAATTATTTGGTTTCCTCCGTTACATCGTAATTATACAAGTTTGTTATGAATAAAAGTTGTGTATTACCAACCTATAATTCTTATGTCGATACTATAGAAAAATGCATAGTTTCTACATTACATCTTCTCTATCAAACTATAGAGAAGACAATGTAACAATCTCCATTTCAAGATTTTGGATACAATACCTATGTTGAATAATATTTTATATGGTTTATACAAACCTATAGATTATAGTTTTCATACCAAATTATAGGCTATTGCATAGATTTTATATGGAAAAGGTATGCATTAGATTTCTTTTGCAAAAACTATATGCTTGGAAATTATTTCCCTATATCATACCTATCACCTTGGGTTTTTCGATTGCAGGTGTCAAAGCTATGTTAAAATGTAATGTTTTATAAACATACTATATGTTTCCAACCTTGTAGGTATACGATGTATTAACCTTGGAATGGGAGATGGGTTGGCATGCATCACGAATCGGTGGATAGAGCATTTAATGGGTTCTTAACTGCTATGTTAGTGGATTGTTTGGTGGCTGCTATCATGGCCAAGTTTCACGTGCAGTGTCCTGGAGTTTGGTGACAACGTAGTGTGGAATCCGCAGAATTGTGCAAGAATGGCATGGTAGGATCCTAGTTGGATCTCCATGCTGGCCGTAAGCTATATGATGGAGGCTACGGTAGTAACTGTCATTTAATGTGATTGTGATCGTAAAAGATCTTCGTCTCGGTGGCTTGTTCTGCGTCGTTGATCTTGTGGTTGATCTCAGGTTTTGTGTTAAACCCTAACCCTGGCATTGATATGCTCCATTACTCAAAACTTAGTTCATTTTGCGAAATAGGTGGGGAGGCCGACATGCTCTTGACCCTTCAGGGGTTCGATACCCTGACCTCGCTATAAGCTAATTTCTTCACTGTGTTTTCATACTGTACATGTTTTAACTTGAATGGAGTTCGATGGTGAGGTCTTTCTTCTGAGTCGTAGGAGTTTGTTAGATTGTGAGTGCAAATGTGGTTCGGATTTTGTTACTGTACAGTGTTGTAATCTTTTAGAGTTTATAGTGGGAACTTCATTCTATTGTTTGTGTTGGAGAGTCCGGAGTATGCAACTGTTCTCCATATATCACAGGTAATGTAATTGTTGCTAATCAAAGAATCCAATGGTATTTTTAAAGAGTAGTCTCTGTTTGTTTTGATACAAGTTCTCTTTTTAACCCTCGTTGTATTTTTTTTGAATGGTAGGTGAACCTTCTCTCGGCAAAGGTTGCAACTGGTAAAAGGAATGGTGATGGCTTCTGAATGAACTCTGGGTAAGCCTCAGAGACATCTCATGGTTATCCAATACCACGAGGAACTTGTTACTGAGAAAGTTTTGTGTGTTTAGCAGTGAGTTGGTTGTTTATGAATAGGTTTCGTCAGGATTCAAACGAGGTTTTTAGAGCTTGGTTGCATTAATACTGAGTCATAAGGCATTTTTGTTTTCAAGGTTCACGACCCTTGAGCTATGGCTCACATCGGCTTCACGATATTTTGTTTGGATTACTGTATGTTTGTTTTTGTGAAGAAATAAAATAGAGGACGGTTTCAAAATACTCATTCGATAATGAAATATTTGTTTTTGCTGAGAAATGTTTAAAGAATGGTTTGTTGGGAAACTAACTTCTGGTTTTGAAATGAATAGTAGGGAGGGTTGAACCCTCGACCCATAACTCGTATTTTCTTGTAATGAAATAGCATGAGTTTGCAAAGGTTTTTGCTATGAATAAAAATATTTAATAGTTGTAAAAACATTCGACTTTTCAGAAGTTGTTTGTAAGGTCTAATGTTTATCGAAAATGTTTGGGCAAGGCCCATTTATGTTTTATGAAGAGTTGTAGGGTTTCGGTTGTGCTTTACAAGCCATAAGGCTAGTTTGTAACCCTACTATAAAAATTTACTGTGTTTGTTTTCGTTAAGGGTTTAACTCCCTAAGCGTGTTCTACTCTCGTTTTCGTAGTACGAATGAATTGAAACTTTGAAAAGTTTAAGAAGATTTAATACTTAGGGTTTGAGCCTTAAGCGACTTCGTGGTTCTTGAGAAGAGATACATATCCTGTGATAATGTTTGGATTTGTATTTGGACATATAGTGAATGGTAAATTGATAATGTATACTTCGTTTTGCGAGCGTAAGAATAAAATTTCTCTGCTATAATAATACTTAGGTTTATTGATAAGAAATTTACTGTGGGGTTTCGATGTTGACAGTAATGAAATGTCAAACCTAATTAGACATGTTTCTATGATGTATAAAATTTACTGCGAGCAATTGTTAATATTTATACAGTGAGTTTTGATAATTCTGAAAGAGTGTCTATGTAATTTATTTGATTTTACATACTATTTTTGCTATAGTTTGAATAGAAATTACTTAGAATACTATTGTTGTTTATAAATAAAAGATAGGATTTTATTTTTCATCAAAAAAATTGAAGTATTTGGAATATTTGTATTTTCTGTTTATATTTATAAGATGCCTGTTTAAATTAACAATAATACAGTACTGAAAATAATATGGCTCTATTTATAAGATGAATCATTTAAACTTATCCATTGCATACGATCATTCTGATCTACTCTAATTATCCTTTCCTGCACTAGAGTATGGCACTGTATCCAGTGTATGGAAAAATGCAGGAAATTAATTTTATCAAATCATTCTATCATGCATTTTATTCTAACAACCATAAATTGCAAAAGTAATATATTCACTAACAAAGGCAGAATATCTAAGATTTAAATGCAGAATTGATAACATAAACATTTAGATTTATTTTACTAACTTTGACAAAAGTAATAAGATAACACAATATGAACCTGGAAACTGTAGAAGAAGAAAAAAACAGCCAAAGGAGCCCGTTCCACCCAACCAATCTCCTGAAGACAACCAAGCTACTTACCTTAGGACCCCCGAGCCTGTTCACCGAACCACTAGGATGGAGATGCTGCGTGGATTAATGGAATAAATTCCCTTGCAACTCAACAGTAGTACTTAGCAGTAGCACTTCCTGCCTTTAGCAATATTGAACTCAGCAATGTGGCTGCACTAGTTACGAATGCAGTCTTATTCCACTCAAACACTTGTAACTTTCCCCTCATCAAATCTCTTGTGCTCAAAAATTATCACAAGGTAAGAATGAACATCCTTTTGCTGAATTCGATGGGTAGATAAATAGCATGCCTAGGTATTTTGGTCATTTTATTTTAGTAAATGAGCCACCTGCTCAGTTCCACTTTCTTGGGGAACATGACCATAAAAGTAGGGAAGTTGCCCCCTGCAACAGTTAGAAGTGAGTTGAGGATGCTGCCAAGTGTCAGATTTCTCTCCACCACAATCCATTCCGCCTAGTGTGTCAGTGAACACTCATTCAACAGTCTCTGTTGGATATTTGTCTCCACTTTTATTTATTAATAATACAACATTCAAAGTAATTAATTACAGTCATCCATGACCCCACTTGGTCAATAGTCATAAAACTTTACAATAAAAATAAAACATAATGTTTTCTCAATAACATAAAATGTCTAGAACTTGGGTATGTCACACTCTACATTCGATAAAAGTAAAAAATTTGCAGTATTTGATATTGAAAATGGATTTGGTTAAGGCATAAGGCAAGGTTAAATAGAACTTACTTAGATTTGTTTTTCTCCAAATTGGATTGAGTGTGGATGTTTTAGACTAGATATTGGGCTATGTTTCCTAAACAAAATTTTCTATATTGGTGAATGGTTCGCCAACTGATTTTTTCAGGTGTCAGCAGGGTTTAAGGAAGGGATGCTCACTTTCACCCTTACTCTTTATACTTGTTGTTGAAGGATTGAACCGGTTGAATGGGAAGGCTAGGAGGGATGGGATCCTCAAATGTGTTAAGATAACTTCTGAACATATCAACAAACACCTTCTTTTTGTGGATGATGTATTACTTTTTGGAATAAAGTCGGTTGAGGAATGGGAAACATACTAGGATATTATTAATATATTTTGCAATGTTACAGGTATGGAGGTTAGTTCTAGCAAGTCATGTTTCTTATCTCATGAAGTTGATGAAGATATTTTAGCATATATTAATATTTTATTTCCATACCCTTTGGATGAAATAGAGTCAGTCTGAAATACTTAGGATGCTACCTGAAGCATAATAACTATTTGAAGAATGATTGGTTGTGGCTACTTAAGGAAGTAGAGAAAATGATTGCAAATTGGGATTATAGATGGATCTCTTTGGAAGTCCAGTTAGTGTTGGTAAACTCTATGTTACAAAACTAGCTAGTGTATTGGTTATCACTCTCCAAAGTACCTAATTTTATTATAAAACAAATCCGATTGTACAGTTTCATTTGGTCTAGAGGAAAGAAAAAATATTGGTTCCATTTGGTCAAATTGACCAAGTTTGTTTTTCCTAGGAGTTGGGGGATAAAGCAATTATTTTGGTTTGCAAAGGATTTGGCCATGAAGAGCTTGTGGAGTGGCTTGTTTGGTTCTAGGCTTTGGAATGCACTCATAAAATATAATTATTTAAAGAATATTTCAGTGCTACAAGGGCTCCATTCTAGAAGGAATAGGACATAGGTTGAATCAAATATATGGAGATGTCTTGTGGATTGGTCTCTTGCTTCCATGGATTCTTGGATTGCATGGAGGATTGGTGATGGTTCACAAGTTTGAATGGGTGTTGATTTGTTTATTGGAGGTGAAGCAGGTTATAGAAAATCCTTTTTTTTCTTGATCATCTTA
Source organism: Larix kaempferi (assembly GCA_027924585.1). NCBI lineage: Eukaryota > Viridiplantae > Streptophyta > Pinopsida > Pinales > Pinaceae > Larix > Larix kaempferi. Next base: position 3,600,672 of record BSBM01000676.1, on the reverse strand, counting down.
GCATCAATTATATTTTCTTAGATTTTAGGGTCCTCGCACAAAGATGGGGGACCTTTTAGATTTAAAGGATTTTTTGAAAAACATGATCTTGTTGTAGAATTCAACAAAGCACATGCGTTTATTAAGCATATGAATGGGAAAGCTCGAGGCAGCCAAGTGGGATGCCATGAAGGCTAGGAAAACAAAACGATTATGTGTTTTGGTTATCTAAAACGCATACACTTTTTGTAAAAAATATTTTATGCCATAAATACAGGCCCTAACACCCCTCCCCAACCCCCTAACACCCACCTCTCCAACTCCCTAATACACCCTACCTAACCCCTTAACACCCCCTCTCAAAATCCCTAACACCCGCTACCCCTAATCACCCACACAACACTCTCCAACTCACTAACACCCCCTAAACTCATAACATGCCCCCACAACCCCTAAAAACCCCTACCCCTAATCACGCATACCCTCCACCTACCCCTTTCTCTCCCCCCAGGCCCCCTAACACCCCCTCCCTACTCTCTCTTTCTCTCTAACCCTTACTAACCCCTTCTCTCACTCTCTTTCTCCTCTACTCTGCTTACCCCCAATATCCTAACACCCACCTATGTCTATACCTCTAACACCTTAACTACACCCCTTTATCTCTACCTCTAACCCCTTACCTCCCCACAATGTATATCTCTTTCTCTCTCTAACCCAAACACCCACACTCCTTACCTATGCCCCCCTTTCTCTCTAATCACCCTACTCCTCCCCAAACCTCTCTCTCTCTCTCTCTCTCCAAATATCCACACCAAACTCTTAATAATCCCCTTTCTCACTCTCTCTCACTCCCCTACTCCTCCAAATACCCCTAAACCCCACCCCTCTCTCTCCCCCAGTGCCCTAACACACCACTAACCCATTGGTTCTCTCTCTCTCTCTCTCTCTCTCTCTCTCTCACACACACACACACACACACACAGACACACACACATCCCTATGCTCCCCCCTGCCACTAAACCCCCTCCTCTCTCTCTCTCTCTCTCTCTCTCTCTCTCTCTCTTATCTTCTCCCTAATCATTAATAACCACTTCTCTCACTCTCTTTCTCCCTTTCTCAACTTAAACCCAATCTTATAACACCCCCCCTATGCTGCTACCTCTATCCCCTTAACATCCCCTGTCCCTCTACCAAAGAATCCCTTACCACCCGCCAATGTATCTCCATTTACCTCTCTCTCTCTCTCTAACTCAAACACCCACACTCCTCACCTATACCCCCCCTTTCTCTCTAATGTCCCTACTCTTCCCCAAACCCCTAACCCCCTTGATCTCTCTCTCTCTCTCTCTCTCTCTCTCTATAACCCCAACACCCACACTCCAAACCTATACCCCCCTTTCTCTCCAATCTCCCTAATCCTCCCCTAACCCCTAACCCCCCCCTCCCTCTCTCTTTTCCCTACTCTTTTTCTCTATTTCCCCCCTTCCCCCTAACCCTTACTAATATTTAGTGTAATTCTATATAACTAGAAATCCAAATATTTTTCATGTTAAATCATCACCAATCCAAGTCTAACACACCAAGTCATATTCACTTTCTTCATGAAAGATGTTCATTCTATATACCTAGCCATCAAAATATTTTTAATGTTCTCATTTGTTATCATCAACAATCCAAGTCCCATACTTATCCTCCTCTCTCTCTCCCTCTCCCTCTCCCTCCCCCATACTCTTCTACCTACCCATAACTCCTAACCCTCTCTATATCTCCCCCAATCTCGTAACGCCCCCTACTCTCTCCCAATATTACCCCCTTACTCTCACTATCTTTATCCCACACCTCCTCCTCCTCCTCCTCCTCCTCCTCTTCCCCCCCTTCTCTCTCTCTCTTGCCCCCAACTATTACTAACCCCCTCTCTCACTCCTCCTCCTTCACTCTCTCATACCTCTCCCCCCTAGCCTTATTAACCTCATGTCTCCCTCTCTCTCTCCTCTACTCCTCCACCTACACTTAACCCCCAACACTCTCTCTCCCCCCCCACCCCCCTAAAATTTCCCTCTCTCTCTAACATTCTCACTACCCCTAACACCCTCTCTCTCTCCCTAACCCCCCTCCTACTACCCTACCAATAAACACCCCCTATTCCCCTCTATCTCTCTCCTAATCCCCATCCCCCTATCACTTACCACCCCTTCTCTCTCTCTCTCTCTCTCTCCCCCCTAATCCCCCTCCCTCTACGACTTATCACCTCCCATATCTCTCTCTCTCTCTCTCTCTCTCTACCCTCACTCTATACCCCGCCTTCTCTTTGAAATCCCTAATCCTCCCTATATCCCTACCCCCCCCAACTGAAATCTCTATCTCTATCTATCCCTCAACCCCCCTCCTCCCCCTACCCCTAATCACCCACACCATCCCCCCTTAACCCTGAACTCTCTCTCTCTCTCTCTCTCTATCACACACACACACATACACCTCTACTCCTCCACCTACCCCTAACCCACACACATCTCTCTCTCTCTCTCTCTCAACCCCCTAACACGTCCCCCCCCTCTCTCTCCCCCTACCACTAACCCCCCTCCCCCCTCTGTCTCCCCTCCTCTTCCTAAACCCCGAAGAACCCCCTCCCTCACTCTATCACCTCCATACTCCTCTCCCTACCTCTAACACCCTCTCTCTCTCTCTCTCTCTCTCCCCCCATATCCCCCCTAACCCTTACTAACCTCTTCTATTTCTCTCTCTTTTTCCTACCCCTCCACCTACACCTAACCCACACCCCTCTCTCTCTTCCCCAACCCCCTAACACTCCCTCACTCCTCTCTCTCTCTCTCCCCCTCCCTCTCTCTCTCTCTCTCACACACATACACACACACACCTCCCCTACCACTAAACCCCTCTTCTCTCTCTCTCTCTCTCCTTAATAACTCCCTCTCTCACTCTTTCTCACCCCTAATTCTATTACCTCTAATTCCCTCTCCTCCTCTCTCTATCTCTGTCTCTGTCTCTCTCTCTTCCCCCTAACCCTCACTAATCCCTGGTTACACTATCTCTCTCCACTGATCCTCCACATAAACCTAACCCCTAACAACCTCCCCACCTCTCTCTCACACACTCTCACAACCCCTAACCCCGATCCTACTCTCCCTACCCACAACCACCCCCCCCCTCTCTCTAAGTCCCTCTCTTTTTCTCTCCTAATATTGCTCCCCATACCACTTACCATGCCCCTCCTCCCGGTCTCTCTCTCTCTCTCTTCCCCCACCCTATATATCCCTTATCTATAACTAACATAATCCTCCCTAAACCCCTATCCATCCCCCCACTTCGATCTCTATCTCTTTCTCTCCCCCAACCCCCACCCCTCCCCTCTCCACCTCCCCACACCACGATTTCTATCTCTTTCTCTCCCCAAACCCCCTCCCCCTAATTATGCACACCCTTCACCCCTCCGCCCCTGGCTCTATCTCTCTCTCTACTCCTCCAACTACTTGTATCCCCTACCCATCTCTCTCACCCCCAATAACCTAACACCCTCCCCCTGGCTCTTTCTCTCTCTCTCTCTCTCATCTCCATAACCCTTACTAAATACCTCTCTAACTCTCTCACCACCCCCTACTCCTCCGCCTTCCTTTAACCCCCATCCTCATCTCTGTATCTCTCACCCCTCTTACCCTGAACCATTACTAACCCCATCTCTCACTCTTTCTCTCCCTTACTCCACCTATAGATTACTCGCCCCCCTCTCTCTCCCCCAACACCCTAATAACCTCTCCTCTCTCTCTCTCTGATTAACTCTAAATCACACCTCTCTCTCTTCCTAACCCCCCTCCTACTCTCCCTATGCATAACCACACCCTTTTCCTCGATCTTTCTCTCTCCTACTTCCCCTAAACCCTACCCCTCTCTCTCTATCTCTCCTACTCCCCCTTCCCCTACCCCTCTCACTCTCTATCTCTCCTAATCGCCCCCCCTTCCACTTAACACCCCCCCCATATCTCTCTCTACCCCAACCCCATACACATTCTTACCTCTAACTACCCTAATCCTCCCTAAACCCATACCCCCCCAACCCCCCTCCTCCCCCTTACCCCTAAGGTAAATTTGATTTTTACTAAAACACGTGTTCAATTTAACTCTACAAAATGCATGAGTGTTTTAGCTCTACAAAACGCGTATGCGTTTTGTTGAGTTAACATGTGCACATGTTTTTGTAGAGCTAAAAAACGCACACATTTTGGTTTTCATGATAGCCAGATAGGAAGGAAAGTAAAATTTGAATTTAAAATAAACTCGCTCGTGTTTCTTAGCACTAAGACAAAGCCTTGTCACCATTACGAGTGTAATCACTCTTCCTGTGTGTCTGGTTTAGACTTAGCTCAAGGTTAACCATACCTGTGGTATGGAATATGGTAAACCATAGCTAATTAGACATCTCACAATTTTTTTTATCAATATGCCTGTGTTTAGCCGTTGGTTATTACAGTATGTCGCACGGAATTTTAGACACATGTAGCATTTTTTTCTGTAGATTCCAAATATGTAATTTTTAAAAAGAATATATATATTTTTCTTGCGCCATGACTCCTTAACTAAAAAAACACATTGTTAGTGTTTCGTCCATAACTCTTCTGTTTCTCAACCATTTTGAAAAAAAATTGTATGGTGCACTAAAGGATACCAACCTCTACATGCAATAAAAAATTGTTCCGAAATAATTTCATTCAGACCTTCAAAGGATGCACCCCACTTGGCATACTGTTTTTGATGTTCGCTCACTTAGATAATTAAAAAAATTTAAAAATTATTAATTTTTTTTTGGAAAAATAGCAGTGCACTAGTACTAGATGTTCTCTATATGTCTATCAGTTTTCATAACTTGATTCCATCATTTAGGCATTCAAAGGTTGCACCCACAAAAACATATATCATAACCTTATGATTTTTCCAAAAAGTAAAAAATTTCTGTTAAAAAAGATCAAACTTTAGATAGTTAAGAGCATTTTCAATAGAACAAAAATTATATATTCAGAAATGTCATTCAATTTCCCATGTTTCATATTTTTTACACATCCCAAGATTCATTGTGTATGTGTCTCAAAAATATCCATGTAAGTTGATGGATGATGGTTTTTTCAGTTTTCTATTACCATCTAACGTGTCAAAAGAGACACTCATTATCTTGCACACACCCTTCAGTTTGGCGTCTGCGGACAGTTGCAAGCAATTTTTGGTTGGTGTCTCGTGAATTTGGTTTGTAGGGTTGTATTTCAATAGAATGGGATGACTATATTAGAAGATTAAAAAATTGCAGAGTTACATTTTCTGATCGTCCTAAAAATATTTTTTTGACGTGGAATACATATATGGGTTGTGTCATTGCTAACCTAGCATATGAAGAGATATCGTTAACATCTGCAGAAACAATTCCAAAATGGTGGAATCCCTTATTATGGAAGTGGAAGGCTTTGTTTAATGTTAAATTATTTTGTTGGCTGGTCCTTGAGCAGAAAATTTTGACCTGGAACATTTGATAAAGAGGGGCTTTGCAAGTCCATGTATTTGTTCGCTTTTCTCTTCCGCAGAAGAGACAATAGAACATTTATTTATTACATGCTCATTTGCTTAGCAGGTTCAGATGGAGGTTATAGATTACTTGTATATTATTAGTACCTGGGGGGGTTCATCATTTGAATATTGCATGTGTACACAGACTTACCAAGTAGTTGACTTGTAAATATTCCACTCTTTATGATTTTGGGTATTGGGAGGAGATGAAACAAAATAAAATATACGACTAGATAACACATGACTAAAATAAAAATGACTAATGTAAATGACAAATTAGTTATAGGAATACAAATATGACTAGCTAACGACGACTACGAATATGAATTAGTCGTTTATGTTAGTCATTTTTAGTTGTGTCACATCGACAATGGAAAATTACAATTTTGACAATGAATTTGTACAAATTTACTAAATTTTAACAATGTAGATGGATTCAAAGTGTGATGAACCTGCAATAATTAATTAATGCAAATACACGAGATATCATAAATAATAGAACTCAGAATCACTTTTATATTGATCACGGGCCACTTCGAGGGGGCAACCTCTTTTGAGCAAGCTCAATACAATTAACTTCACAGTGCCTTCATAGGCCTCAACACACACTTATATAGTAAGTCTAGGCGCCAATACCATGGGTCAATACTATGTGTCAATACAAACCATGGGCTAAGTCTAGGTGCCAATAGTATGAGTCAAAACCATGGGACATATAATACTATGGGACGACTTACAAAGCATATGCGTCCAATTCTATGGGTCAATACTATGGGCTATATAAACTATGGATCAACAAATACTACTGGGCGACTTACAAAGCATATGTGTCCAACAAAAATATACTAACAAAGTAAAGACATGGGTTCATAACATCCCCTTTCCCTTAGAAAAAGCTTTGTCCTCAAAGCTTTAGATGTGGAAATTGATGCAGAATCTGAAGGAGTGGGTCCCCTGTAGCATCCTTGGGTTGCATTTCGAGCCACTGGCGCCTTTCGAGTTTCAGGGAGGATTGCATGGAAGGCTATAGATGAAGAAGAACCATATCAACGATGTGAAAAGTGCGCTCAGAACGGTGTTGATCGGCTTGTTGTTTCAGTCAAATTCTTGCCATGTGAAATTGTCCTGCAGAATGAGAAGAGCTGATCATGGTTTAGAAGAATTGAGTCAATTGCCTGAACTGGGGAGCTGTTGAAGGTGTATGGAAGAAGAACTGGTGGTGCCTGTCCAGAGACTGCTTCATATGGTGTCCTTTGAGATGTGGTACTATACCACTGGAGCGCTTCTAGGAAATCCATAGAAATAGTTGTCCAAATCTGTGGAGGGATGGACAAGGTTCGAGCAGTCCCGAAAGGAGGGTCATTTCACCCTTGTTGACCTGGAAAGTATCATAGTTAACCACCATCCATTGAATTGTCCTTTTGAGTCCCTACCAAAAGAAGTTACATTGTTCTTGGTCATACATTTTGAGGAACCCAGAGTGCCCTACTGATGAAGAAGCATGGAGTTCATAGAAGAGATAGTCCCGTTGAACAGATTGCAACCAATTTGGAACAAGCAGAGAATAGCTGTAAAAGAAACTGGGTCATCAAATGTGCGAGGAGGATCATCTTCCACCATATTGTCCTTACCCTTCTGGTAAGTGGTCGCATCGTCATAACCCATGAGTTGGATAACCCATTTCAGGTGTATTGGGGAGGAGACACGTTGTTCCAGGAAAGTTTCCAGACTCTGGAGATCAGTCTTGATGCAGAAATAATTCCCCAATAGGGATGGCTGCCACTTCTGGACTGTATGCAAAATAGTCATCATTTCCTGCTGAGAGATAGATGCGGATAAATTCTTACCGGAAAGGTCTCTTGAAGGAAACAAGCTCATTGGTTCAGCAAAGACACCTGCATATCTATCCAAGGAAATAGTGGAGACTGTTGATGGGTGCATCTGAATGGAATGGAGCTGAGCGATGACACCATGTGAATTCTTCTTAAGTATTTTTTCTAGGCGATGTGAACTGATGATGCAGAGAGACCTTGTTTGTAAGCCCATAAATTTGTGTTGTGCCCCATTGACTGAAAACTGCATCCAAAGTTCAACAAAATCCCATAAGATGGGGCCAAGTGTGCGTAACCATTGAACGCTCAAAACCACATCACATCCGCCTAAGGACAAGGCAAACATGTGAGAGCGCAGGTTATAATCTTCCATAGAGATATGCACATTGTGACACTTCCCCTTGCAAGGTAAGGTGCCCACATTGGCAACCATGACTTCAAAGTTGGAGCAAGGATGGACAAAACAATCAGCCTGTTTGGCAATCCGAGGATCAATGAAGTTATGAGTGCTACTAGAATCAATGAGTATGGTAAGAGGGTGCTTCTTGAAGTATCCCCTCACTCGCATGGTTTGTGGGGTGGTGACGCCAGTTACAACATGGAGAGAGATCTTGGGTGGGTCATCCTGAGATGGGGTGTCAACAGGTGGGTGTTGATGTTGACCTGATCATCTACTGTATCTAGAGCTTCTTCATCAAGTTTTGAGACAGGTGGAGAATCCACATCCAAGAGATAGAGCTTTTGTTGAACACATCGATGTCTCCGAGTGAATTTCTCATCACAATTATAACCGAAAGCCCTTTTTCTCGGCGTGCTTGCATCTTTGTTTCAGACAATTGCTTGATAGGAGTTGGTTGAGGAGCAGGCGTGATGGGAGGGTCGTTGGGAACCTCATATTTCTGAAGGGAACAAAGGTGGGTTTGGAGCGTTGTTGAGCTGCGATCTTGTCCTCAACTAGCTTAGCCAACCCTAGGACTTCCATCATTATGTTGGGACAAAACATTTTGACCTCTGAGCGGATTTCATCCTTGAGACCCACTGATAAAACAACTCCTGTAGAATTCATTGGACAATCCTTCTGTGTGATTGGCTAGTTTCTCAAATTCTGTCTGATACTCTCTCACTGTGCCAGTTTGGTGAAGTTTAGTGAGTGCTCCTGTGAAGTCATCAAAAGAACTATGACCAAATAGTGACAAAAGGAGTTGGCAAAAATTTGTCCAGTTTGGCTCGGGATGAGCTTTGATGTACCAACGGTACCATTGAAGGGCTTCCTATTCCAAATGAAAGGATGCAATTGGAACTTTCTAAACATCAAAAGTATTATGTAGACTGAAATATTGTTCTGCGCGGTATATCCATCCAGTCGGATCAGTACCATTGAAGCGAGGAAAATCAAGCTTCGGCCCACGAAAATTGCTGGAAGAAGAGAACCCGGTGGCTGCAAAATATTCTGGCTGTCAGTTATTGTTCATGGTTGAATGCTGAAGATGGAGGATGAAAAATTTTTCATCCAGATCTTGGAGTTTGGTTTGGATGGCTGCAAGTGCTTTCTCCATGGTTTTTGCTCCTGTGCGAGTGACAACCATAACCAAGAATTTCTTTTTTGTGGGGGGGGGAATGGATAGAAAAACACAAACACAAGCTTATTTAGTAAGGGGAAATTTGGATTTGGGAAAAACTCAGAGGGGTAATTGGGGTTTGACTAGGTTTTCGACACTTTCTGAGGGACAGAGAAGCAAAAAATGAGGATTTCAGAAGCGAGAACTCTATGGTAAAATTTGAAGGCAATCGAGTGAAAATTGAAAAAGTTATAACAAACCCTAAAAATAGACAAATGTGAGATTTCTGGTCTTGGGAAGTGGAATTTGGGATAGGGTCTTCAGGAATGAAATATGCAGAATGGGATTGCAGGGATGTCAGTGAAGTTTAGTTTTTTTTTGTTTTTTTTGTTTTTTTTTTTGTTTTTTTTTTTGTTTTTTGTTTTTTGTTTTTTTTTTTCAGAAATGGATCGGAAACAGTGGCGTAGAAGGGATCCGCAACAGATGGATCTACAACGGCATGGAAGGGATCGAAAACGGCTGGATTTGAAACGACGACTGGATCTTGAATGACTTTCAAAATAGATCTGAAACGGCTGGATCTGGAGCGGAAGTGATCGGCAACAGTTCAGCTGAAAATAGATATGGACCCCAGGTATGTACGGCTTCCTAACAGTTTAGGTGTTTCACTTGGTCACCAATGCTGTCTGATGGCTTGCGTATTGGGGCAGTACCCCTCACTCCACGGCTAAGGTAAAAAAGATAACCGCTTTGCCACAAACGACAGCTCTTGGTTTACCTCACGGGTGGGAACTGGTCAGTCAGGTAGGGGTCGTTGCCCTTTTCGTTGGTAGGTCCTCTCAATGGGCCAGCTACTTTGGGGTTCTTGTGGTACTCCTCACAATGAGTTTTAGGGCTTATGCCCAAGTACTTCCCACAGTTAAGTGGATAGGGAGTATTCCCAAATCCGAAGCTGCAATAGATGCGAAAAAAATTTTTTGGCAGAAATTCCACCCAACGAGCCCAAGAAAGTGCTCTGATACCAGATGTGATGAACTTGCAATAATTAATTAATGCAAATACACGAGATATCATAAATAATAGAACTCAGAATCACTTTTATATTGATCATGGGCTACTTCGAGGGGGCAACCTCCTTTGAGCAAGCTCAATACAATTAACTTCACGGTGCCTTCATAGGCCTCAACACACACTTATATACTAAGTCTAGGCACCAATACCATGGGTCAATACTATGTGTCAATACAAACCATGGGCTAAGTCTAGGTTCCAATACTATGAGTCAAAACATGGGACATATAATACTATGGGACGACTTACAAAGCATATGCATCCAATACTATGGGTCAATACTATGGGCTAATATAAACTATGGATCAACAAATACTACGGGATGACTTACAAAGCATATGCGTCCAACAACAATATACTAACAAAGTAAAGACATGGGTTCCTAACATAAAGACCCCAAATCCTTTAAAGGAGGTCTGTGAATCCATTTTCAGTGTTAAAATTTAGTAAATTGTAACATTATAGATGTATTTAGAAAACTGAGTGACATTAATTGTGTCACTCAACAATGGAAAATTAATGCAATTTTGATCACAATGAATTGTTACAATTTATTAAATTTTAAAACTTCAGATGGAAAATGGGGTCTCTGAATCCATATGCAGTGTTAAAATTTAGTGAAATTGTAACATTGTATATAGATTCAGAGACCCCCTAGAATGGATACAGTTCTACAACTTTAATAATTTTTAACACTGTAGATGGATTCATAGACCCCATATTGGTCTCTGAATAGCTCATTAAGCTAGTCTTGCATTCTTTAATCCCAAACTGCCTCAAGGGCTCACTAAACTTTGTTTTGAGACATTAAATGGTTATGGTATATCTTTATTGACAGTAAAAGGTCAAAATATTAACTCCAGAATACATTTTTTCTATTTCATTACATTCAAAATTACAAGAGCCTCACAGGCTAGATATTCTTACAAATTGAGAGAGAATGAATGTAAGAAGTGGAGAATTTACTGTAACTCTGATATGAAGCTAGTATATGACTATCAATAGGTCTGATGACTGATATTAATGGCTCTCTTATCTTCTTGAAGTGTCTTGGGCGCATTCACTGAACTGTCTTCACACATGCGCTCCTTAACACATGAAACCTTGGCTCTGGTGAGAATGAATGTATCTTGGTCATTCAGACACCTTTTTCGATGAGAAAAAAAGTGTTTCCTACTGGAAACGGCCCTTCGGGCGCAATGGAATAGGTCTCACAACCCATAAATGATCAGAAGTGCTGAACCTGAAACCTCCATTTCGGTCCTTCAACGTTGTTCCCGTCGAATGTACCCTGTATGATGATAACTCCTTGTAAGCTTGGGTTCTTCTTAGTATTGGAGTATATGGACCTGCAAATCAGATCTACATGGCTGAAAATGCTGACAAAATATTAGAGAAGAGAAGTAGAATAGAAGAATGGGGCACATCACCCATTGATTGGTTTGGGCACATCACCAAACCTTGAGAAGCCAAAATGCTTCACTCATAAACTGACAATGAAAAAAGTTGTGAAATGGAGTTGGAATACTTCTTTTATATAATTCATGTTGACCTGTTGAGAAAGTTACTTGGATTGGTGACCTGTGATAATAAGTCACCCATGAGTGGACATACTTTCCTTGCTTTTTCCTTACAAGCTTTTCTCCTTTAGAAATTGTGCCCCCCTTTGTCTCCATATGTTTCCCGCTTTGTAAAAGATGCTTGATTTGTAAGCTGGCCTCCTTTTTGGAAACTGCACCCTCCTGCTTTTTCTGGTTGTTTCCATTTTATGGCTTTTAGCAACTCTTCCACCTTTCATTCTTTTGTTCTTTTTCTAAATCCACAAATTGCTTTAGCCATATTTCTATTTTCTTGTCTCTAGATCCCATTTGGAAACCTTTTCTCCATGAGGGCTCCCTCTTGGATCACTTACCCAATTATTTTAGGAATATTAAGTAAATGAATTAATTTAAATTAATAAAATTAATTCCTCCAACAAAACTTAGCCTAAAATTTATTATATACTTACAATATTAAATTATCATTTATCTGCCTAGGGAAATAGTGTCCCCTTTTACCCATGGTCACTAAACTAGCCCAAAATTGGGGACATGACACAATCATACTTAGGTGTGCAAAACCTATGCTATCATCATTTTGATCAAAAATATGAAAAATATCTCCCCATCCCCTTCACTTGGAATGTTTCCTTGTGAAGGGACCAACATCCCTCTGATACTGTGTTTTTCTTAGCATGTATGTTTTGTTAGGTTTAAGTGTCACTCTAGATTTAGAATTGACATAATGAATATTATTTCACTTATTTTATATTATCAAAGGTATTTTGATCGTAAAATGTCATTCTAATAAGATCCAACTAGTTTGTGTACATCACAATGCAAGGATGAAAGTTTCATGGTAAAATTCAACACCTTGAGTAGTTATTGGAAAATTTTTATGGGGCCCTTGATATGATAACTAGGGAGATACTTGACCTCTGGATGTTTAAGCAATGGATACTATATGCCCTAAATATGTTTGGGAAATAGGTCTGGCTATTGTGACTGTGAGTGGATTTAGATAGTGACATCCTAGTAATTGAATGAAAAAGAATGCTCATCATTGTCCTTAGATAGATCATAGGGATGCAAGGCCCAATATATGCCTAGTGATGGTTGGGAAATTATGTAGCTTATCAATGTGTATATAAACCCTAGCCTACACAAACCTTATCTTGTATATAAACCCTAGATATCTTATAATCACGTGAAGTAGGGCATGTGCAAGGAGGGGGTATGCCTTAATGCATCATCCCTCCTTCCATTGTCTCATTTAATGATTATGAGACATGGCCTATTCATAATTGAGAACACATGCACAAGACCTTAATGAATTAAGGGATGTGGAGGATTAAATCGACCCCATTTCCTATAGGCCCCTTCACCTGACATTGTGGCAAGGTTGACCAATTGATCATTTTCAATGTTAAAGGAGTGTTTAAAGAGGGTAAGGTGTGAACAAAATGAAATTATTTGAAATAGTGGCTTCTGATCCTTATTATTTTGACAATTTTTGCTAAGAGTTTTCATTGGATATGGAATTTTTGTGTAAGTGATGAATTATAATGGCAAAGTTCCCAAATACTAAAAGGTTCCTTATGTGAATAAAAGGTGATCTTGATCTCTTTGTAAAATTAGTCACAGCAGATCTAATGAACAAGTAAATCAATCACAACAGATGAACATAGAAAATATGGTGTAAAACTGTGCAAAACATGCAGCAGTGCTCAATATCCCAATAAGGGTGAATAATTACAATACAATATGACAATGTGAGTGAGCAATTCAAATTGACTAAGTAGGCCATTCGATAATCACTGAATGGAGTAGCTTGACTCCAACTAGGAGTCCTCATCATCAATCGGTGGTGCTCATCAATGCACAAGAACCAGTCATCCAGGTGTCAATCTGAGTCTAACTGAGTGTAACAAGTGTAACTGAAATGTGTAGCACTGATTAAGGGAAGGAGGCTCAGTGGGGGGGCGCATGGGAGGCTAATTGAAGTCAGAACAAGTCATCTAGTCAATCTGGAGGTCCAACGAAAGTGAAACAGTCAGTCGGGAGTGAAACTAGCCTCAAATCAGGGAGAATCGGAGCTAACTGAATGTAACTGAAGTGGAACTACAGTGGTAGGTGAAGAAGTGCGCCCTTCTCTGGAAGTAGGTGAGAAGTGGGCGCCTTCCTAAGAAGGGAGGGCTAAAAATCTAAAGTAAGTGGGCTCCCGGGTGCTAGAATAAGGTGGCTAAGGTGCTGGAGGCATCAACCTGGTGACTGGGATGCATGCAAACCCTAGAATTTGCATGCAAACCCTAATTGCATGCAAGATCCTGAAAAAGATGATGTGGATATCCGAACACCCCCCCTCAAGCTAGACTATGATGTGCAAAAAATAATGTGGGGCCCTGGTAACTAAGACCAAAGGTCACCCCAATACAATAATCCAAAAAATGCTGAAAATAAACTAAGTGAAGAAAGAGGGAAAACCTAGTGGGAAGAAAGCCCCCCCTCAAGCTAAAGCATAATAATGGATCAATCTGTCTCCACCATGATGGAACTCACCCCCAACAGTGAACGGAGGTAAGAGAACTTCTTCTCAGTGAAGCTCTTGGTGAAGATGTCTGCAATTTGCTCATCAGTAGGGCAATATTGCAGAATGATGGTGCGGTCATGCACCAACTGTCGAATGTAATGCATATGAATCTCAATGTGTTTGGTCCTCTGCCGCTGAACTGGATCTATGGAGATCTTGATAGCACTTTGATTGTCACAAAATAGGGCAGTTGAAGTAGTGCCACCAAAACCAAACTCGGAAAGAATACCCTGCAACCAAACTGCCTGAATGCAGGCATTGACTGCCCCTCGATACTCTGCCTCTGCTGAAGAAAGTGCAATGGCTGCTTGATTTTTGCTGGACCAGCAAATAGCACCATGACCAATCATGAAAACATAACCGGAAGTGGACTTCCGATCAATGCTATCACCTGCCCAATCTGAATCAGTAAAACCAATGAAATCAAGCTCAGAATCTGCAGCATAATGTATGCCAAACTGTCTCGTACCTTGCACATACTGCAAGATCCGCTTGGCTGCTCGCCAATGAAGCTCATGTGGCTACTGCATATATCTTGACACGGCACTCACGGCATATGAAATATCAGGCCTTGAGTGTGTCAAATAAAGTAGTGAACCAATCAACTGTCGATACATATTGCAATCTGCAAGCGGGTGTAGAATCTCCCTCCTCAAGACTGATTCCTGAGAGGAATGGGAATGGGGCTGCTTACATTTAGCCATATTAAACTTCAATAACAGGTCGGAAAGCATATTTTTGCTGATATATAGTGATCCCATCAAAATTTTGAGCTATCTCCAAGCCCAAAAAGTGACTCAGCAAGCCCAAATCGCTCATGTCAAAAGCTAGATTTAAGGCAGTTTTTAGCTTGTTTATTGAAGTAAGAGTGCTACCAGTAATTGAAAAGATCATCAACATAAAGTACAATAACCAACAAATTACCTTTAACTCGCTTAAGATACACATTCGGATTAGATTTGCATCTTTGGAAATTCTGAGAAAGAAGGAAGGAGTCCATCTTTGCGTACCAAGCTCTTGGGGCCTGTTTTAACCCGTACAAAGATTTCTTCAATCTGCAAACTAATGATGGATCTGATGTGTATCCCTCTGGATGCTGCATATATACCTCTTTAGCAAGTTCTCCCATGTAGAAATGCACTCTTCACATCCATGTGGTGCAACTTCCCAGTGCTTGGATGCGGAAATAGCCAAAACAAGGCGGATGGAATCCATCTTTGCAACCGGTGCAAAAGTCTCAGTGTAGTCCACTCCTTGGACTTGGGAGAAACCTTTTTCCACCAACCTTGCTTTGTATTTGCTGATAGAGCCATCAGTAGCAACTTTCGTGCAGTAGACCCCCTTTACACTTCACTAATTTTCTTCCAGGTGGAAGAGAAACTAGCTCCCATGTGTTGTTCTTTTGAAGAGAACTGTACTCTTCATCCATGGCACTTTGCCATCTCGGATCTTAGTGGGAAGAATAGTGTGATGTGGGATCTGAACCAGCCATCAAATAAAAAATCTCAAGAAGTAATGGATTAGCAATAGAAAGTGCCATACCTGCTCTTTGAAAGTCTGCTCTTGTTCGTCTCGGATCAGCAGGATTTCCAAGGTTCGAACTAGCAGATTGGAGAGTGTTTTGGGCCCACTTTGGTAACTAAGGAGGATCATAATGGTCGGATTCCAAACCTGATATGTCATGATCATCATATTCTTCTGAAATATCAGAAATATTAGAACTCATACCTTCATTATCGCTGCACGGATCTTCTTCTGGTGAAGGCGGTGAATCGGCAGTCTCTTCCTCGACTAGTTGCAATTCTTGAAGCGGTTCTTCAAATTGCACACTGCGCTCTATGAATATCTTTTTAGATATGATATCCATGAGTTTATATGCTTTTGATTCTTCCACATATCCCATCAGTGTGCACTCGATTCTTTGTGGATCCAAAGCTCGTCTCTTCTTGGAAGGAATTCTAGCCCATGCAGTAGAGCCAAAAACTCTCAAATTTGACACATCCGGTTTGTGACCAAAGAATGCTTCGAAAGGAGTCATACCTTTCACAGATGAATGTGGAACACGGTTCTGTATGTATGCAGCAACATTGATTGCTTCAACCCAAATATTTGCAGCCAAACCTTTTGATTCAATCATGCATGTAGCCATCTCTTTCAGTGACCGGTTTTTCCTTTCCGCTACACCGTTCTGCTGGGGTGTGTAGGGAACTGTATGTTGGATCTGAATTCCGCTTTGGGCACAAATTTGCAGCAACTCGGACTTAATATATTCTCCACCATTATCATATCTAAGAGCTTTGATCTTGCTCTCAGTGGCGGTCTCAACAGAAGCCTTAAAATCCTTGAATTTTCCAAGCACTTCTGACTTGTTTTTGAGAAAGAATACCCATGTAAAGCGGGAAAAATCATCAATAAATGTCAAAACATACCTTGAACCATTTAATGACATATGGGGCAGCGGACCACTGATATCAGAATGTATCAAACCCAAAACTGTAGAAGCTCTGCTAGCTTTGCCGCGATCAAATCTGTGCTCGGGGTGCTTCCCAATAATGCAACCAATGCATATTCCCTTCGAGGAACGGAGTTGTGGAAGACCATCTACCATGGATTTTTTTGATAGAAGCAACAAATAATTATAATTAAGATGTCCAAATATTTCATGCCAAAGCCTACTAACCTCATTACCATGTGTGCGAAGAGCAGTGGGCTTTGCAAGCGGAATAAAGTGTGAAAACTCATAGCATTTTGCAGTGTGGTTTGCCTTTCCGACTGCAACAAGTCTTCCACTTTTGATATCAAAAATTTCAACTGTATTAGGGCTGAATGTAACTTGCTTCGGTTCACCAGTGTGTGTCATTTGATACACAGAAAGAAGATTTGAAGCCATGGAAGGTACATAGAGAACATTCTGAAAGCTTCCATGATTTACATGAATCGTACCTTTGCCCTTTGAAGAAATTTTTGAGTCATCTCCCAAATGGATGGGGATGGAGCTGTTTGGATCGAATGAAGAAAAAGAATCAATATTTGCAGCCATATGATTCGATGCACCCGAATCTATCAAGAGAGTAGTGGGCTTCGAAACAGTTGCCATGAGTGCTTGTCCTCTTTCATGATCATCATTCCTATCCTTTTTCCTTGCACCGTCAGGAAGGGTTATGTTGTTCTTTTCCAAAAGGAGGGCCATTTGATCTATAGTCTTCTTCATACATGAACTTTCGGGATGAAAGCCACGGTTACAATAAGTACATTTAGATTTTTGGTTACCTTCTTTGCCCTTTTGCTTGAACTTCGAACTGGATGTTGCATCTGTTTGTTTGCCTTTCTCTCTTTGCTTGTGAGGCTCGAATTTGGGCTTCTCCTTCTTTTGCTTTCCTTTACCATTCGGGATCTTGGGTCCTTGAACATATAGGGATGAATCTTTGGAGCTTATGGACCCCATTTGAATCAACTTGTCATGCTCTTTTGTGATGGACTCAATGAAGGCATTCAAGGTAGGCATCTTCCAATTCGGGGTAGTTAGCCGACCGGAATTGAAAGTAGAGACAAATACCGAATAATCTTTACCAAGCTTGCTTAGAATGGAGAGGATCAATTGTTTTTCCTCTTTGATAACTCCACTGTTCTTCAACTGCAAGTTCAAGTTCTTGAATTTTGTGAAGAATTCATTGATGGTCTCGAAATTCTCAGGACTAAGGGCAATCAATTCATTCTCTAATTGAAAAGCCCTAAGCTCATCCTGCTTGCCAAATAGTGTTTCAAGTTGCTCCCATATAGCTTTTGGAGTCTTCAATCCGCTGAGATGGAAGTGAAGATCTTTGGAGATGGAGAGACAAAGAAGACCATAAGCTTCATCAAGCTTGTTGTAGTGTTTGGTTCTATCTGACAGATTGTTTGGCTCCAATTCAAGACCAAGAGTGACTCGGTAGTAACCTTTTGAACGTAATATGATCTCCATATCATCTTTCCAATCAAAATAATTGAATGGGGTGAGGATAGGCTTTGAAGAAGAGTATTCCATTGCTAGGAGCGAGTGCACACTGATGTAGAGGAGCTTGCATGCACAGTGTAGCAAATGCAATTGATGGAGACAATAAACCTGCAACTCACAATAAACCAAGAACAATGAGGTCAAACAATCCACCCTTTTAGAGTTGCATCACACCTGGGATTGGAGATCAAACAATGTTGAATGGGTCCAATGTATCGGATCTAGGAATTATGTGGAAACTCAAGCTTCTGGAGTGGTATTGGAAGTATTTTCAAGCTTTGCATGCATAGGAGCGAATTCCCTTGAGATATTTCATGCCAAAACTTTTTGCAATTTTTGAGCAATTCACTCAAATCTTCTTGTAGAACCACCTGTAGAAAAGAGATATTGTCCCTGCAATGGCTCTGATACCATGTAAAATTAGTCACAGCAGATCTAATGAACAAGTAAATCAATCACAACAGAAGAACATAGAAAATATGGTGTAAAACTGTGCAAAACATGCAGCAGTGCTCAATATCCCAATAAGGGTGAATAATTACAATACAATCTGACAATGTGAGTGAGCAATTCAAATTGACTAAGTAGGCCATTCGAATCACTGAATGGAGTAGCTTGACTCCAACTACGAGTCCTCATCATCAATCGGTGGTGCTCATCAATGCACAAGAACCAGTCATCCATGTGTCAATCTGAGTCTAACTGAGTGTAACAAGTGTAACTGAAGTGTGTAGCACTGATTAAGGGAAGGAGGCTCAGTGGGGGGCGCATGGGAGGCTAACTGAAGTCAGAAAAAGTCATCTAGTCAATCTGGAGGTCCAACGGAAGTGAAACAGTCAGTCGGGAGTGAAACTAGCCTCAAATCAGGGAGAATCGGAGCTAACTAAATGTAACTGAAGTGGAACTGCAGTGGTAGGTGAAGAAGTGCGCCCTTCTTTGGCAGTAGGTGAGAAGTGGGTGCCTTCCTGACTAGGAGGGCTAAAACTCTGAAGTAAGTGGCTCCCGGTTGCTAGAATAAGGTGGCTAAGGTGCTCGAGGCATCAACCTGGTGACTGGGATGCATGCAAACCCTAGAATTTGCTTGCAAACCCTAGAATTTGCATGCAAACCCTAATTGCATGCAAGATCCTAAAAAAGATGATGTGGATATCCGAACACTCTTGACGGAGAGCATTTAAGTCTCTACTTTATTGTTTGAAGCATTCCCTAGAGCCCATGATATTTTGATTCATTAAGTTCTCTTTGGATCAATGAGGATTCCCCCCTATGTACCTACCACCTCTAGATATATACATCATTTACACACAAACACACATAAGTGATATGCACATAATTATATTTACACACATATTAAAGATATACACATATATATAGATTTACACTACAAAAACCTACACACATAAAAATATTTATACATAAAAACACAAAAAATACATGCACATAGGCAAATATCTATGCACATATACACAAATTTACAAGTTAAAAAACATACATAGACAAATATTTACAGACACACTTACACAAAGAAAACAATATAAATATTAGTATAATATAACAAACAACATCATCTTTTCAATCACAATTACACACCTAAATATTACTTTCAAATATTTTGAATTATTACAAACAATGTGCATTATTTAATTTGGAAAAATTATTTGCACACACTAAATATATCAACATTTCCAACATTTCATGGTGCGCAAAAAAATGCATGCACATTTCCACAAAAAATTACAAACAAAAAAATTACATGGAAAAAGAACATGCTCATATAAAAATATCTACACATACATACACACATAAGACCATGCATATACACAATAAATAAACCCTAGCTTGCAGAAGGCCATGCCAATTTTAAACAATGAGGTCAATTTTGAACCAAAGGCTCCCGAGCGACCATGGCCATCATGAACACATCCACAATGGCCATATGCACATGTGATATTTGACGGAACCCCATTCTGGTCATCGGTTTGGGTTCCGTGCCCTCGGAGTAAATTCTCAAAGTGTCCCTGAATGGCCACGGGGGGTGACAGGAAAAAATGGCTATAGAACCAAAACTGTGACTCCGGTCATGAAGCCGTCGATTATGATGGATTCAAGATGTCAATTTTCAGTTAGGGGAGCCCCCCCCACCGTGACTTAATCACCTGGAAATAGTTCTATTGTGCCATCTCCGGAACTAGGGCTTTGCTTAGTGAAGGCCATGCCAATTTTGCACAAGGGGGTCAATTTTGAACTGAAGGCTCCTGGGAGACCATGGAAATCATGCACACATCCACAATGGTCATATTCACATGTGGGAGCCGACGTAACCCTATTTCGCTTTCTTGTTTCGGTTCCGTTCCCCTAGAACAAATTCTTAAAGTGTCCTTGAATGGCCATGGGGGTGCCAGGGAAAAATGGCCATAGAACCAAAACCATGGATCTGGTCGCGAGGCCTTCAATTTCTTTGTATTTAGGACACCGGGTTTCATTATCCCCCCCCCCCCACCGTGGCTCAATCACCTAGAAACAGTGCTATTGTGCCATCTCTGGAACTAGGGTTTTGCTGAGTGAAGGCCATGCCAATTTTGCATAAGGGGGTCAATTTTGTACCGAATGCTCCCGGGCGACTATGGCCATCGTAAACACATCCACAATAGCCAATTGCACATGTGGGAGATGACGGAATCCCGTTCCACTCGCCGATTTGGGTTCCATGCCCTTGAAGCAAATTCTCAAAGTGTCCCTAAATGGCCACAGGCTGCCAAGCTAAAATGGCCATAAAACCAAAACCATGACTCCAGTCATGAAGCCGTTGATTCCAATGGATTCAGGACATCAGGTTTTAGTTAGGGGAACCCCCCCCCATCATGACTCAATCTCCTGGAAATGGTGCTATTGTACCATCTCCAAAACTAGGGTTTTGGCTTAGTGAAGGCCATGCCAATTTTGCACAAGGGGGTCAATTTTGAACCGAATCCTCCCAGGCGACCGTGGCCATTGTTGAGACACCCACAATGGCCATATGCACATGTGGGAGCTGAGGGAACCCCGTTCCTCTCACCGGTTTGTGTTCCGTGCCCCCAAAACAAATTCTCAAAGTGTCCTTGAATGACCATGTGGCACCGAGCAAAACTGGCCATAGAACCAAAACCATGACTCTGGTCGTGAAGCCATCGATTCCGATGGATTCGGGACACTGGGTTTGAGCTAGGGGACCCCCCCCCCCACCATGACTCAATCGTCTGGAAACGGTGCTATGGTGCCATCTCCAAAACTGGGGGTTTACTTAGTGAAGGCCATTCTAATTATGCAAAAGGGGGTCAATTTTGAACCGAATGCTCTTGGGAGACAGTGGACATCATGAACACATCCACAATGGCCATATGCACGTGTGAGAGTTGACAAAACCTCATTCGGCTCGTCAGTTTGGGTTCTGTGCCCCTGGAGCAAATTCTCAAAGTGTCCCTAAATGGCCACGAGGTGCTAGGCAAAAATGGCCATAGAACCAAAACCATGACTTTGGTCATGAAGCCGTTGATTCCGATGGATTTGAGACGCTGGGTCGCATCGAGGGTCCCCACCCACCATGGCTCAATCTCCTAGAAGAAGTGCTATTTTTCCATCTCCAGAATTAGGGTTTTGTTGAGTGAAGGCCTTGAGAATTTTGCACAAGGGGGTCAATTTTGAATAAAGGTTCTTAGGCGACCATGGCCATCCCGAACACATCCAAAATGTCCATATGCACCTGTGGGAGTTGACAGAATCCTGTTCCACTCGCTGGTTTGAGTTCCATGCCCCTGGAGCAAATTCTCAAAGTGTCCTTGAATGGCCATAGGGTGCTAGGAAAAAATGGCCAAAGGACCAAAACTGTGACTTCGGTTGTGAAGCCGTCGATTCCGATGGGTTCAGGACGCTGGGTTTCAGCTGCCCCCCGCCTCTCATCGTGGCTTAATCACCCAGAACTAGTGCTATTGTTCCATCTCTAGAACTAGGGTTTTGCTTAGTGAAGGCCTTGAGAATTTTGCACAAGTGAGTCAATTTTGAACCGAAGGCTCTTGGGTAATCGTGGCCATCGTGAACACATCCACAATGGGAATATGCACATGTGGGAGTTGATGGAACCCCGTTATGCTCGCTGGTTTGATTTCACTGCCCTCAGAGCAAATTCTCAAAGTGTCCCTGAACGACCACGGGGGTGCCAGGCAAAAATGGCCATAGAACCAAAACTGTGGCTCTAGGTCCACATAGGCTTTCTAGGGCTAGATTTGTTTTTGTCTTGTTTCTATGGATATATCATGGTCTATAAGCGGCTAGATTAGGTCTCTTGGGATATATTAGTCTCTAGGTCTACATAAGGTCATTCTAGATCTGGTCTCCAGGGTTCTAGGTCCACATTAGGCTTTCCAGGGCTAGATTTGCTTTTGTCTGGTTTCTAGGGATAGATCAAGGTTTCTTCTATATGGCTAGATTGGGTCTCTAGAAATAGATTAGGTCTCTAGGGATAGATAAGGATTCTAGATCAGGTCTATAGGGTTCTAGATCCACATTAGGCTTTCCAGGGCTAGATTTATTTTTTGTCTAGTTTCAAGGGTTAGATTAGCATCTATAAGCTAGATTAGGTTCTATATGTCTATATTAGGTCTCTAGAGCTAGATTAGGTCTCTAGGGCTTGATAAGGATTCTAGATCAGGTCTCTAAGGTTCTAGGTCCACATTAGGCTTTCCAGGGCTCGATTTTTTTGTCTAGTTTCTAAGGCTAGATCAGGGCCTATAAGCTAGATTAAGTTATATATGGCTATATTAGATCCCTAGGGCTATATTACGTCTCTAGGGATATATAAGGATTCTAGATCAGGTCTTTAGGGTTCTAGGTCTACATTAGGCTTTCCAGGGATATATTTGTTTTTGTATGGTTTTTAGGGCTAGATCAATGTCTATAAGCTAGATTAGGTCTCTAGGGCTAGATTAGGTCTCTAAGGCTATATTAGGGTCTATCTTAGAACAACATGGGTGGCATTTACAAGTTACTTACTATTATAATAACACTCACACTTCCTAATGATAGGTTGGTAGGGCCTTCTATTTCTTAGAAGGAACATGTAGATCTAGCTTCCAATCCTTATATTGTGATTGTGAGATATTTCAGTGTGTAAGGATATCCTCTCGTGATCAGGGAGAATGTAAACATTATTGATCTAGTGGCTTAGGAGCATGTAGGGGTGATTGTACCACCCAATATAATTTTATCATTTTTTATTCCATCCATGAGACTTCCAATTATATAGCGGAGGAGAGGTGTGATGATGAGATTGATTTCTTCCATGCACATTCTAGTTATTCATTAGAGAGGTGTGATGCCTTAATGGAGGACGTTGTTGAGGGTGATTCAAGAGTTGTAGATAATGTGAGTATTACAAATTATAGAGCCATGGATTATCCCTTGAATGGTTTGAGATGGATTGTATCATAGGAGATGGTCAGTGATTGATATGCACACTTGTGATAACTTTCTCAATGGATGTCAGACCTTAGATTGTCATTGGCTTAGCATTCTTCCCTTGAGAAGTTAAGATCTCTTTCCTCGATGGAGGACACCTTGCATGATGGCCACATGGAGTATTCACTTGGTGGGAGAACACCCTACAATATACGAGGATCAATGTGTATTGAGGAGGAGGCATACAATCCCTAGATAGCATGTGGTGCGGAGGAGGGAAACAATACCTACATATTGTATTGTGAGTGGTTAATAACCATAATGAGAAAGTGAGAGGTGTGGCTCTAAGTTTTGTTGGTTTTCCTAGTTAAGGGTTTCTAGGGTAAACATGCGTGTTTTATGTATGAATCTTGTAGTGTAATCTCTATTTTGCTTAAAATAATTTGTATGATTTGCTTCTCTACACATATTTAAAACTTGCAGCTTGGGTCAAACCACTTGGGTATCTCTCTTGCTAATTAGGATGCCACTTGGGCCTTACGTTCTATTGGGCTATTAGTTAGTTGAGGACCCTCTCTTGGGTCCCCAAACTTACCTAATTCATTAGGGCATGTACTCTTAGCCACATAGTAAAAATTTCCTTCAATGTGAGTGGTCTTGTTGTGGTATTGTAATTTGAAGTTGATTTAACCCTACCATGTATGATTTTGGTGGTTCTCTCCTTCACATAGTATAGAGGGTTGTTTTTCTAGAGAACCCATGTTGTTTGCTCCAAATTCTTGTGATATGTTGGGTTAGAATATATTGTTTGAATCTTTTGTAAATACCACCCTTCCAACAATGAGTGTAATGGTTGGTTACTTCATTTAATAATTCCATAATATATTTAAGTAATTTCCTTGTTCTTGTAGACAATAAACTTTACTTGATTTTGGTCTCTAATACCCGTAACTTGGGGTATATTAGCATATTTAAAGCTATTGAGAATGCTCTAGAAATAACAACAACATCACCTCTAGGACCTCAGTTTGTATTATCTTATAACAATCAACAATGAGCCTCAATTTGGTAGCTTGGCACTTGGCACATGGTTTTTTGACAATAGTTTGGGTTAGTAGATGGTATTGGATAGTTGTATGGGGTGTTAGTAGGAGCATATTTCCTATAAAAGGAGAAGCTCCTACTCACTTCATTTTCATGTTTTGGATGAGGGAAAATCACCCCTAAAGATTAAGAATTTGAACCTTTTGGTGTTTGTGTAAGTTGTTGTAGTGAAATCATGAGGAATTCAACAAATGTTTGTGTATTGGGTGGATTTATGTGATTATGAAAGGTTATTGGTGGTGATGCAAGTAAGTTTTTTTGGTTATCTTTGTGAAAGGTTGAAAGCATTGTTTGGTGCATGTTGTATTTTTTTTTTGTGGTAAGATGTTTTTTATTGTCTATGGTGAATATTAAGAAGACTAAAATACATTTATAATACAATTCATGAGGAAAAACTACAATTCATACAATTCAAACAAAGTGAATGAAGACTAAAATACAATTCATAAGGAAAAAATGTCACCATACCTCAAGGATTTCTCTTTGCTTACAATGTATAATGGTATTTTGACGTATCCACTAGATGTAAGTATGGAAATTCAATCCAAAGAGCCAAATAGAGTCCAATTGGTGTGTGTATTCAATCCAAATTTCCAAATAAACTCCAAGAGGTGTGTGAATTCAATCCAAAATGAAAAAGACTATCGAGCTGTGTGTGAGAATAGCGAAAAAAATGCAAATTGAGTGAAAAAAATGCGGGATAAGAGCACGGGTCATTTGGAAATTGTCATATTTAGCAGGGGCATGCATGCAGAAGGAGCGCGCACGCGCCAAAGGTGCGCACATGCTACTAATGCATGCACACTAGTGTATAATGTTGCTTTGTTCTATGGGTAATGTTTAGTGCATTTATTTCCCAGTAAATCCCTATTTGTCCTTTGATTCCTAGAGCCCCTCCCCGCTAAAGGCATTTAATCTCTCAAGTAAACCATAATCCCCAAGTGCTTATGTGCTTAGTGGGTTTGGGATTTAGGGCTTGTGGGTTAGGGGGTTTAGGAGTTTGGGGTTAACTAGGATTTAAGGGTTAAGGTGTTTGGGGTTAACACTACTAAATTCTTATAAAGTCCATACAAGTAAAGGTTATAACAATGATTTTACTATGTGATATTTGGATATTTAATGTGATGTTTTTACATATTCTTTAATTTTCTATAAATAAATACTTATTTTTAAAATAATAATAGGGTTAAGAATATCAATTATTTAATATTTTTATATACTCTATAATTAAAAGTTAAAATTTGAAATATTTTGAAATTTAAAAAATATAGCTTTTTTCAATAATAATTTATAATTCTATAATTTAGTCTTTAAATATATGTTTTATTTAGAATACAATATTGTTTATGCAAAGTCCATGGCTACAAAAGAGACAATCTTCACAAGCGTGGTGTTATTATGAATAAAGCATAATGTGTATACATGTTAGTGATTGAATTCAACTTTGCTCTCCCACATTTCTTATACTTCTTCCACATGTATCACATGCGATTCTTGTTGCTTAAATCATAGAGGAGAAAACTAAAAGAGTTCCTTATTTTTGCAAGAATTAATGTTCTGAATCTTTCTTTAATGAGTAGTACAACTATCATCATCTTATTGTGGACTCGCAACTCTACATTTTCCATTCTTATAGGTCAGTGTTAGAGTTCTGTCCCACATATAATGGTGTCATATGAATGTCTCATTAAGATTTAGTTTTGTATTGGCATATGCATCATGTGATACATATTGAGGAGTTATAGCTAGACCTCTATATATCCAAGAATGTAATAAATTTTCAAGACCAAGGGTCAACTAATGTATGACTAGGCATGTATGATGTAAATAAGAATGTATGTGCAATGTGATTGGATTGTGATGGGGAAAAGCTATGCAAACATTTTGTTGGAGAGAAAATGGGGCCTACAAGAAAGTAAATCCTCTAGTGCCATGTGCTAGCCTTATAACTCAACTAGTTTCTACCACATTCCTTAAATAATCCATTTAACTCAGTCGAATTATTAAATCAGTCATTAAATGCAGGTGAGAGGTTGGTGAGCAAGTATTTTCATGTAGCTATAGATCCATAGGCTTAATATATTCCATAAGAAGATTGTAAGAGTCATTTATTCTATTGTCATAAGTA
Source organism: Larix kaempferi (assembly GCA_027924585.1). Taxonomy (NCBI): domain Eukaryota; kingdom Viridiplantae; phylum Streptophyta; class Pinopsida; order Pinales; family Pinaceae; genus Larix; species Larix kaempferi. The sequence goes on along the minus strand of BSBM01000676.1, from coordinate 3,573,882 downwards.
GTGGTGAAGCAATTTGTCAGTTATCTTTTCATGAATCCTCTCATTTTTTCCATTTGAATCTATCACCCACTCTCCAGGAAAAAGTTCATACACTACATAGTTCATGTTGTTCTCTCATTGCCAACACTTATCAAATTGAGAAATTAACTAGAACCATCTCTACAAAGGAAAATATTGTAGACATTAGAGTGAAAAATGACAATTATAGGTGAGCATAGAGGTTGGGAAAGTTTGGAACCTTTAACCACTATACATTTGATTCTCTTCGAATGATTGATAAGCTAAGATTTTATTTTAAAAATAAATTCTTGAAAGCATCCAATAGGTTTTCCTCTTTCCGCACACCCTAAAGAGGTCTAGGAAGGAAGGGTTCTCTAAGGGATTGTTGAGCAAAGAAAGGCAAGTCCTTCCTTATGTTGTGTTAGATAGTAGCAGATATTTTCATGGATATCATGGTTGAATGAGATGTATGTAATGCTCCATGGTGAGAAAATTGGCTATGCATGAGAGAAAATAGACTGGGTTGAGAGAATGTGTGAATTTAGTTGTCAATTTTGGTGCATTTTATGTTTATGCACCATACACATGCATTTATTAAAATTATTTCCCTGGAAGATTCTTTTAGGGCCTACTAAAAACCTTCCTAATGGATCCCATACCAAATACTAGTACTAAAAACCTTCTAATGGAGCCCATACCCCCTCTAAAAGGACATAGATCCCACCAAAGGCTTGAACACCTAGATACTAGGTATTGAGAACCTCCTAGTGGCACCAATATACCCACTTCAAGTCCATGGATACTCTATAAAGGTCCTTTGTGATGGCTCAATGTGTCGTTCATGGATTTAGATGTATCTTTACTTCCTTTGGAACCTAAGGCCCAAGTTTACTCCCTTGACCATGTTTAAAGCCCCTGTACCATGCATACCTAGTGCACATAAATTTTGAATGTTGCCCATATCCCCATTTGAAGGCCGTAAATACCCTTAAGAAGTAATCTATGGTGGTTCAAGGCATCATTCCAAGACCATGAGCCCTATAGTGGTATTTATAAGATCCTAATGCACAAGCTTCCTAAACCAACCATTGTTAACACCCGGGCACCCATCCCTGGTGCTCAAAAAGTGATAATGGTATCCATATCCACTCTCAAAGGTCAAGGATATACTCAAGAGACAGTGTGTGGTGGTTCCTGGTGACATTCTTAGTCCTAGATGTCTAGAAGCTTCTTTTAGGGCCTACTAAGGCCTATGTTCCTACCCTCTTCCATGACCCAATCCTAGTACTAAAAACCTTCTAATGGAGCCAATACCTCCGGTCCCCCTCTCACTAGCCATAGATCCCACCAAATGCTCGAACACCTGGATACTGGGTATTGAAAACCTCCTAGTGGCACCAATATACCCACTTCAAGCCCATGGATACCCTGGAAAGGTCCTTTGTGATGGATCAATGTGTTGTTCATCGATTTAGATGTAGCTTTACTTCCTTTGGGACCTAAGGCCCAACTTTACTCCCTTGACCATGTTAAAACTCCAGTACCATGCATACCTAGTGCACAAAATTTTTGAATGCTGCCCATATCCCCATTTGAAGGTCGTAAATACCCTCAAGAAGTCATCTATGGTGGCTCAAGGAATCATTCCAAGACCATGATCCCTATAGTGGTCTTTATAAGATCCTAATGCTCGAGCTTCCTTCACCAACCATGGTTAAGACCCGAGCACCCATCCCTGGTGCTCAAAAAATGATAATGGTACCCATATCCACCCTCAAAGGTCAAGGATACACTCAAGAGATGGTGTGTGGTGGTTCTTGGTGATATTCTTAGTCCCATATGCTTGAAAGTTTCTTTTAGGGCCGATTAAGGCCTATGTTCCTACCCTCAACCATGTCTATGCCACCATGACCCAATCCTAGTACTAAAAACCTTCTAATGGATCCCATACCCCTCTCATAGGACATAGATCCCACCAAAGGATTGGACACCTGGATACTGGGTATTGAAAACCTCCCAGTGGCACCAATATACCCACTTCAAGTCCATGGATATCCCGGAAAGGTCCTCTGTGATGGCTCAATGTGTCATTCATGGATTTAGATGTATCTTTACTTCCTTTGGGACCTAAGGCCCAAGTTTACTCACTTAAGCGTGTTTAAAACCCCAGTACCATGCATACCTAGTGCAAATGTTTTTTGAATTCTTCCCATATCCCCATTTGAAGGCCATAAACACCCTCAAGAAGTCATCTATGGTGGTTCAATGCATCATTCCAAGACCATGAGCCCTATAGTGGTCCTTTTAAGAGCCTAATTCCCTAGCTTCCTTCACCAACCATGGTTAACACCTATGCAGCCATCCCTGGTGCTCACCAACTGATAATGGTACCCATATCCACCCTCAAAGGTCAAGGATACACTCAAGAGACGGTGTGTGGTGGTTCCTGGTGACGTTTTTAGTCCTAGATGCATGGAAGCTTCTTTTAGGGCCTACTAAGGCCTATGTTCCTACCCCCTACCATGACTCAATTTTAACTTACTAAAATCCTTCTTATAGATCCCATGTCCTTTCTTAGAGGCCATAGATTCCATAGAAAGGCCTTGTCCATGTCCCTTGACCCCTAGAAGCCACCTTTAGGGCATAAGGCCCAAGTTTCATCCACTAGCCATGGTCAAGGCACCATAACCTATACCAAGTGCTCAAAACCTCCTTATGGTGCCCATATCCCAACTTAGAGGTAGATGATACTCTCAAGAAACCATTGGTGGTAGTCTAAGGCATTATTCTTCGAGTTGGATGCCTAAAAGAATAATTTAAGTCACAAGGGTTGGGTTTCCTCCCTTAACAATTTCCATGGTGCCATGACCCATCCTTGGTGCTAAAACACCTTCTAATGGTGCCCGTATTTCCACTGAAAGACAAAGATTCCATAAATGACTCGTGTGTGGTGGTTTTGAGGCCTTGTTGATGGATTTTGATCCCTAGGAGCTACTTTTTGGGCCTAATGATTGAGTTTCATTACTTAACCTTGATCCAAACCTTGAGATCATTGCCTAGTTCACCAGAAAAACTAATGGTGCTAATATTCTAACGCAAAGGTGGAGATTTTTCTTGGGAGGACATGTTTGTAGGTTCACGTCAATTCTCTTGGCTATGGATGTGCAAAATTATCCCTTAGGGACTAATGCCTAGGTTTCCTCCCATCACCTTCTTGAGGGACCTGTGACTCATACCTTCAACTTGGAAACTCATAATGGTGCCCATATCCCCTTGGGAGGTCATTTTTTAGGTTTGAGGCATTGATCTTGAGCCTAGATTTCTATCATCTTCATTAGGGCATAAGGCCTCCATTTTCTCCCTCAACCATGTCTAAGACCCTCAGACCTATACTTGGTGATCATACATTCCTAATATCATTCGTAGGATATGCTTGAGAGGTTGTGTGTAGTGGACTAAGGCGTTGTTCTTGAACTTGGATGATTACATTCTTATTCTTGTGATTAAAGCCAAGGTTCCATCCCTCAACCATGTATAGGGCCTAGACACCCATACTTAGAATCCAAGACATTAGAATTTCCACACCCATATTCATACTTGGACTCAAGGCTAGCCTCAGGAAATCCTATGTCATGGATTTAGGTGGTATTCATGGAAACAGATGACTAAATCTATTAATCCTTGTGGTTAAGGAGAGAGGGGGTAAGGGAGGGAGGAGGGATTGGGTGGAATGGAAGAGAGAGACGGGGGGGGGTGGCGGGGTTATAGAGAGGGAAGCAGGGTTTAGGGAGAAGAAGAAGAGAAATGATGGTGTCAAAAACATGTGCGAGCAAGTACGCATGTGTACAAGTACGCGTGTATGCTAGTACGCATACATGCTAGTACACATGCACGCAAGTACGTGTGCACGCATTTGTGTGTAGGCGTGTTTAAATTCAATTTTTTTTGTGCCCTTGCAGGTTTGGTACTAGGTACAGATTTCCAAACCTTGAGGCTTAGTCTGAGTTATAGTAGAACATGCCAATTTCTGTAATTCATGTTTTTCACCTTTCGTTCCGCATATGCTCCACTTGTGCACTACTAATGAAATTGCACACACTTGTCGAGCTCTGTGTGCATATTCTAACTATATATTTTTTGAAGAAATATGTTATTGTTTTCTATTTTTAATTGCACTCATGTCAAATTTGTATAAAACATAGGTTGCTTATTTCGGCTATAACTTTTGAGTGGCTTACCTATTTGGAAAACGGAAAAGAACCCGCAAAAGAGTACACGAATACCTACAAGCTAAAAAAAAAGTTGATTGATTATGTTAAGGCCATGAAAGGGTGGGCCAACACCCGACCATGTCATTTTAGGGCTTCATTGACTTTCTTAATTTAAAAAAAAATATAAAATTAACTTTTAAAATTTTGGAAAAATAGCCCTTCACAAGATCCGTCTATTGCCTACGGATCTACACATTTTTTCCACATAATTTGACAATTTACATAACAAACTAGTGGACCAATGCAAACATATGCATTATGATTTAGAGAAAAAATAACATACCAATCTTAGAATAACGACATTTTGGGGTGGTTATACAAATTTTCCATAGATACAAGTTATATATTCCGGAAGGTGATCTGATTGTCTACCTTTCATCTTTTTACACCTAATTCTAAAAAGTTTTGTAGGTACCTCTAATAATTCATTTTAATGATCAGATTTCTGTTTTTCTAGCATGCCATTGCAACTAACACGTCATAAGTGGGTATCATTACCTTACACCAGCCCATGACCGAGTCACTTTTGAGAAGTTTGAAGTCTTCACAAGATGTGATGAAAGCCCATACATCCATTAACCATCACATAGGACCCAAACTTAATATTTCTAAGGGTTGGACCATCATTAGGGCATGAGTTTTCATTTAATATCAAAAGGAAGATAAAATTGAAGTTGTCGAACAAGTTATGAGATTATGAATTATGCACCACTATTGCACTTCACCCTAATATTGGAAAAGAAAAAAAGGCTTGTAATACAAGAGTTTATAGGGAGAGAGGATCCTACACGTTTTATGTAGAGTGCACAATTGAAGGAACTTACATTGCATTGTGGGTTGAAGGTTTTTATAAACCCTAATAGTTAGAGGGAATTGTCACTTGCATGGAAGGAACATATAGAAAGAGCTTAATTCTTTTATATATAGAAAGAGCTTAATTCTTTTACTTCTCCAATAGCATATTTGGGTAAATATATAGGTTAGTTAAACACTATTATCCATCTCTTCTTGTTCATGTTTTTGTATGCCAAGCTTAAATTTAAAATAAAAGAAAATGAGTTATATGATGTGATTTCTCATTTCATATACAAATTTTGTGGTCCCATTACCCAAGGTTTGTACTTGTCCATGGTTACACTTTAAAACACATATCTAAATCTAGAAAAAAATGCTAGCTAGGCTTCCCTTTTTAGATATCCGAGATATATGCCATCTATGGGATTGAAAACAAACTCCAATGGATTGTCTGCCTATATGTTCAATGATTCACATTCATATCCGAGATATATGCCATTTATGGGATTCAAAACAAAATCCAATGGATTGTCCACCTATATGTTCCATGATTCATACTCATGATATATTTTCTCATGAGTTTACTTTTCCCATTACGAGATGGCTCTCCTTCGTAGATGTCGATGGTTTCTTTCCCTAATACTATGTTCCTCCATCGATTTACAGGTGAGAGAGACTATGCATAGGCCTTGTATTGTAAAACATTAATTTAATCCTGGAATGAGGTCCCCAGTTTTCAATTCTCGTAACATGTATACTCAAACCAAGATTGTCACATTGAATATAAAGTTATGCATTTACATCTCTAAAGATTTAATCTCACATCCATTTGTTCATAAATCTTCCTTTAAATTAATATGTCTTAATCTTATTAGTAAGTGTTTGAGGACTATGTTTTAGAGGCTATAAGGTCTTCGTACCAAACATTTATTGACCTACAACCTATGATATATTCACTCGGGGTAGAACTCTTGAAAAAAAACCTTTTTCTTTAGAAGCTTACCACAACCACCATACTTATCGATTCTCAAGCAACTAACCATGGATAGACTTTGATTATATTTTCAAATGATATTAACTTTTAGGTTATGATAACCGAGTACTATATTTATCGATTCTCAAGAAACTAACCATGGATAGACTTTGATTATATTTTCAAATGATATTAACTTACAGGTTATGATAACAGAGTACTATATTTATTACAATATGAAGTGATGGAACTGTGTTAGTACCTTCTAAACCTGGGTGACCTAACACTTTGATTCAAATAAGAGTTAGACAATTGCAACAATCACATTGAATCGTCAACAGATTTTTTCACAAAACAAGGTATCAAGCAGGTCTATGATTGATCAGACATAAAATATGCATAGTAATCTCACAAAATATGCATAGTAATCTCACAGATTATTCATAACCTGCACTTTGATTCATTCGAATTGATTATACAAGTGATTTATAAAGCCTAATGATCTCTCAAGTCTGCAAATGCAACGAATATCTCACATATAACATTCATTAAAAACACAAGGACGCTGAGCATTTAACTGATCTTCAAGGACCGATACAAATTATCGTTTGTGAATCGAGAGCAGGCCAACAGTCTTCCGACTAAGTGCACAGTAATGGAGATTTTTTTGACCATAGAAGCCACAATGGCCGCTTTCACCTGTCCTCTCTTGGGGAGAGACCGCCTGACGCCTCCGCCTTTGCTTTTGTATCGAGGCACACACAAGCTGATTCTACACTGTGAACCATTCTTATTAGCGCCCATATTGCTCTTTGCAATTACAAACCAGGAAATTATATGATGGAAAGGCCAGGGACGGATCAGTTCTGTGGTCGTTGCACACCTTAAGGGCACCCGGGATTTTATAAGAAGAAATAGTAGATTCTTCAACGCAGATTTTGAAGCATCCCAGCTGACATGTATGGTTATTAAATTCGTCCTATTTACCATGTTGCAGACATGCCACCCTGTGGAATCCTTCCGTCATGTTACTGCCAGTGCCAACTCAATGATTTTCATTGTCATTCTGTTAATCCAGGTAGACCTTATGGGGCACTGCGCATATCACAAACAGTAGGTCACGCCATATTTTATATACTTTTAAGAGCCAGACTTCCGGTGATTATTGATTCAATACCCGCGATAATGATGCCATGCTCCCTTGCAGCCTTTTTCCCGCTGATTTTTATAGGAATCCGTGTGGGTATGCATGTTACGTTCTGCGCCAAATGGCTACAGTTTTTTGTCTGGTTGACTTTTACGTCTCTACGAAGGCTATTCAGTTTGTTGTCAGAATGACAAATTTTGCATTAATTAATTATCAAAGTGAGGGTTTTCTAGTTCGCCAACTGCTGACAAATTTTGCATTAATTAATTATTAAAGGGAGGGTTTTCTAGTTTGCCAACTTCCATGGCCTAGAAAACACCTTAGAAGACTAAGAATAATTTTCTTCATTATTGGATTTATAATTATATCCATAAATGTATATATTTTAGAATTTGGGGTGGATTATCATGTATGTTTTTCCTGTTTTTTCTAAATTGAAGGAGGATAGGACAGATGTATAATCTTTCAAAATTCTAAATAAACAATTATTAAAAAAATACATATAAAAAATAACTAGTAACTAATGCATGGATAACTCATAGCTAATGCATGGATAATAGGTAGTGACTCATAACTCATTTAACTATAAATAGCTTTCTACAGTTATAAAAAAGAATAAATATAAAAACTAATTAGTAGCTAATGCATGGAACATGCAATGACCAATAATAGGTGATTACAACTAAGCATGGAGAACAGGTAATAAATGACTTGTTCAGGGCATCAACTTGTGACCTATTGGTGTTCACGAATTTTTGAGATTTAATTTTAATAATTTTTTAAAGTTTTGAGTGGATAGTAGACACTCTATTGATTTGGAAAGGTTTTAAAAATTTGTATTTAATTTTAATAATTTAAAGAGGGTTTTATAGTTTTGAGTGAACACTTTATGTATGTACTTGGAAAGGTTTAAAATTTTGAATTTAATTTTAATAATTTAAAAATGTTTTAAGGTTTTGAGTTAACATTCCAACTATATAGATTTTAATTTTATCTCTCATAATAATAGTTGATTTTTTAAAATAATATTTATAATAACTATGCAAATATTGAATTCACATATTTGGCCTCATATAATATAAAAATAAAATATTTACAAAAATATAATAAACATAATAATTAAACCAAGCACACATATAATGACAAAGAAGGTTTATGGTGGAAACCTTTAAATATGCTTGCAAATCAATGGATCATTACCATGGGCCACCAAATACCTTGATCCCAAAAAACCATGACCTACTGAAGTTTACCTAACAAGGGGAGACAACTTGACCATGACAAAAATCAAAATCAAAATTAGAAATAGAAATATAAAGTGAATATATATATATATATATATATATATATAAAATTAGCTATAATAATAGATAACATATTTAATTACTAATAGCTAATTAGTTTTAGTTATATATATATATATATATATATATATATATATATATATATATATAGCTTTGGATATAGATATTAATGACATGTATTTAACTAAAGATGCAGTTCAAAATGATGGGTGAAATTAAAATTCACACTTCATTAATGACTTCTAATTGTTAATTTTATGAAGTGGTTGGCAAATGACAGCTATTTACTTGTCAAATTTCAACACCAGCCAAGATAAAAACTAACTCTCATGATCTCTATAGTGAACAGTTCTTAAACACAATGGGAGGAAAGGATTTTCCATCTCCACCCTTGTGATACTATGAGCTTTGAGGATGAAAAAACTTTCCTTGTACCCTGCATACACACATTAGATGTCAATTTTATAATTTTTGCTGCAATATCAACATTCCTAGTCTTCAATCACATCAAAATTATGGTGATTTCTGAAAGCTTTCTCTCCAAGCTTTTTGAGCACTCGAATACACCATCTTCATTCATCATTCATTCCATCATATAAAATTATTTACTATAAAATAATATTAATAAAACAATAAAATATTTTATAGATGAAATAAAAAAAATTAATATTATAAAATATTGATTAGATACTCTTCATTACAAAATAATATTAATAAATTGATGAAATATTTTAATTTGAAAAGAAATGATTTTAATTAAATTTAAAAATAATAAAAATAGATAAAAATAATAAAAAAATTATTATATAATTAAAAGGTTAATCAAATTTAATTTAAAAAAAACAAAAGTGAATGGAAAAGCGAGACACCAATTAAAAAAAATTAACTTAATATTTAAGAAAAAAGAGGGTTATAGTTTAAAAAAGTAATAAGAGAAGGGAGGAAGAAAATGAATAAGAAATTGAAAATTAATGAAAATTGTTTAGTTTATAACCATCTTCTCTATTAATTTGTTAGAATTATTTTGATTTTATTAGATTTTAATTTACATGTTAGTTGACCAATATGAGATTTGATATAAAATTTTATGCAATTTGATCTTCCTTTGCATAAAAATTTGAAATTATGATAAAAAAATCATAAATATAAAAACATCATAAAAACTAACCAACCCTTTATAATATTAATATATATTTTTTTCTAAATTAAATCATTTTCAAATTCATAATACTTTATAGCACCATCATTATTTCTCTATATGTTTTCAATTTATAAAACATCACATTACATTACACAATAACTAAAATTATAATAAACAAATTATTATCCAATTCATCCAATATAAATATCTTAATAAAATACTATAAACAATGATATGTAATAATCCTATAAAATTAGCATGACCTCAACATTAAATATCCAATATTAAAAAAAAATACAATAATGTTAACAAAATAATAATAATATTTCAAGAACTTATAACAAAAATGTTGACCCTCCGAGGAAAATAAATAAACATAATACACAAAAGTGTGTGTTTTTGGGAGGAATATGGTGGATCCTAGGTTAGAATAGGATGGTATTTTGTAGTAGTTTGGAGTTCTCTCGATCTTGGTCGGCCTAGTACCAACCAAGAGAAAAAAGTGGGAATGTTTTTATTTTTTACTAAAGAAGGCCATCGCTATTTTAACTAGGGTTTCAACATTTTTCCCAATAAGCCCTTCACTAGATAAACTTTTGATTCTTTTCCATTTTTTCTCCTTGTTAGTGTTAATGCATTTTTCAGGTTTTTATATTATTGGAGGGGTTAATCCTTGATGAATTGGATCATCACAGACCTTGCCATCACTTGGATTGATTTTGTGATGGTTGGTACACACCTGGATGGTACTTTTGTCAGATCTGACAAGTGGATTAACTCTTCCATTGCTCCCTTCCGGTTTCATTGATGTGATGTGATTCGACATAATACCGGCTACCACCGAGGAGTCTGATCATTCTCATGGACCAAAATTGGGGTAGGGTTTCTATTCCACTTCATTCTTGCGATGGGGGTTCTTTGGAGAGGGTTACATAGAATGTAACACCATCTTCACAATGCTTACTTGTTACTCCCACTAGCCATGATTGAGAAAAGGGAATTTGTAGGCAGTTTCCTTGGCATCTAACTGCTCTTGCGAACAGAATCATAGGCGATAGGGCTAGGATTTTGAGAAAAAAAAAGTTACACAAGGAAAGAGAAGGTTCGAAGAGGCTCAAACTCGGTGCAGATGTATTCATGGACAGAGTGGAGGTTCTAACCAAGATAGCTTTAGTTGGGCGCATTAAATATGCAAAAATGAACAAGATTGAAATGGAAGAATGGGTCAACCAACATTGGTTTCCAATTTTTGGATATGCCCCTTGAATCCATATGCTGATAAATGGGTGGATATGCTTCGTTTTTTTGGATAATGTCTATATTCCTACCATCTTAAGCGGAATATGGTTAGTGAAGGAGGGTTCCTTGGTGCTAAAATGTTGGCACATGACATTTAATCCAAAAAGGGAAAGAATCAAAATACGCCACCTATGGATGCTGCTACTAGGGTTTCCATTAGAACTATGGAAACAGAATGCCTTGGAAGGTCTGGTGAATGACGTGGGTCAATTTCATTAGGGTTGACAAGAATAATCTGCATGGAATGGAAAATAAAATGGCTAGGGTTATGGTAGAACTAGACATTACATTGGGGCTTCCGATGGAGGTGGCGATGGTGTGGGGAGACCAAACATTATGCCAAAAAATGGACTATCTTCATATACCCTTCCACTGCTTATACTTCCGAGAAATTGGACACAAAAAATCTAAATGCCTTGCACTCCTTGACGGCTCCCGGGAAGAGGAATCAATTGGGACTTATGATAATGAAGGGGAAAAGAATTTGATGCTGAAAGAGACGTAGACAGAACATCTGGAGCTTGCATCACTCCACGATACAGGTATGAAAAAATAGACTCACTTACCTACTATGAAGGTGTATCAAAGGATGAATTAAATTTTTACATTTTTGTTGAAAATGATTTGGATAGAAGATTGTCAGAAAATAATCAGGGGATATTATTAGATGTTTTAATGGTTCCCATGATATGTTCAGTTTATATATATCAAAGGGTATTTATTTGAAGGATACGGTTTCAGATACTAGCCCTAAACTTTTTTCTGAGAAGACACCATGTTCTGTTTCTAACCCTACTAAAAAACCTAAGTTAGTCGTAGCTGAAGATGATGGAAATCGGGGTCTGTCTCCGGAACTTGGAATTTTTGTTCAGTCTGAATATATATGCCCTATGGGTTTTAATTCCTTGACCATATACTCAAAAAGCCCCTCTTCAATCCCACCATGTTCTGTTTCTAACCCTACTCAGAACCCTAAGTCAATTGTAGCTGAAGATGTTGGAAATAGGTTTTTGTCTCCGGAATTTAGAATTTCTACTTAGTCTGAAGATAATATATGTCCTAAGGGTTTTAAATACCCACTTTCCATATAATAAAAAAATCCCTCTTTAAAACCATCTGTTTCCCCTGTTAACATCCTTAGATGTTAAAATGTGACTATCAGGAACAAAAAAGAGAGGAATAAAGACAGAGGGACAATCTCTTCTAATTCAGATTACAAACCCCTTTCGATCAGATTAGATGAATCTAATTCCTTTTCTCCAAATACAATTGTGAACTCCACTGTCCGGGCTCTTAGAGATAATATGCCTGCTCACACTGGTTCTTAATGGCGATTATTTCCCTCAACATCCGTGGGCTTGGTAGGGATGTGAAGGTTAGGTCCCTATCCAATCTTCTCAAGACTACTAATCTAGACATTGTACTATTACAAGAGACCATGTGTTTAGAAATTCATGCTATTGAATTATTTTCAAAGGTACTTCCAGGATGGGAGATGAGTGCGATCAAATCCAATGGCCTTACTAAAAGACGCTTAACATGTTGGAATTCTAGGTCGACCAGATTCACTCCTTTTAGAACCCTTGGGAGAATACTACTTGAAGGTAAATTCCTAAATATGGATAAAACCCTAGTGATTCTAAACTTCTATGGACTATACAGAGAGAGGGAGTTTTTCTGGAAATCCTTGGATGAGTTTGGATTACTAGATGTTGATAACCTTATAATAGTAGATCTAAACTTTACTCTTTCACTTGCATTTATACAAATGAATGTTATTGCATAAAGATGTTTGAAATGTATTTTTGAACACCTGAGTTTCATATGATGCAACGATGTTAAAACTATCTGTTTTTTCTTTGTATCACCTATGATTTGAACCCAATCCCTATCCTTTGATTAGTTATTCCTTTTCAATCTTTTATATACTATATCCTTATGCATGCAATTATCTGATGTTTTCAGATATTTATTTATCTGTTATGATTAAGAGATTTTATTTCTTGATCCCCCATAGTTATCTAAAAATGAACAAAAAACAGCTTCTAAACACTGAGGTGCCTAAACTCTGCTTCCTGTAGTCTAGTTGGCAGACTTTAGGACTAACATTAACTTTCACACACTTTTACATTTTTGCGGAGAATAGACATTCTATATCCTAGCAAGGGGATGTGTAACTCTTTCCATGCTCATGCTCGAGTTGACACATGTCATTTAAAAATAATAATAAAATATTATAAAAAACATGTCTATTCAAATTAGATTTAAAACATTTACAAAGACATATATATGAAACTACACAAATTAGATAAATTTAAAAGCTTTTCATCTAGATCTATACTCAATATTAAAAAAAGAGAATATAATAATTAAAATGTTTGGTAGAGAGGAACTTCTTTTACCATAATAATCAAAAGGGAATATAATAATTAAAATGTTTGGTAGAGAGTAACTTCTTTTGCCAGGTGTGTTGTGTTAAGAAACAAATAGAATATATACTGAAAAATATGTATATCAAAATATGAGAAAAAGAAGAGAAGATTTGTCATTACCATATTGATTTTGTTTAAATTTTGAATAAATAAAAGAAAGCATTTGACGTTAATACATATGGCATTTTAAGAAATCAATGTATGAATATATGTAGATATGATATGTGGAATACTGGTCCAAACGTCACAGCTCGTGCATAGATCTTGAAAAGTAATGAATTTCAGCCATACAAACAGGGCGTACTCCAACGGGCGGGGTCAACTTCGATCTATCACGCAGCGGAGCAGCGTCTGGAAACACCCGAGCTGCAGTGCAATACCTTGCATTCGGCGAAACTTAATCCTCCAATCTGATCCAAGAGGAAAGCTATGGCCACATGTGAACTCGGAATAGTATTGGAGAACGCCCGATACAGATTCTCTCTTGTCAATCGATAGCCGGCCAACAATTTCCTACCCGAGTGCACGGTAGTAGAGATTTTATTGACCACAGAGGCTGCAATGGCTGCCTTCACTTGCCCTCTCTTGGGTAAAGGCCGCCCTATGCCTCCGCCTTTGCTTTTGCATCGATCCATACAGAGGCCGGTTCTACTATGTGAACCATTATTATTAGTGCCCATATTGCTCTTTACAATTACAAACAACAAGCATAAAAATATGATGGAAAGCCCACGGCTGGATCAGCTGTGTGGACGTTGCAGACCTTGAGAGCATACAGGATTTTATAAGAGGAAAGAGCACATTCTTGTCCAGATTTTGAATCGCCCCAGCAAACATGTATTGTTATTACAGGTGTCGTATTGACCATGTAGCAGACATGACAGTCTGGAATTCCTTCTTCCTTGCTGCTGCCAACTCAATTATTTAATTGCTCTCAGAAATCTTAATATTATCATTCAATTGGACCAGGTGGGCATTGTCGGCCACTGTACATAGAAGAGAAAAGCAGTAGTTCAAGCCATAATTTTATATACTTCAATGTATGTGTGCTCGTGCACAGATAAGCTCGGCTCCTTCAAACTTTTTTTTTAATTCGCGCTGAATTTTATAGGAATTCGTGTAGGTAGGGATGCTGCGCCAAACGCCTACAAAATTTCATTATTGATTGGGGCCGGGTTGGATTTTGATCATTTTGAACGTCAAATTCGGCCCAAATTTTTTAATGCCCATCATCAATGACGTTTGATACAGAAAATTTTGATTGATTTAATTTATCTATCAAAGTGAGGGTTCTCTTAGCCAACTTCCATGGCTATTGGAATTTAATTTTAATAATTTTAAAATTTTTAAACTTGCTTCTAAATTGTATTTATTTTGATGTAAAGCCCAAAAATTTACAGAAAATGCAAATACTATCATTACACGTAAAGAAGTTCATAACAAGCAAAATGTAGTTTTACAATTAAATTTTTGCTACAATTTTTGCATCATTAACACTAAATACAAATACAAATACACCTAAACAAATAGAAAGAGAGAAGGATAAACAAGAACACATACCTTGAATGGTACGTTAAACTTACAGATGCATATTTGAATTCAGCGGGACCTTTTGGTAGTAGCTCCTTATGAAAATCGCCTGTGGGAAATTGCTCTCCTCCCAACCAACCCCTCAGTCAAATACTGAGAGCCCCTGAGCCCTCACTCAACAATACCAAGTCAGCCATATCTCATAAACATAATCCTATCCTACCCTCATATTCCAAACCTCCATTTTCTCCACACACTCAAGACTCAAGGAATATGAATCCCAAATGGAAGAATGATCCCCTTCCCCGTCTCCTTCCTTTTATTTAAGCTTTAGAAAGCTTCCCTTGAATGGACACATGTCCACATGCAAAACCTCCCATGCAATAATCCCCTAAATAAGTAAATATATCATAATATATATATATGGGCCCTCACACGAAGTTGAGGGACCATTTTGGTGCAATCGTGCATTCGCAAAACGCGCAAGAATTGTGTAAATCCAAAATGCACGAGCGTTACTTAAAACTAGGCATGGGCGGACTCCAACCCTGCCATGTCAATTGACATGTAGGCTAGGAGTCCAAAACACGCACACGTTATAGTGATACAAAACGTGCACGCGTTATAGTGATACAAAACACGCGCGCATTTTGGTTAATATAAACAAAAAAAAACACAGTCCCCACACCGTGGCACTTTTTTACCCACTGTATCTTTAAAACCTGAATGCTCGAGCATTTCGTCTTGCCAAAAATGCATTGGAGAAGCTCAACGTGGGAGATTTGGAAGCTCAACGAGGGAAATGTCATCTTGCACGGAGGATTGGAAAGGTAAGCATCCAAATCCTTGCCTCATTTCATCATTAAAAATATAACTTTTGATGTTGCCTTAAACTAGAAATCTTAAATGAAATACCAAAACTAAAAATTATAAAATTTGTTATTTAACATATCTTGATTCCTCCCTACTATCAATCCCTTAATGAATTTTACATCCACCCTGTTAGACACAATGGTTCAATTCAATATCATATTCATCCATGAACTATGTACCAATCACATGCCATTAATCAAGTAAACACATCAACACATTGCACAAGAGACACAAGATATAATCTTTGTAATTTTGTCTCCATAATTTCCTCATCAAATAGGAAGCCGACTTGTCAATATTAAAATCAAGTTTTAATTTGATTTCCATAAACACCTCATAAATTATATATATATATATATGTATATATTTATTTAGACTTTCTTTTTCCCACCTAAACATAGTCTTCATACCCACATCATCACCATTTTCTTTTGCTTCCAGCATGCCCACACTAGCTCGTAACTCATGCCCACAAGGGCCATATTTATGCCTTTGAACATGCCTGTAGCTAGACCTTCTTCAATTGCCCGCATGGGGGTCTTTGGCATGCCTCCAGGATGCCCGCAGCTTCCACAAACATGCCCGCATATGCATCTTCAAGATGCCCGCATGTCACCTTGTTCACATGCCCGCATCTCCATCGGCTTCATTTCTGGATGCCTGTAGATGCCATAAGGGATGCCCCCAATCTCCTTGCCAAGTGTCAACTTCAAGCTTCTTTGCTCATGTCACTTGTTATCTCCAAGTCATCATTGTCCAGGGTATTAGGACCAAATCTAAATGACCACAATATGGGTCATTTGGCTCATTAGGTGTGCCAATGTCCATCACCTTATCTTTTGTCTTGTCTTGTCTTGCCCATCCTTAACCAATAAAAATACATATCTTTGCCACATCATCATGGTCTTTATGCCTTCATGGTCTCCACCCTTATGCCCACAAGGAGCCATAATGTATGCCTGCAATGGTCATATGAAATGATATTTATGTTTGTAATGTATACCTGAGATGATATTTATGTTTGCAATGTATTTGTTCTTGCACAAAGTTTGTACATTTTTCATTTTTGAGAGATGTCATTATAGCAAATGTATACGGTTTTAATTATTTGTTTTTTATTTTTATTTTTTGATTGCAGTGATGACCATGGATGCACACTGAGACATCCAAAGAGAAATTCAGAGGCTCAGAGAAATTCGAGTCTCAATTACTATTGTTGATGATAGCCATCTTATGCTTGCATCCAATTTGGATGCAATGATAGAGACCTTTAGTAGGTCTGATGGTGCACTGGAAGATATTACCACATTCAAAGAAAGAAAGAGGCAACAATATCAGGATGGAATTAGCTACAAAGAAGTCAAGAAGTTGAAAATCTCAAAACAACATATATTTTCCCTCTTTAGACATCCACGAATGGGTGAAATCCTGAATGCAAACAAAAGGCACATTTATATCGATTGGTGTACATATCAACCATTCATAGATAATTGGATCGAACGATGGTACATGGTGTTTGATGCACCACCACACAACAACAGGGAAATGCCCCTATATTTTTTGAGAAAGATGTAAGTAGAATTTGTGATGGGGAAGCATGTTAACTATTTTGATATCTTGGAGTACCAGGGAGCTGGGATGGGGATGCCTCAACAACGTCCCAATGCAAGGCATATAGATCCCAATCACCCAGTAGCTCCACCTTGTAGGTATCTACCCAGGCCAGATGTGGTGCCTGCACATCAGTTGGTCCCAGAGACACGGGAGTCCTTCCTACTATTGGCACAGGCGGCTGTTCACCATAACACGTATCTTCAAGGTACGTACCGAGCGGGGCCATCAGAGCCACCATCTATGGGTGGAGTAGAGCCGCCACCTGTCGGTGGGGTAGAGCCACCACCTTCTAGTGGTGGAGGAGCATCTAGTAATGGCCCTATTCCTTTACATCATGAGCATAGCCGAGAGTCGCATCCATGCACAGTATGCGGCCATCCTTGCTTTGGTCCTTCCCAAACAGATGATACCTTTATTGGATACTTTACACAGGTAAGTAAGTGGTTAATAATTTAGTGTCATTTGTAAATTATTTTTCCTTACTGTACACATATATATAGATTGCTAATATTTTTGATGATTTGAAAACTTGTAGTTGCTACAAGAAGGGCACGGGGTTGAAGACCTTTCCACCGATGATGCAGAGCATAGTCCACAGGCTCAAGCACCAGCACCAGAAGGGCCTGAGGGGCAAGAGGGGCAAGAGGCTCATGCAGCAACACCGCCCGATGACGATGATGTTGTCATACTTTCAGCGACAACATCTCATGCCGAGGTAACTATTTCAACATGACATTATTTTAATACATGAGTAAATCCAATTAACAATTTAGTGCCATTTGTATATTTTTTTCCTTACTATGTACACATATATAGATTGCTAATATTTTTAATGATTTTAAAACTTGTAGTTGCTACCAGAAGGGCATGAGAGGCAAGAGGCTCATGCAGCAGAACCTTCTGAGATACAAGATGTTGTCATACCTTGAGCAACAACATCTCACAATGAGGTGTGACTATTTCAACATGACATTATTTTAATACATGTTAGTTTGTTATCACATGTTACTTAATTTATGCTACACGATCTAATATTTACAATTTTCTAAATTGTAGGTTGTAGATCCCTTAGAGGGAAATGATTCCATCTAGTGATGTCCCCCCTAGTGGGGAGACAAGCACTACAGAGCCCATAGGGGATCTACAAGTGGCAGAACGTTTCTTGGAGTTGATTGATGTATATAGTACATCGTCATGTATTTCACCATTGTCATTTTGTTAATACATGGTATTTCATTGACCAATGCATTTCTAACTACGTCAGTATTGGTGATTGTAGCCACCAGCCTCTATACTTCATAGACTGCTAGCAGTTGGATCTCCTCGTAGTCCAAATGTGCAAAAGGCACAAGTGTATAAGAGAGGCTCCACTCCTAGAAAGGGTGTGGATGTCCTCTATAGAAGACACATGAGAGATCCATCTACCCCTCACCTAACAAGGGTCATTGATGTTGCAGTTAGTGCCACATCTGCAATAGGCACAAGTCATACAGAGGTAACTAT
>BSBM01000676.1:3522500-3550000 GCA_027924585.1 Larix kaempferi | reverse complement strand
GTGTCATCACTCCTTAAGTAAAAAAACATACTGTTAGTGTTTATTCCGTAACCTTTTCATTTCACAACCATTTAAAAAAAAATTGTATGTTGTACTAGTAGACACCGACCTCTACATGCTATAAAAAATACAGGTCGAAATGGCTGCATTAAGACCTTTAAAGGCTACACCCACATTTAACGTACGGTTCTCGAGGTTTGATCACTTACATAATTAAAAAAAATTAAAAATTAAACATTTAATTTTGGAAAAATAGTGTTGCACTAGTGCTATGGGTTCTATACATGTATAACAATTTTTGTAGCCCGAAACCGTCATTTAGGCAGTGAAAGGCTGCACCCACAAAAACATATACCTTATCATTTTCAAAAAAAAAAAGTGACTGTTATAAAAAATGAAATTTGACATAGTTATGTAAATTTTCATTAATTAAAACTTATATATTCGGAAACGTCACTCAATTTCCTACGTTTCATATTTTTTACTCGATGCAAGATATCTTGTGTAAGTATCTCAAAAAAACCAAGTTGATGAATGCTTGATTTTTCAGTTTTTGATTGCATCTAACGCATCAAAAGTGACCCTCATTAGCTTGCACATGCCCATATATTTTATTAAATTATTATTATTATTTTTTCAACCCCATCTTAGCCTAAGCCATGAAAAGTTTTAAAATTCCGAATTTCATTTTTAAAATTTTAATAATTTTAAAAGGTTTTAAAATTCTGAATTTCCTTTTAATAATTTTGAAAAGGTTTAAATTTTAGAGTGTACACTTCATTTAGTTGGAAAGGTTTTAAAATTTAAATATGAGAAAGTTGCACATAATCCTTGTTTAAGTTGTAAGCAAAAAAACATTGAAGTTAGCTCTTGGATATTGGTAGACATAGCTATAATTGATAATTGATAATTTTTTTTTTTAATTTTTTCGTCGTAGTGCTATATGGAGATATGAAGAGTGGAACCTTATGAGTTAATTCCTCCATGTGCATCGAGGCACTAACTCACAAGGTTTCACCCTTTAGTTCGTGGATGTTTCTGGCAGTGTCAATGAGGTCGACAACCATTTGAAATCTTTCTAGCTCGATTATGTTCAATTAATTTCTTCCAACAAGTGGTCCAGATAAGACCAGGAAGGTGGACTACATTCAATATAATGGGCACATCTTGATAGGAGTTAGGGGTCCTATAGGGGATGTTGTGACAATTCAGAAACAATTAATTGTTGTGAACAAATGAATGCATTGAATCTTGATAATGAGAGTCTTCCAATAGAGCATATAGATAAGGGAGTTATATTCCTTGACCATATTATATATAGGTGAGTTGTTTATCCGACATTGAGATACATTACAATTGGTAGATAAAAAATGAGTGAGAAAGGTGTTGGTACCTTGCTTTTCGTTACTACCAGCTTGAAGCAATGCATTCATCAATGAAGGGATTTTTGTTTTTAAATGCGTATGTAACATTTTAAAAGATGTTTTCTTGCGTAACATTTTAAAAGAGGTTTTCAAAGATTTGATGCGGTCTTTTAAGTAATTGATAAGTTGAAATTGAAATGGATATGAATTAATAAATTAATCCAAATGATGACACATCCAGGGTGTAATAACTAAGAGGGATACACAACTAAAATTTAATAAATAAAGAGTAATGACTTAATGTTGTTGGTACATTAAATATTTAAGCATAGCTATACTTTCAATCACTTTTAAGAGGAGAATTAGATAAGACGTATTGCTCTTAATTTTGATATTAAATTTGTTGTGTACTTTCTCTCTCTCTTTCTATATATATAATTAATTTTTTTTATTATTAATAAATAATTTCTTTTATTATAAATTAAAAAAATATTATACAAATAATAAATAAAATATTTTTAAGTTTTTATATTTGAAAGTATATTTTAATTTCACATGAGAAATAATACGGTATCTATGAACGATAGAAATTCAAGTTTTATGTTCACCCGTTACTATTTTGGACAGCTTTCAAATCATTTTATAAAGAGAAGTGTGTTTACTTTTGATTCCATTGAATTGGGATTAACCACGGAAAAGTCAAAGCCGAAAACAAAAAATTGGAAGTTCTCATTTTAGTAAAGAATTTCTATTTAGCCTTAATGAGGATAATGGTCAAATTAGTTTGAGAAACTATCATTCAAATGTGACTATTTAATTACTTTTAAAATTATGATATTATGATATAGGAATGTGGAGATAAAAAATGATTTTTTGTTATTATTTTGAATTTAACAAAGTAAAAATATTTGAAAGAGAATTGAAGATTGAAATTTTCCTTTAGAGTTAAGAGTTATACTTTGAAAGTTATTTTTAAATTTAATAATATTAAAAATTTAAGGAAGGATATTTCTTCTCTTCTAACTTTATAAAGATTTATATTTACAAATTAGAGATATATGTTTAAAAGAAGTAAGTTGCATTAATACTGAATACGCATAATACAATGATAGTTCAGTATTTACTCGAATAAAATAAGACACAATAAGCAACCCCAAAGCTAGAAAAAATGGCAATTGATTTGTTTTTATTTCCCTCAGCAAAACTCACTTACTTACATGTTCAATTCCATTTCTTAATGTATGGCTTTTGAAATTTAACAATTCCCTCACATATATCTGAAATTTAACAATTCCCTCACATATATCTGAAATTTAACAATTCCTTATTGTATGGCTTTTGAAATTTAAAAATATTTATCTGTACAAAAAATGTTAATTAAAATTAATTTAAAAAATTAAAAGTGAAAGAAAAAAGAGATACTAAGATAAAGATAAAATAATTAAAAGAAAGATTAAAAAATTAATTAAAAAAAAGTATAGTTTAAAAAAGTAATTAGAATTAAAAAAAAGAAGTAAATGAATGAAAAATGGAATGATTAATGAAAATATGATTATTTGTTAAAAATAAATAGTGAAAAATATGATTGAGCGATAGATAATAAGAAGCATGATATTAATGACCATAATTGAGGAATTACAAGATGGAAAATGATTTTATATAGTAGGAAGAAAGGATTAGCAAAAATATTATTATACACAAATAATGTATAATTAATAAAAAGTTTAAGATAGAATGATAAGGAATAAAAAATCATAATGATTATTGAACCAAAGATAGATATTGAGTTTATATTTTTGTTTTTAGACATTTTTTCTATTAAAATTGTTAGAATGATTTTTTATTTCAAAAGTTTCTTTAATAATATGTTCTTTGAGACAAGTTTTGATGTACTTATTAATTTGACCAATATAAGATTTATCATACGAAAATAGAACTTGGTAAATTCATTAAGTAATTATTTGGTAATTTTATCTTTAACATTTTTAGAGTTAAGGTCTTTTGGGGTTTGAAAAGAGTTTTGATGTTCCTTTTGGAGAACATCTTGGAAATATGATAAGTAATACCATAAATGTAGAGTCTGGATGGGGTGGTATGACTTCACTCAAGAAGGGAAATCAGGAGAATATTTATGTATTTAGAGTGGAGGTTAAGCAATATGATGGAAGATTGTATTAAATATGCAGAATTTGTTTTTATCAAGTCTTTTAGACTATAGGAGCTCCACCCTCACTAATAAATCTGAAACTTATTTATATATGATTAGGTTACGGGCATGTGTAAGCTAATGAGGGTCACTTTTGGCACGTTAGATGCAATAAAAAACTGAAAAATCAGGTATCCATCAATTTACTTGGTTTTTTTGAGATACTTACACAAGATATCTTGCATCGAGTAAAAAATATGAAACGTAGGAAATTGAGTCACGTTTCCGAATATATAAGTTTTAAGTAATGAAAATTTACATGACTATGTCAAATTTCATTTTTTCTAACAGTCACTTTTTATTTTTTTGGCAAATGATAAGGTATATGTTTTTGTCGGTGCAACCTTTCACTACCTAAATGACGGTTTCAGGATACAGAAATTGGTATACATGTATAGAACCCGTAGCACTAGTGCAACACTATTTTTCCAAAATTAAATGTTTAATTTTTAATTTTTTTTTAATTATGCAAGTGATCAAAACTCAAGAACGGTACGTCAAATGTGGGTGGAGCCTTTGAAGGTCTTAATGCAGTTATTTCGACTTGGATTCTTTATAGCATGTAGAGGTCGGTGTCTACTAGTGCAACATACAATTTTTTTTTAAAATGGTTGTGAAAGGAAAAAGTTACGAAATAAACACTAACAATATGTTTTTTGACTTAAGGAGTGATGAGACAGGAAAATTAGGAAATAAATAGAAAATCTCAATATTTTTTAAAAAAAATTACATATTTGGAATCTGCATAAAAAATTCTATCTATGCCTAAAATTTCGTCAATAATGGTCATGTATGTCATGCGGTAGAGAGCGGTGAAAAACAAGCTTATTGAGAAAAATGGTGGAAATGTCTAATTAGCTATGGTTTAGTAAATTACATAGCACATGTTTGATAAGTCCGAACCAACCACATAGGACTGGGGTTGACACGTGGGCGTGGGAGGAGCGGGTGATAAGGAGCTCAGGAACACGTGCATGTTATGTTTAAATTCAAATAACACGTGCGCGTTATAGTTAAATTCAAATTTTTTGTTTTCGCGCGTTATAGTTAAATTCAATTTTTTTAATGTTATACTAAACGTGAGCGCGTTTTGTTTATACAAAATGCGCGTGCGTTCTTTATATACATAACGTGTGTGCGTTATTATCTTCACAAATTTATATTTTCAATTGTTTGATGGAGATAAGGGGGGTGAGAGAATGATGACGATGATGAAGATTAGCCAGGAACGATAATGACGATGACTCTTTATAAAGGGAATATTATTATTTGTTTTAAAATTTGTTTCCCGCCCTCAACCCTATTTTGTAGATCTGTGTTGGTTATTGTTTGGAGGGAGTTATCCCGCCCAATTTCGCGGCCATTTTCTGTTAGATTATGTGAAAAAATACAACATTTATTGCCCTCAACCTAGCTCATTTTACATCTTCCTAGTTCAAAGGTGCTCATGCTCATCTGTTTAAAATCACATAAATTTTGGACCGAGATATTGGTGATGTGCAAGTAGGCTCAACCAACTAGCTGGTTCGAGTCCTAAAAAGACCGAATTACTCCACTTAACCCGCTTAAATGAATTTGAGAAATAATACCCCCGTGACTCTATCAGGTTAGTTTCGACGGTTAAAAATTTCAGGTGGGTAGGCCATAAAAGGTTGATTGATCTCTAGTCCACTTATAAAGTTGAATCAGATGTTTCGAAACCAGAATCAGAATACGCACCGGTTCTAAAACCAAAGTAAGCAGTTTAAGTATAACTCTTACCTATAGCAGATTGTCTAGTGGCCATAATTCCTGTCAAACTAAGTGACAAGTGCAGACCAGACTGAGAGAAACTAACATAAACTCTAAGAGAAAAAGGTGAAGAGGCGGAACTTGTTCGTATTTGTATAGCTAGGCATTTTTCTTTGATATTAGTTATTGTTTTTTTTTAAGTTTTGAAGAGCAGCTTGAGTTCCTAGTAATGTTTATATCATTTTGTTTTCAAACAAAAACCACCCATGGAGAGTGGAGATGCTACACTGGCTGAATGTCGTATTTGTCAGGAAGAGGAAAACAAAGGAAATATGGAGAATCCATGCGCCTGTTCTGGCACCTCGAAGGTAGGGGTTTACGGTTTAGGGGACATATAAGAATGAAAGGTTTATCTTTATTGAATGTTTATTATTGAATTCTTCATCCCAATTTGTGTTTCGCTCTCCACAATATGCTCAGAGTAATGTCTAGAGCATTGGTTCCACAGAAAAGGAGATTCCATATGTGAATTGTGCTATCAGGTTCATGGTTTTTTTATTTCTCAATTTTTTATTTTTGAATTAAACATACAATTGATTTTTCATTCATCCATTTTGGTTTTAGAACTTGAAAAATCTAGCATTTCCTAATTTATAGATGATTAGTGTTTTAAGTTGATGTTATTATTTAAATCGGTCTTTTTTCTAAGCCTTTCACACTGCTTGCAATCTAAAAATCCAATTCTATCTCTCTGCTACTTCCCTTATCCCCAAACCCCCTACTCTCTATCTCTCTCCCCTCCGCTCCCTAACCCTTACTAACCCGGGCTTTCTCAGTCTCTCTCTCTTCCCTACACCTCCACCTACCTCTAACCACACCTCCCATCTCTCTTTCTCACTCCCTACAACTAACACCCTCTCCTCTCTCCCTCTCTCTCTCGCTCCCTCCTTCCCCCCAACCATTACTAACCCCCTCTCTTAGTCTCTCTCTCTCTCTCTCTCCCCCCCTCGCTAACCCCCCTCGTAGCCTCTTACCCCTTACTAACACCCCCTCTCTCACTCTCTCTTCCTTGCTTCTACACCTCTCTCTCTCTCCCTCTCTCCCCCCCCTCTCGCTCTCTCCTAATCCCCCTTCCCCTACCACTACATGATGATGATGATGATGATGAACATGGAGATGACAACGACGAGGATGATGATGATGATGATGATGATGGTGATGATAAAGGGTGTGAGAGAAAGATGATGATGATGAAGATGAAGATGAAGATAATGGTGATGAAGATGATGATGGTGATGATGATGATGAAGATGATGATGCTGATGATGATGATGATGATGATGATGATGATGATGAATATCATGATGAAGATGATGATGAAGATGGTGATGATGATTATGATGATGATGATGATGATGATGATGAAGATAGAGATGACGACGACGACGACGACGATGATGATGACGACGATGATGATTATGGTGACGAGGATGATGATGATGACGAAGTTGATGATGATGATGATGAAGATGATGGTGACGAAGATGATGATGATGATGATGATGATGAAGATGACAACGATGATGATGAAGATGGAGATGACGATGGTGATGATGATGATGATGATGATGATGATGATGATGAAGATGATGATGATAATGAAGATGATGATGAATATGATGATGAGGATGATGAAGATGAAGATGATGGTGATGAAGATGTGTTGATGCCTCGGATATCGTGGCATCAATCAGAAAGGGATTCTCCCTGAGAGATGGTCCCAATTAGACTATCTCCCGTTTGGTGTAGGGAATCCGTCCGGTTAGCGGTTTCGGCAACCGTGGATTTGGAGTTTAAATCCGATTCTACCAGTTATGGACCGATCCACCTTTATTTTGGGTTTTATGTCTTTTAAACGAGATGCAAGTGCCTAAATTATATTTGATCTAAATGCAACTAAAACAGATCTAAGTCTAGAAGCTGGAGTAAATCTACCTATCCCTGCAGGGAACACGCTTTAAGGGATGAGCAATAAGCTGTAACAAATAACGTAAGGAAAGGACAGATAGTTGTCAATTCTCACAATTAAAGCTACAGCAAGATAAAGATCTTTAAAGGATAGCTTCTAATTCAACATGGAATGCATCTATTGCTCATAAAATGGAAGAGAATCGAAAATATCTAATCTAAATAGCAAGAATGCAGAAACAGATCTAAATGTAACAGACTGAAATTAAATTTAAAGATCCCTGCAAGAAGCAAATTAAAGGCATGAACAATGAGCCATACGAATTATCTTGAAGAAAGAACAGTTAGCCGTTTAATCTAAAAGAGAATTCTACAGCAATGGTAAATATATCAGTAGGTAGCTCCTGATTTAATATGAAACGCATTCATTGTTCATAAAATGGAGAAAACCGTTCACACATAAAAAAGCAAAATCATTTGTTGCCAAGAAATAGTTCAAATAGCAATGCAGATTTCACATTACAGTCTAGATGTCATCAGAAGAGTCCAACGCACATCCATCTTCAGTTCCTCATGTAAAACGTCCATCTCGCTGGCTTCTATTAGAAAATTCAATTTTACAGGCCCGATACAAGATAGCTCGTATGGGTTTCCAAATTTCATTCCCTGCCAAAAGTCCTCATCTATTCTTCCTAGCTACTATTTATAATTACAATTCTTCCATTTGGGCTGCCGCCTAGCACCTTCCACTTGTCAATTACAGGAGTTTCTTCTATAACCGACCACCAAAAAATGACCACTTCTTTTACAAAATTTTTTTGACAAAAAATAGGGACAGCTGTCCCATGGATTACGCCTTACATGTTCGAAAGTTTAACAAAATATACATAGCAGAAAAAATGCTAACACCCACTCTTTCCCTGCTGGACACGTGCTTGGCTGAAGAGAGTTGCTCAACTGAATTCAATTTATTTCATTCCTGTGCGTGAGCTTCTGCTGGCAGAGGATCGCCCAAGTTAATTGTTGCTGATGCTGCCTGGGAAGAGACCCTCGAATCCACTGCTGATGCTGCTTCTAATTGGGAAGGGGGGATTGAACTGGCCAAACTTTCTGCCACTGCTGGGGAAGAGGCTGCTGGGAGAGAAGATCGTGGATCTACTGATGCTCCTGCTGCTGCTGCAGCTTTCCTTTCCTCCTCTGCTATGTAGCTATACCACACACCTGTGTCCCTTATGACTATGTTTAGTGTAGCAGGGAACAAGATTTTCTGAGAAGTCACATTCTTCCCGATCTCTGCTTTAATGCTTTGAACTTCTGCCACTGCAGCTTGATGCACTTCCTTCAGCAGATGGTTGTGGAGTGATGATGAACCAATATAATGCTGGAGGTCATCAATAGCCAGGACATCAATCCTTTTCACATACTCCATTTGAATGCCTAGCTCTTCCTTTAGTTGGGACAAACGCTGCTCCTTCTCCGGAAAGTCTTCCAGGGTCTGAGGGAAACTCAATGTGCATTTGACATGTGCCTCTTGGAGCCTTTGGTAGAGATTGCTGATTTTATCTGTTGTTCTTTGCACACTGGCCATCAGCTTACTGGCGCAGTTCCTGCCAAACTCCAACAGTGCTACGTCCTCATTAAAACTGTCCACAGATTTAAATGGGAGGTGCGCAGGGAAACCCCCTTTTCCTTCTCTCCATGCCATCTGACTGATGATATTTTCCTTAACACGGGTATTCTTCGCTTTGAGCCTATGGGCTTCCGCATTGATTTCTTTTGACCTAACCACCATGTCCTTGATTTTGCAAACCTCATCAGTGATTATCTCCTGAGTGTCATACACTTGCTTCAGGATGCTGCATGACAGCTCATGGAAGGGAGACATGTCCATTGTTCTGCTCTCCGCTTGCTCTAAACGCTCAGCTAATGCTTGCTTGTCTACTTCTAGCTGAGATGCCTTTTCTTCTGCTCCATTCTTCTCCGCCTCTACAATCATTATTTGGAGTGTTAGCTGGTCCTTTTCCTCCTCCAGCTGGCTGTACTTGTTTGACAGCTCCTTATGCTCAGCGTACAAGCAATTATACTTGTTCACTGCCAGATCTCTTTGGGCTTACTCATTAGCCACAGTCTGTTGTAGCGTACGAGCTTTCTTCTTTGTCAATTCATTATCTCTTACCATCACGCCTACATTGGCCAGGGATGATTTTGCCGTTGCTACAACTGCGGTCGCCATAGCAAAGGGATCTTGATCCGTATTCTGCATTATAGTGACCTCTCGGTGGGTAACGATGTCTTCATGGAAGGGACTTTTGATCCTCTCTTTTGATTTGAGGACCATTGCTTTTCTTTTTTTGTCATAGACAAACTCATTCCACTTGGACACTGTACGCTTTCCCGATGGAGTGTACGGGACAATTGGTCGGTTTATGATGTCTATGTCTTCTTCTGCAGGTGGGGTCCGGGCTTCCTGAGCAGGGTCTCCTCCTTCATTTTGGGCACCAGAGCCACCTGCTTGAGAGGTGTCTATTTCCATGTCCTGTATACCGGATCCACCTGCCTGGGCATCTTCCCTTGCCTTCAATTCTTCCTCCGCCCTCTTTTCTGCCTCAGCCTGCTCAGCTTCAGCCTCTTTCTGCTTTTGGGCTTCCTCAGCCTCTTTCCGCAGTCTTTCATTTTTAGCTTCTTGCTGCTTTCTTGCTTCCTCAGCTTCCCGCTGTAACCTCGCTTCTTCTCTTAATCTGAGCTCTTCCTGAGCTCGGGCATCCTCAGCTTCTTTCTCCTTTTGCTGGCTGGTCTTCTGGGCCTTGGTTGAGCTAGAGCTTGCTCCAGTGCTTTGGCGACAGACTCGTAGCTCAGCCATGTTGCTGATGCCTCTGAATGCCTCTTCCTCAACATCAGGATAGTGGGAGTATTCGAAGTGAGCATAGATATCCTTACAGTGCTCAGCAACTCTTCCCTTTCTATCATTCCCGTGGAAGATTAACTCACCGAAGTGGAAGGCTTTCAGCTCTTGAACAAATTTGTCGGCCGAGGCAACCCCTGAAAACTTGTAAGCACCTATGCAGAAAGGTAGGGGGGAAAGGAAGCCTTATGTTGTTTGTGGAGCATTGCTCCAATCCCATCCAGGAAGAGTTGTCTTACTGCTTCTTTGAGAACCAAATAGTCTGTGGCATACTGCGACAAGATGTATGGGGGCTTAGTCCCTCCAAACATTCTCAGGTAGGTACCTTGCTCCGAAAAGTAAAAGTCCCCACAATCCTCAAGGACTTCCAAAGCATTATCTGACAGGCAGTTTGGTTCTTCCTTGAACATTTTCTCGTATAGGGGCATGATGAACCCCTCATAGATGAGTTTGTAGCTGGGCTTGTAATTATGAGCCCACAACATCTTGAATGCGATATAGACCGGGGCGGTGGCCCTATCCCATGTGCAGCCCAATTTGGGGAAGTCTATCTTGGCCAAAATACAATCAATCAGATATGAGGACATGAAAAATTCAGCCTTCTTCAAGGCTAGTCCTTCTTTAGCAGCAATTATCATCGAGGCCAGACTATCTGACAGGATAGTGGCCCAGTCAAACATAGTTCCCTTGAATTCCACGTAGTGGATGATAGGGATCCACTGAATCTTATACACTGTGCCATAGGGCATGCCGAAGATTCTGCACAGCATTAAAGCGATCAATCTGAAAGGAGCTCTCAGATTCTGTACGTCATATTCATCACTTCCTTTCTTTCTCAAATGTTTGCCCGCCATTAGAAGCTTCTTGGCCATCTCGACATTATTCATCTGGCTCAACCATTCGTCAGTCAGAGCTTGTTGGACACGGGGAAATTTGTAGGTTGCCGCAATATACGCGGGTTGAAATGAGGCAATAGCCACTTTCCCGCTATCATTTATCACTCTCCCTTCAGCATCAGCATGTTGGAGTATCCATCCGATCAGTTCAGCACAGGGGAACAACTCAGGGCGGGTAGCGGCTCTAGTTATGCCTGAGGCTCTGATATTAAGATAAATCAGTGCTTCCTCTAGCAACATATCCGGGATTTCTTGGTCTCGGATCATTCTGTAGATGTCACCTCATCTGATTTCAGGAGGGACACCGGTGGTGCACCTAGTGTCCTGGAGTGAAGTTTCAATTTTGAGTGGCGCAGGCTTCTTTTCTGTCATCTTAGCCTTCTTCTTACCGGTTTTCGGCATCTTGACTTATCCCTGATAGCACCCATATACAAGTCATCATGATATTGAGCAACATACTATGAGATTTTAACAGAGAGCATCATTGTTTTGATATATGAATGAGATAAAGAGCAATGTGAAGCTGTGTGCTTAAGAGGCACAATACACCATTTCAATATGAAATACAAATTTAAACATTTGAATCTTTTAAAGGGGGAAGAATTTGGAATGCTCCCGAGAGGATAGGTGTATCGTGGAACAATCCGCTCTCGGGTTGCCCTGGGAGAAATGATGATTCGTTTCAGCAGGAACATGATTATCAATTTTGGCCATCCTAATTCTTTAAAGGGGCAGGTTTGGGATGCTCCCGTGAAGATAAGTGTGTTGCGGAAGCAACGTGCTTTCAGTTTAGCTCTGGGGAAGAGGGTGATTTTGTCACTGCTGCGGTTTGAAAGGCTAATGGCGGGGAAGCTCGGGTTGGACAGACTCTGTGATGAAAAGGAAACCCCTTTCGCACTTACGACTCGGCGAGGGATTCGAATGCTAATGTCATTTGTGGCACTTGCCGAAGCGTTCCATGGGAAGTGTTAGCTCGAGCGAGGGAAATGGAGCCGGAGACATACTGACGAAACGGCTCGGGTGGCCATAGTTTCAGGTTTCAGCTCGCGCAACTTGAACGTTCACGGGGTTTGAACAGGGGATTCGGCGGTTTTCAAAATAACGAGGCATGCGGCCCGGGGAGGAAAATGGAAAAACTTAACCGTCCAAACTAGCTGTCTCCACCCACAAAACATTTTATCCTGTCTCTATTTTATGTGACGAGTAGAACTCAATTCAAATTGTATTTGACGGGCAAAAATTGCCTATGACGGGCGTTTTGTCCATCAAAACCCCACCAATGCCCATCATTTTCAAACAAAAGACAATCTAAAAGCACTACGACGTGTAGAAGGGACAAATGTAAGGCTAAGATCCTACCTGGCATCGACGGAAAACGCTAACTGAGTTGGCCGCGAACGTGGTTATGCAAGACGAGCTGGAACGGTCGCGCGGCGTCCAATGGTTTTGTCTATAAAACAAAATGACAATGGGTTGGCTCGTACCCCATCGATTATTTAAATGGGCCAGGAACATGTGGGGCGTTAATACGGTTGGTGGCATTTTAAACCGGTTTTAAATGCATCGTACGCCGGCGTCAAATCGGGTCGCCTCGGTTTGCGTGCGACCACCTCTTGCGGGGCAAACTGGCGAATCTTTCCCGCCGTTGAGGGAGGATGTAGCGGAAGCTTTCATTGTGCCGAGAGGAAAAGGTGGACCTCTTCCGAACCAAATGATCGTGCGCAAAACTTTTAAAACGGGCTCCCGCGGTAGCGGGGAGAAAAAGGTTTCAGCATTTCGGAAGGATTCGGGAAATGTTTCCGCACAAGGCTTCTGGGGTTGCGGAAGGCTTTGGTGAATGCCTTCCGCGACGTCTGAGACTTCACGAATTTTTGAAACTTAGACGCTCAGCGGACCCGGGGAAGGTGAACGGATGGCTCCCGCACGTTTCGGGCGGCTTCTTCGAGTTCCTCCGCGATCTTTTGGAAAGGTTTCCGAGTTCTTTTCACGAGTTTTAAACAAGCAGCTTCTGCCACTGCGGGACGACAGGGCGAAAGCTCCCGCCATTTCGAGAGAAAATGATGAAAGGTTCCGCAACGTTCTCCTGGCGCGTTCCGCAAAGTTTCAACGAAACCTAACTTCCTTTTTTCGAAAAACTTATGACGAACACCTCCGCTGTTTTGGGGAGAAAACTTGAACAGCTCCGTCGCTTCGGAAGCAATTCTTCAACGGCTTCCGCGATTACTTAACGAAGACTTTTCTAAGTCTTTTCGGCGGTTTAGACGAATGGATCCCGCCATTTTGGGAGCAAATCTTAAACCCTTCTGCTGTTTTGGAAAGAATAACCGTCATCTTTCCGCCAATTATCTGTTTCGAAAGGTAGCCCGAGAGCCTTCGCGGTTTTGGGAGCAAAGGTTGAAAGCTTCCGCGAAGCTTCCTCGGCTCGTTCTGTAAAGTTCTTTCAAAATATTCTAAGTCATTTCACAGTTTCGGAAGAAGTTTATGAATTTCTTCGTGGTATTTCGGAAAGCTTATGCGGATGGCTTCCGCCATTTCGGGAGGAAAACCCGAAGGTTTCCGCAGATTTTCGAAAGTTTTCTAAGTCTCTTTTCGGAAAGCTTATGCGAACAGCTTCCACAGTTTCGGGGAAAAAGCTTGAATTGCTCCGCCGTTTCGGAAGCAGAATCGTTTCGAGAGGAAAACTTGAATTGTTCTGCAGAAACAAAATCGAAAAGTTTCCAAGTTTTACTTCGGAAGGCTTAGACGGGCGGTTTATGAGATTGGCCTCCGCCATTTCGGAAGGATAGCCCGAGAGCTTCCGCGGTTTATTCGACGAGAGTTTCTAAGTCCTTTTGCGGGCGTTTAAGCGAGAGGATTCCGCCACTACGGGGTTTTAGCAAATTGCTCCGTGACTTCGAAAAAAAACTTCATTGAAAGATATTCTATTTGAGAGTCAAAATCTTCTGGCAGCCTTGGAGTTTCTCATGGCGAGACTCTCTGTTTAAAAGCAAAGATAAAAGCTGGGAAAAACGTTTAAGGCAGCCTTTCTAAAAAATATAAAGGAGGGGCCCCAATATGTGAAAAATTTTGGGGGGAGTGTTGTTGCAACAACAATGGCGAGTCGCTAGCGAACACAGATCTCTGAAAAATTCCTCTTCATGGTCCGAAACCTCATCAAAAACATCCATCTTGGCTGCACTACTCGGCTGAGCACTTTAAAGTCATGTGAGGGGAAGGAGGCACTTTACCTTCTAGCCATTGGGGAGAGGGGAGCTTTGACCGAGACATCTTCACCACTCTTAAAGGGCCAATATATGAGATTCATTTTAGGAGGGTCATCTTTCAGATGGTCACTACTGCCGGACTCCACAGGATCTGCAACACTTTGTCATGGACATTATTGCTCTTGTTCCTCATTCCCATGCTGCTTACATCCTTTTGGATGTTTGTACTTTGGACAGCTTAGCTGTTTGAGCCTTCCAGATATATTTTCTTTTGGACATGATCTTTGATTTAGGCTCCTCAATCCATAGGGTCCTTTTGTGTGAGTTAGAAATTTTATTGATTTGATCAAACTTCACGGACGGAGAGGAGCCTATTTCGAGCTGAGCCTTTTGGACAACCTTATTGATTTTGCATGTCTTCTAATTTTGTCTCAGCCATGCTTTAATTAAGGCGAGACTCTCTGGAAAACAGACTCTTGAATGTAAGCCATTTTGGCTGTTAAATCTGCAGCATGGAGTCATTTCAATACCCTATGTCCTCGAGAGGTGCTACTTTCCATGGGTCCAACCCCGGTAACCTTCTTGAGATGCCTTTAAAGTGTGAGAGTGGGTAGAGCCCAACGATAGTAGTGAAGATGGTCATAGGTCTCTGCTATTAAACATGATTAGTATGACTAGCAGGGTAGGCTTCCTCCCTTCCAAACTTTTCAGCGAGAGCGCAATAGACCGGATTTACTTGAGCAGAGTTTCAGGCTCATGGGTCGCAAGTTTTCTTTGAGAGAGTCATCTTCAGCGGGGATCTCAACCAAAAGGGTATTCAGAAAACAAAACTTGTCGCAAAAGTCAAATAATCAAAGAGAAAAACAACATGGCCGAAAAAATAAAGCAACTAAAGGCTAAAGCAAAAAGAAAACTTTATTTATGTACAGGAAGTCTCGAAGAGACTATGCGAAGTATTGTTTCAGAGCGAGGCCATTGAGAGGAAGGGTTACTTCTTCTCCCTCGAGATTTGTCAATTTATAAGTAGATGGGCCTAATTTTGCAGAAATTTGGTACGGGCCTACCCATAGATGTTGAAATTTCGTATGCATTCCTTTGCCTTCATGATTATGGTCCCATTTCAGGACTAAATCCCCAACTTCAAAATCTCTCTTACCGGATTTCCTCTTATCGAACCATCTCTTAACTATGTCCTGGTGTTGATGGAATCGATCTTTAGCTTTGTGTCGGGCTTCTTCCAGTTGAAGCAGGGTGTTGATCCTGGATTGTAAGGCTTGGCTACCAGAACCCCGAGAGGCTTGGGACAATTGCAAGGATGGTAGTAAGATGTTTGGGGGAAGAATGGCTTCCTTTCCATAGATAAGAGTGAAAGGGGAGACACCTAAAGTGTTTTTAGGGGTTACCCTATCTGCCCATAAGGCGTTTGGGAGAGCCACATGCCAACTTCTCTGGCTTTCTATCACAGTTTTCTTAAGAATTCGAATCAGATTCTTGTTTGAGGATTCAGCTAATCCGTTTCCCTGAGGGTAGTAATTGGCTGAGTAATGCAACTTAATTCCCCATTCATAAACAAATTCATTTATCTTGCAAGATGAAAAATAAGTAGCATTATAAAAAACAAGGGAAATTGGAACCCCAAACCTGGTTATGATGTTCTCTTTCAAGAAGCTGATAACTGCGTCTTCATTGATCTTGTGCAACAGGATGGCCTCCGTCCACCTAGTGAAGTAGTCGGTAGCCGTCAGGATGTATCGATGTTGCAATGAAGAATTTGGATTTATTTCTCCGATAACATCTATGCCCCATTGCTCAAAAGGCTCAGAGATGATGACCGACTGCAATGGTCCTGCTGCCTTAGGTAACTTCCCGACACTTCTTTGACATACATCGAAATTCCGTGCGTATGTGTGGGCATCTCGAAACAGAGTGGGCCAGTAATACCCAGCTCTCAGTATCTTGTGTGCTGTTGTATCACCTGAATAATGTCCGCCTGCGGGGCCATCATGTAATTCTTTGACAACTTTGTTTGCATCTTCCTTTTCCAAACATCTAAGGAGAACTCCATCATAATTTTTTCTGAATAGTATCCCATCAATGATTTGATAAGGGGATAATTTCAAACGGAGGGCCCTCCTTTGCTTGGAGTTCCAGTGCTCAGGTAGATATCCCTGTTGTAAGTAGTGCACCAGATCTCTATACCATGACTGCGGGGCTGTGAAGATATGACACACTTCAACCGAATTTAAATCAGCTTCATTCTTCCAATGTTGTTCTTCATCAGTTGAGTTTCCCGCAAGTAATTTGCACAGGCCTTGCCCTTTGATGATTGTAGCCGGTTTAAATTCCAAATCATACTCCTGCAGAGCTGTGACCCAGTTCCCTCTCCTCTCTCCCAATTCCTTTTGAATGAAAAGGGATCTAACAGCTGTATGGGGAACTATGACTTTAGTTCTGTTCTTCAGAATGTATGGCCTAAACTGCTTGACTGCTTTGAAGACTGCATACGCATGTTTGTCAACTACGGGGTAATTCAGCTCAGCCCCCTGCAGACCAGTGCTCATAAACAAAATTGGGTATTCATCCCCCAACTCCACCTTTTGCGTGAGTACAGCTGCGAGAGAGTCATCCGAAGCGAAGGTATACAAGATGAAATCCTTATCAAAATCTGGGCTTCTTAAGGAAGGAGCCTTAGCTACCACTGCCTTGATATCTCTAAATGCGTCCTTCTCCGAATCTGTCCACTTGAATTGTACGCTTTGTTTAACCATCTGTTGCAATGGCTTAACAATTTGTGCAAAATCCGGAACAAATTTGCGGACAAAATTGATGGTGCCCATGAAAGACTGCATAGATTTCTTGTTGTGAGGCATTGGAATCTTATTAATAGCTTGGACTCTTTCTTGGTCAATTGACACTCACCCTTTGGAGATGATATGACCCAAGAGCTTACCTTCGGGCACAACAAACACGCTCTTCTTGGGATTCAAGGAAATACCATACTTCCGGCAACGATCAAAGATATGCCTCAGATGAACAACATGATCTTCCCTTTTTTTCGAAAAGACTGTCACATCATCTAAGTAAACAACAACACATTGCCCAGCCAATCCTCGGAAGGCAATATCCATCGCCCTTTGGAATGTATCTCCTGCATTTATCAGACCAAATGGCATTCTTCTGTAGGCGAAAGTTCCCCACTTAGTTCTGAAAGTAGTCTTAAGGCGATCTTCTTCGGCTACTAATACTTGATTATAGCCAGAGAAACCATCGAGGAGAGAAAACAATTCGGAACCTGACACCATTTGTAGGATTTGCTCCATTGAAGGCACGGGGTAGTTATCTTTATCTGAAGCTTTGTTTAAATTTATGAAATCTACACATAGCCTTATCTCTCCTGACTTCTTTCTTACGGGAACCAAGTTTGCAACCCATTCAGAATGCCGGACTTTGAAGATTATCTTAGCGTCCAGGAGCTTCTTTAATTCCTTTTGGATCAGCGGTTCTAGAGTAGGATGCATCCTTCTCAATTGCTGCTGAAATGGCTTGACACCCGCTTTCATTGGTATAACATGCTGAATGATACGGACGTCATATGTTTTCAGATCTTCATAGGTCCATGCAAAAACATCCTTGTACTGTTTAAACAATTTAATGAACCTGTCTCTTTCTCCTGGTGAACAACATTTGCCAAGGTTGAAAAAACTTGGTTCTGCCTCGGTACCCAAATTAACTAACTCATGTTGCATTGATGAGCTGTTAGTTTTGGTATTAGCTGGTCTTTTGAACTTATTTTGAATATCGAAAAGCATTTCGAGGGACCTTACCCCCTTTGGCATGAAATTTCCTTTCTCGTCATCTTTCTTCATCAAATCAGCATCGTGTTCTTCCTCATCTATTGCAGCTCCTTGAAAGCTATCTTCGTTTGTTAGGAAGCTGATGATTTGCTCATCATAATCGAAGACTCTGAAGTTTGTGATGTTATCGGGAATGGAAGGCCTGAAAATCAATTCAATTGAGCATTTATTATTTGATGGCACCAATCTGGAAGCAGATGTTGCTAACAAATCAGCAGCAGAATTTTGCAATCTAGGAATTGATTTTATATTGAAAGCGTCAAAATGCATGATTAAATCCCATACCTCAGCCTGATAACCTTTCAAGTGAGGTGAGAGACAATGAATGGTGTCCCTTACCTGTCTTACAACTATCTCGGAGTCACCAAAGACCTTTAGGTACTTAACATTTAAGCCAATGGCCTTCTTTAATCCATGTACCAAAGCTTCATATTCAGCGGTGTTATTAGTGCAATCGAATTCTAATCTACAAGACAAAAAATACCTGTTTCTTTTTGGATCCATTAGAACACAACCGGCTCCGGATCCTTCTAGAGTTTTAGAACCATCAAAGTATAATGTCCAAAAGGTATCTTTAGATTCAGCTAAGTTAGTTTCTTTGTGATCTATGTCAGTGACTAAATTGACTATGTTACAATCAACATCATCAGTCCGAGAAAAGTGAAGGAGATCAGACTGTTTATCTGATTCATGGCTAATGGTTTCAGATTGATAATTACCCGGATCCATTTCCAAGAAATAATTCCCCAGAACTGAGGATGAGAAAGTTACGGCTTCATTCTTTTCTTCTAACTGAGTTACATTTTGTTTCATATGAGGTTCCCTGAGAACTTTAATCTGATTCTGCCTA
Source organism: Larix kaempferi (assembly GCA_027924585.1). Classification (NCBI taxonomy): domain Eukaryota; kingdom Viridiplantae; phylum Streptophyta; class Pinopsida; order Pinales; family Pinaceae; genus Larix; species Larix kaempferi. The sequence continues at coordinate 3,531,026 of BSBM01000676.1, read as the reverse complement.
TTCTGATAAGGCAACCATAGATGAGACCAATCAGTAGCAAAGTAGCCGCTTAGATTAGTAGACCAATCCCTACTTAAAATCAGCCCATAGGCTTCAGGAATATCGACCACCATTATGTCAATGAATTGACAGACTCTAGGGTCGGCTGACAGCCTAATTAGAACATCTTTCATCTCCCCAATAACCTTGACAGCAGTCCTGTCTAATTGGATAATTTGAGCTGGAGATGGCACGGGCTGCCCATTAATTCTCCTACAAATTGACAGTGGCATAACGTTTGAAGAAGCTCCAGAGTCTACCAAACAGTTGTGAACATTGTGATTAAAAATTTCAAAAGTCAATAGGAAAGGCAATGTTTGAGATTTGGATTTCCCACCGATGCTAGCCTCATTAATTTCGGGATTGTCTTGAGAATCCATTAATGTAGTGCTGGTTTTCGGTTGTAGAACATGCAGCAGTTTGTCTCGTTGATGGGGCAAGCTACACATGTCGAATATTGATACGTTTGCTTTGACTTTCTTGATATCTTCGATAATATCATACCCTATGTCGGATTTGTTCCCAATTCAAGTTGGCTGATCTGTTTTGCTCATTGTGACCTTAGGTGGCTGCACTATGTTGTTAGCGCTTGGCTGTTTGGCCACCGTTTGGTTAAATTTGGACTGTGGTGGGATGATTTGTATATGCCTCCTAGGCGGATCTTTTGAAATTTTAGGCTTATGGGGAACGGTGACTGGGACAGGATCCGCAATTGGGCCCTTGCTGCGAGTAGCAACATTTATGGTAGAGGGAGAGCTATCTATGTGATCTTCTTCTACTAATTCAGTCATAGGTACCCAATCCCACAACACCATAGTAGTGTCCGGGGTTGGTTCTTCTAACTCAGGGCTTGATTCCTCTGGAGGATCATCCTGGTTTGGGATCTGAGAATCTAACATCTGGTTCATGACTAAGCTCATGGAATTGATCCATTGCGGGCAGCTCTTTTTCGAATGTGGTTCTTGGTGAAAAGTACAGAAATTTTCCATCCCAATCTCATTCAAGTTCAAAACAGGGGCAGCGTTCATTGGTGGATGAGTCTGTTCCCCGTCTTCCCTTCTTTTATAAAATGGCTTGAAAGGTTTCCTAGATGTGCTAGCAGCCTTGTCTTTCTCGAGATCTACGATTTTGTTAGATAATTTCTGCATCATTTTGACTACATTTTCCATGTCCGTAGATGGCTCTTCTTTACCTCTAGTGAGTAGCAAAGGCCTTTTGCTAGCTGCGGGTTCTGGTTCTACATCTAAGGCATGTTTAGCAATGCTATCAGCCTCTTCTTCTACCTTTCTAGCTTCCTCAAAGTTCTCTATCAGGGTAGTTTTCTTGGACCTCTTTACGAACATTTCTATGGGTCCATCAAGAGCGGTTGTATAGTATTCAATCAGAGATTCCTCGGCTGGTTTATTAGCTTCACTGAAGTTATTTAACAGCGTTGTGAATATTTGATTGAAATCTTGAACCTTTTCTTTCTTTTCCATCCTCATGGATAAGAGTTCTTTCATAAGTGTTGCCACAGTCTTTTGGTTTCCGTATTTCTTTAGGAAACAATTTTCGAATTCATCCCAACTAGAGATTGAGATGGGTTGTAGGCTAAAGTACCATGATGATACTTTTGGCTCGAATGTGTATGGAAACAACCTGCATACTACGTCTTCATGTTGTACGTTTAAAAGGTTCATAGCTAAGTAAAAACTCTTGAGGTGATCTTCTGTCGGAATGGCTTTCCCTGGATCGTACTTAGGCAAGACCTTTTCTGGGTTTTTAGGAAGATTATGGAATGGTCCAGCTAGGTTCAGCGCTCCCCTTGCTCTCCAAGCAGGTACAACCATGTTTGGATTTGGATGTGGAGACCCTGGTGGAGAATTGTAGGGTGAATCCTGTGGCGTACTTTTGGGAGTGGTAATTTCTTCGAGATTTTCTTGGTCCGAAATTTTTTGAGTTTTCAGGATCTGCTTTGTTAAGAGTGTCTGAAATATCTTCCAAAGTCAGATTTACCAGTTCTTCAAAACTCTGAACGAGAATTGAATCACGGGTGTATCGTGGCTCCTTTCTAGGTGTAATCTTCTTAGGGAGGAAGTTGACAGCGTTTAAACCACCTAGCTGTCTAACGTAGGATCTGGTATGTCTTCTCAAATCCTCTAATTTTGAAAAAGGGACAGGGTATAAAGCTTCTTGAGGCTCAGGGTCAGAAATGAGGCGTTCTTGATCTGTTAATCCAAGATCTGGGCTGTTTGAAATACTTCCTTTAAGCGGGTTTTCAGTGTTATCTATGACCGCGGAAGATTTTCCTCTATCAACCATGCACTTTTAGGCCCTCCTTCTAGCGCCAAAAACTGTTGATGCCTCGGATATCGTGGCATCAATCAGAAAGGGATTCTCCCCGAGAGATGGTCCCAATTAGACTATCTCCCGTTTGGTGTAGGGAATCCGTCCGGTTAGCGGTTCCGGCAACCGTGGATTTGGAGTTTAAATCTGATTCTACCGGTTATGGCCCGATCCAACTTTGTTTTGGGTTTTACGTCTTTTAAACGAGATGCAAGTGCCTAAATTATATTTGATCTAAATGCAACTAAAACAGATCTAAGTCTAGAAGCTGGAGTAAATCTACCTATCCCTGCAGGGAACACGCTTTAAGGGATGAGCAATAAGCTGTAAAAAATAACGTAAGGAAAGGACATATAGCTGTTAATTCTCACAATTAAAGCTACAACAAGATAAAGATCTTTAGAGGATAGCTTCTAATTCAACATGGAACGCATCTATTGCTCATAAAATGGAAGAGAATCGAAAATATCTAATCTAAATAGCAAGAACGCAGAAACAGATCTAAATGTAACAAACTGAAATTAAATTTAAAGATCCCTGCAAGGAGCAAATTAAAGGCATGAACAATGAGCCATACGAATTATCTTGAAGAAAGAACAGTTAGCCGTTTAATCTAAAAGAGAATTCTACAGCAATGGTAAATATATCAGCAGGTAGCTCCTGATTTACTATGAAACACATTCATTGTTCATAAAATGGAGAAAACCGTTCACACAGAAATAAGCAAAATCATTTGTTGCCAAGAAATAGTTCAAATAGCAATGCAGATTTCACATTACAGTCTAGATGTCATCAGAAGAGTCCAACTCACATCCATCTTCAGTTCCTCATGTAAAACGTCCATCTCCCTGGCTTCTATTAGAAAATTCAATTTTACAGGCCCGATACAAGATAGCTCGTATGGGTTTCCAAATTTCATTCCCTGCCAAAAGTCCTCATCTATTCTTCCTAGCTACTACTTATAATTACAATTCTGCCATTTTGGCTGCCACCTAGCACCTTCCACTTGTCAATTACAGGAGTTTCTTCTATAACCGACCACCAAAAAATGACCACTTCTTTTACAAAATTGTTTTGACAAAAAATAGGGATAGCTGTCCCATGGCTTACGCCTTACATGTTTGAAAGTTTAACAAAATATACATAGCAGAAAAAATGCTAACACCCACGCTTTCCCTGCTGGACACGTGCTTGGCTGAAGAGAGTTGCTCAACTGAATTCAATTTATTTCATTCCTGTGCGTGAGCTTCTGCTGGCAGAGGATCGCCCAAGTTAATTGTTGCTGATGCTGCCTGGGAAGAGACCCTCGAATCCACTGTTGATGCTGCTTCTAATTGGGAAGGGGGTATTGAACTGGCCAAACTTTCTGCCACTGCTAGGGAAGAGGCTACTGGGAGAGAAGATCCTGGATCTACTGATGCTCCTACTGCTGCTGCAGCTTTCCTTTCCTCCTCTGCTATGTAGTTGTACCACACACCTGTGTCCCTTATGACTATGTTTGCTGTAGCAGGGAACAAGATTTTCTGAGAAGTCACATTCTTCTCAAGCTCTGCTTTAATGCTTTGAACTTCTGCCACTGCAGCTTGATGCACTTCCTTCAACAGATGGTTGTGGAGTGATGATGAACCAATATAATGTTGGAGGTCATCAATAGCCAGGACATCAATCCTTTTCACATACTCCATTTGAACGCCTAGCTCTTCCTTTAGTTGGGACAAATGCTGCTCCTTCTCCGGAAAGTCTTCCAGGGTCTGAGGGAAACTCAATGTGCATTTGACATGTGCCTCTTGGAGCCTTTGGTAGAGACTACTGATTTTATCTGTTGTTCTTTGCACACTGGCCATCAGCTTACTGGCGCAGTTCCTGCCAAACTCCAACAGTGCTACGTCCTCATTAAAACTGTCCACAGATTTAAATGGGAGGTGCGCAGGGAAACCCCCTTTTCCTTCTCTCCATGCCATCTGACTGATGATATTTGCCTTAACACGGGTATTCTTCGCTTTGAGCCTATGGGCTTCCGCATTGATTTCTTTTAACCTAACCACCATGTCCTTGAGTTTGCAAACCTCATCAGTGATTAGCTCCTGAGTGTCATACACTTGCTTAAGGATGCTGCATGACAGCTCATGGAAGGGAGACATGTCCATTGTTCTGCTCTCCGCTTGCTCTAAACGCTCAGCTAATGCTTGCTTGTCTACTTCTAGCTGAGATGCCTTTTCTTCTGCTCCATTCTTCTCTGCTTCTACAATCATTATTTGGAGTGTTAGCTGGTCCTTTTCCTCCTCCAGCTGGCTGTACTTGTTTGACAGCTCCTTATGCTCAGCGTACAAGCAATTATACTTGTTCACTGCCAGATCTCTTTGGGCTTGCTCATTAGCCACAGTCTGTTGTAGCGTACGAGCTTTCTTCTTTTTCAATTCATTATCTCTTACCATCACGCCTACATTGGCCAGGGATGCTTTTGCCGTTTCTACAGCTGCGGTCGCCATAGCAAAGAGATCTTGATCCATATTCTGCATTATAGTGACCTCTCGGTGGGTAACGATGTCTTCATGGAAGGGACTTTTGATCCTCTCTTTTGATTTGAGGACCATTGCTTTTCTTTTTTTGTGATAGACAAACTCATTCCACTTGGACACCGTATGCTTTCCCGATGGAGTGTACGGGACAATTGGTCGGTTTATGATGTCTATGTCTTCTTCTGCAGGTGGGGTCCGGGCTTCCTGAGCAGGGTCTCCTCCTTCATTTTGGGCACCAGAGCCACCTGCTTGAGAGGTGTCTATTTCCATGTCCTGTATACCGGATCCACCTGCCTGAGAATCTTCCCTTGCCTTCAATTCTTCCTCCGCCCTCTTTTCTGCCTCAGCCTGCTCAGCTTCATCCTCTTTATGCTTTTGGGCTTTCTCAGCCTCTTTCCGCAGTCTTTCATTTTTAGCTTCTTGCTTCTTTCTTGCTTCCTCAGCTTCCCGCTGTAACCTCGCTTCTTCTCTTAATCTGAGCTCTTCCTGAGCTCGGGCATCCTCAGCTTCTTTCTCCTTTTGCTGGCTGGTCTTCTGGGCCTTGGTTGAGCTAGAGCTTGCTCCAGTGCTTTGGCGACAGACCCGTAGCTCAGCCATGTTGCTGATGCCTCTGAATGCCTCTTCCTCAGCATCAGGATAGTGGGAGTATTCGAAGTGAGCATAGATATCCTTACAGTGCTCAGCAACTCTTCCCTTTCTGTCATTCCTGTGGAAGATTACCTCACCGAAGTGGAAGGCTTTTAGCTCTTGAACAAATTCATTGGCCGAGGCAACCCCTGAAAACTTGTAAACACCTATGCAGAAAGGTAGGGGGGGAAAGGAAGCCTTATGTTGTTTGTGGAGCATTGCTCCAATCCCATCCAGGAAGAGTTGTCTTACTGCTTCTTTGAGAACCACATAGTCTGTGGCATACTGTGGCAAGATGTATGGGGGCTTAGTCCCTCCAAACATTCTCAGGTAGGTACCTTGCTCCGAAAAGTAAAAGTCCCCATAATCCTCAAGGACTTCCAAAGCATTCTCTGACAGGCAGTTTGGTTCTTCCTTGAACATTTTCTCGTATAGGGGCATGATGAACCGCTCACAAATGAGTTTGTAGATGGGCTTGTAATTATGAGCCCACAACATCTTGAATGCGATATAGACCGGGGCGGTGGCCCTATCCCATGTGCAGCCCAATTTGGGGAAGTCTATCTTGGCCAAAATACAATCAATCAGATATGAGGACATGAAAAATTCAGCCTTCTTCAAGGCTAGTCCTTCTTTAGCAGCAATTATCATCGAGGCCAGACTATCTGACAGGATAGTGGCCTAGTCAAACACAGTTCCCTTGAATTCCACGTAGTGGATGATAGGGATCCACTAAATCTTATACACTGTGCCATCGGGCATGCCGAAGATTCTGCACAGCATTAAAGCGATCAATCTGAAAGGAGCTCTCATATTCTGTACGTCATATTCATCACTTCCTTTCTTTCTCAAATGTTTGCCCGCCATTAGCAGCTTCTTGGCCATCTCGACGTTATTCATCTGGCTCAACCATTCGTCAGTCAGAGATTGTTGGACACGGGGAAATTTGTAGGCTGCCGCAATATACGCAGGTTGAAATGAGGCAATAGCCACTTTCCCGCTATCATTTATCACTCTCCCTTCAGCATCGGCATGTTGGAGTATCCATCTGATCACTTCAACACAGGGGAACAACTCAGGGAGGGTAGCGGCTCTAGTTATGCCTGAGGCTCTGATATTAAGATAAATTGGTGCTTCCTCTATCAACATATCTGGGATTTCTTGGTCCCGGATCATTCTGTAGATGTCACCCCATCTGATTTCAGGAGGGACACTGGTGGTGCACCTAGTGTCCTGGAGTGAAGTTTCAGTTTTGAGTGGCGCAGGCTTCTTTTCTGTCATCTTAGCCTTCTTCTTACCGATTTTCGGCATCTTGACTTATCCCTGATAGCACCCATATACAAGTCATCATGATATTGAGCAACATATTGTGAGATTTTAACAGAGAGCATCATTGTTTTGATATATGAATGAGATAAAGAGCAATGTGAAGCTGTGTGCTTAGGAGGCACAATACACCATTTCAATATGAAATACAAATTTAAACATTTGAATCTTTTAAAGGGGGAAGAATTTGGAATGCTCCCGAGAGGATAGGTGTATCGCGGAACAATTCGCTCTCGGGTTGCCCTGGGAGAAATGATGATTCGTTTCAGCAGGAACATGATTATCAATTTTGGCCATCCTAATTCTTTAAAGGGCCAGGTTTAGGATGCTCCCGTGAGGATAAGCGCGTTGCGGAAGCAACGCTCTTTCAGTTTAGCTCTGGGGAAGAGGGTGATTTTGTCACTGCTATGGTTTGAAAGGCTAATGGCGGGGAAGCTCGGGTTGGACAGACTCTGTGATGAAAAGGAAACCCTTTTCGCACTTACGACTCGGCGAGGGCTTCAAATGCTAATGTCATTTGTGACACTTGCTGAAGCGTTCCATGGGAAGTGTTAGCTCGAGCGAGGGCAATGGCGCCGGAGACATACTGACGAAACGGCTCGGGTGGCCATAGTTTCGGGTTTCGGCTCGCGCAACTTGAACGCTCACGGGGTTTGAACAGGGGCTTCAACGGTTTTCAAAATAACGAGGCATGCGTCCCGGGGAGGAAAATTGAAAAACTTAACCGTCCAAACTAGCTGTCTCCACCCACAAAACATTTTATCCTGTCTCTATTTTATGTGACGAGCAGAACTCAATTCAAATTGTATTTGACGGGCAAAAAATGCCCATGACGGGCGTTTTCTCCGTCAAAACCCCACCAATGCCCATCATTTTCAAACAAAAGACAACCTAAAAGCACTATGACGTGTAGAAGGGACAAATGTAAGGCTAAGATCCTACCTGGCACCGACAGAAAACACTAACTGAGGTGGCCGCGAATGTGGTTGCACAAGACGTGCTGGAACGGTCGCGCGACGTCCAATGGTTTTGTCTATAAAACAAAATGACAATGGGTTGGCTCGTACCCCAATGATTATTTAAATGGGCCAGGCTCGTGTGGGGCGTTAATACGGTTGGTGGCGTTTTAAAATGGTTTTAAATGCATCGTACGCCGACGTCAAATCAGGTCACCTCGATTTGCGTGCGACCGCCTCTTGCGGGGAAAACTGGTGAATCTTTCCCGCCGTTGCGGGAGGATGTAGCGGAAGCTTTCGCTGTGCCGGGAGGAAAAGGTGGACCTCTTCCGCACCAAATGATTGTGCGCAAAACTTTGAAAACGGGCTCCCGCGGTAGCGGAGAGAAAAAGGTTCCGGCGTTTTGGAAGGATTCGAGAAATGTTTCCACACAAGGCTTCCGGGGTTGCGGAAGGCTTTGTTGAATGCCTTCCGCGACGTCCGAGACTTCACAAATTTTTGAAACTTAGACGCTCAGCGGCCCCGGGGAAGGTGAACGGATGGCTCCCGCATGTTTCGGGCGGCTTCTTCGAGTTCCTCCGTGATCTTTTGGAAAGGTTTCCGAGTTCTTTTCACGAGTTTTATGCAAGCGGCTTCCGCCACTGCTGGATGACATGACGAAAGCTCCCGCCATTTCGAGAGAAAATGATGAAAGGTTCCGCAACGTTCTCCTGGCGCGTTCCGCAAAGTTTCAA
>BSBM01000676.1:3462500-3517500 GCA_027924585.1 Larix kaempferi | reverse complement strand
GGTAGTTGACAAGTATGTTGGGTTTGTGTAGAGTTATGAGATGATGGTTGAAAATAATAATGAAAGGTTTAGATTCTTGTGCATACACAATAAATGATATAGTGGTAAATTTTTTAATAAATGTACCGCTACTTCTTTTTATATATTTAATAAAATTTAAAACTAAAAAAAAACAAAAATTTTAATGAAAAAATATAATTACAATAATACTAAAAATAAAAATCACTAATTTTATTTTATATGATCACTACTTTGAAGTCTTTTAAATGCTAGTGGGTAATTTTGAAATAATAAAAACATTTATATAACTAATCTCTTAAAAATAAAAATAATAAATTTAAAAAAGTGTCATAAATAAAAGAAAAATAAGAGAGATAAAATAATATTTCACTATTTTTTGCGATAAATTTCTCCTCCGAGCTCAGAATTTGAGGTTTTAAGTACCGTTGGAAAGGTCTTGATGAGACCTTTCCAACGGTACTTAAAACGTCAAATTCTGAGTCGGAGGAGAAAGTTATCGCAAAAATAACTTTCTCCTCCGAAATAGGAGAGAGATAAACTAATATTTCACTATTTTTTGCGATAACTTTCTCCTCCGAATTCGGAATTTGACGTTTTTAGTACCATTGGAAAGGTCTCAACGGTACCAAAAACGTCAAATTCCGAGTTCGAAGGAGAAATTTATCGCAAAAATAACTTTCTCCTCCGAAATAGGAGAGAGATAAAATAATATTTCACTATTTTTGCGATAACTTTCTCCTCCGGACTCAGAATTTGACGTTTTTAGTACCGTTGGAAAGGTCTCGACGAGACCTATTCAATGGTATAAAAAACATTGAATTCTGAGTTTGGGGGATAAAGTTACCACAAAAATAGTGAAATATTATTTTATCTCTCTCCTATTTTTCTTTTTATTTATGACATTTTTTAAATTTATTTATTTTTATTTTTAAGAGATTAGTTATATAAATGTTTTTATTATTTCAATATTACTCCACTATCATATTAATTAATATGAGATTTATATTTTAAAGAATTTAGAAGTAGTGATAATATAAAATACTCTATATTTATTATTTCAAAATTGCTCCACTATCTTTTTAACCAATGTGAGATTTATATTTTAAAGAAATTAGAAGTAGTGATAATATAAAATACTCTATATTTATTATTTCAAGTATATTTATCATATTTCGAGATGAACTTTTCAAAATCTTAACCAAGGTGAGTTTTATATGTAGTTAGTTATTGTCCAACTCAACCATGACGGTTGACCAAAATACTAAAATTCTATTGGTTTAAAATATCTTACTCATCGCACGCTCATCCATGACACGCTTTCTTATAAGGCCCATTTTAGACACCAAATTTCCTCTAATTTTGAAATACATACCGATGTACTGTATACATCAATCAATTCTAAGAAATGTTCTGCCACTTTTTGATCCCCTATGGGCTGTGTAGCACTTGTCTCCCCACTAGGGAGGGCATCACTAGATGAAATCATTTCCCTTTGATGGGGATCTACAACCTACAATTTAGAAAATTGTAAATATTAGATCGTGTAGCATTAATTAAGTAACATGTGATAACAAGGTAACATGTATTAAAATAATTTCATGTTGAAATAGTTACCTCAGCGTGAGCTGTTGTCGCTGAAGGTATGAAAACATCTTGTAACTCAGAAGGTTCTGCTGCATGAGCCTCTTGCCCCTGGTATCAACTACAAGTTTTAAAATCATTAAAAATATTAACAATCTATATATGTGTACATAGTAAGGAAAAATAATTTACAAATGGCACTAAATTGTTAATTGGATTTACTCATGTATTGACATAATGTCATGTTGAAATAGTTACCTTGCCATGAGATGTTGTCGATGAAAGTATGACAACATCATCGTCATTATGTGTGCTGCTGCATGAGCCTCTTACCCCTCTTTCCCCTCAGGCCCTTCTAGTGCTAGTGCATGAGCCTGTGGACTATGCTCTGTATCATCGGTGCAAAGGTCTTCAACCCCGTGCCCTTCTTGTAGCAACTACAAGTTTTCAAATCATAAAAAATATTAGCAATATATATATATATATGTGTGTATAGTAAGGAAAAATAATTTGCAAATGACACTAAATTGTTAACCACTTCCTTATCTCTGTAAAGTATCCAGTAAAGGTATCATATGTTTGGGTAGGACCAAAGTAAGGATGGCCGCATACTGTGCATGGGTGCAACTCTCGATTGTGCTCATGATGTAAAGGTCTAGGGCCACTACTAGATGCTCCTCCACCACTGGAAGGTGGTGGCTCTACCCCACCGACAGGTGGCAGCTCTACTCCACCCATAGATGGTGGCTTTGATGGCCCCGCCCGGTACGTAACTTGAAGATACGTGCTATGGAGAACAACCACCTGTGCCAACAGTAGAAAGGACTCTCGTGTCTCGGGGACCAACTGATGTGCAGGCGACACATCTGGCCTGGGTAGCTGCCTATGAGGTGGAGCTACTAGGAGATTGGGATCTATATGCCTCACATTGGGACGTTGCTAAGGCATCCCCATCCCAACTCCCTGGTACTCCAAGATATCAACATAGTTAACATGCTTCCCCATCACAAATTCTGCGTACATCTTTCTCAAAAAATATAGGGGCATTTCCCTGTTGTTGTGTGGTGGTGCATCAAACACCATGTACCATCGGTCGATCCAATTATCTATGAATGGTTGATATGTACACCACTCGATAGAAATGTTCCTTTTGTTTGCATTGGGGATCTCACCCGTCTGTGGACCTCTAAAGAGGGAAAATATATGTTGTTTTGAGATTTTCAACTTCTTGACTTCTTTGTAGCTAAGTGCATCCTGATATTGTTGCCTCTTTCTTTCTCTAAATGTGGAAATATCTTCCAGTGCACCATCAGACCTACTAAAGGTCTCTATGATTGCATCCAAATTGGATGCAAGCATAAGATGTCTATCATCAACAATAGTAATTGAGGCTCGAATTTCTCTGAGCCTCTGAATTTCTCTTTGGATGTCTGAGTGTGCATCCATGGTTCTCACTGCAATAAAAAAAAAATAAAAAAAATTAAAAACGTATACATGTGCTATAATGACTTCTCACAAAAATGAAAATGTACAAGCTTTGTGCAAGAACGAATACATTGCAAACATAAATATCATCTCAGGCATACATTACAAACATAAATATCATTTCATATGACGATTGCAGGCATACATTATGGGTCCTTGTGGGCATAAGGGTGGAGACCATGCAGGGATAAAGACCATGATGATGTGGCAAAGATATGTATTTTTATTGGTTAAGGATGGGAAAGACAAGACAAAATACAAGGTGGTGGGCATTGGCACCTAATGAGCCAAATGACCCATACTGTGGTCATTTGGAGTTGGTCCTAATACCCTGGACAAGGATGACTTGGAGATAACAAGTGACATGAACAAAGAAGCATGAAGTGAACAAAGAAGCTTGAAGTTGACACTTGGCAAGGAGATTGGGGGCATCCCTTATGGCATCTGTGAGCATCCAGGAATGAAGCTGATGGACATGCAGGCATGTGGACAAGGTGACATGCGGGCATCTTGAAGATGCATATGCAGGCATGTTTGTGGAAGCTGCGGGCATCCTGGAGGCATGCCAAAGACCCCCGTGCGGGCAATTGAAGAATGCCTAGCTACAGCTATGTTCAAAGGCATAAATATGGCCCTTGCGGGTATGAGTTATAAGATAGTGTGGGCATGCTGGAAGCAAAAGAAAATGGTGATGATGTGGGTATGAAGGCCATGTTTCGGTTGGGAAAAAGAAAGTATATATATATATATATATATATATATATATATATATATATATATATATATATATATAATTTATGAGGTGTTTATGGAAATCAAATTAAAATTTGATTTAATATTGACAAGTCGGCTTCCTATTTGATGAGGGAATTATGAAGACAAAATTAAAAAATTAAAAAATTACAAAGATTATATCTTGTGTCTCTTGTGCAATGTGTTGATGTGTTTACTTGATGAATGGCATGTGATTGGTACATAGTTCATGAATGAATATGATATTGAAGTGAGCCATTGTGTCTAACAGGGTGGATGTAAAATTCATTAAGGGATTGATACTAGGGAGGAATTAAGATATGTTAAATAACAAATTTTATAATTTTTAGTTTTGGTATTTCATTTACAAAGATTTCTAGTTTAGGGCAACATCAAAATTTATATTTTTAATGATGAAATGAGGCAAGGATTTGGATGCTTACCTTTCCAATCCTCTGTGCAAGATGAAATTTCCCTCGTTGAGCTTCTCCAATGCTTTTTTGGCAAGACGAAATCGCTCGAGCGTTCACGTTTTGAAGAAACAATGGGTAAAACAGTGTTGCAGTGCGCAGACTGTTTTTTTGTTTTGTTTATATTAACCAAAACACGCGCATGTTTTGTATCACTATAATGCGCATGCATTTTGGACTCCTATCCTACATGTCAATTGACATGGCAGGATCAGAGTCCGCCCATGCCTAGTTTTAAGTAACGCTCGCGCGTTTCTGATTTACACAATTCTTACGCATTTTGTGAATGCACGATTGCACCAAAAGGATCCCTCAATTTCGTGCGAGGGCCCTTACAAGACATATATATGCAATTTTTAATTCAAAACATAAAAATCAAGATACATGTTCTTTTTAAAAAATAGAAGCTAAGTTAATGACTAATATCTAAACAACCTCTTAAAATATTAATATATATTTTTTCTAAATTGAGTCCCTTTCAAATCCATAGTAATCTCTGATTTTATTAATATTATTTTATAATCACCATTATCTAACTAATTCTATATAATCTATACAAAGACTCACTATTTTCTATCATAAGTTTTTTTAATATAAAATTCTATAATTTAGTAATTTTGGATCAATGAAAGTGCATATATTAAACATTAATATTGTATAATTTGGTTGTAATACAAGTATTTAAAAATATTTAATCCATTTTTTATATTAAAAATAACAATTTTATTCATCTAAAATTACAACGACAATGTTTATACACATTTAAAAGCTCTCAAGATTTAATATAGATTAATGTGAATCTAATAATAATAATAACAATAACAATAATAATAATTTTAAAATTATCATTATATAAAACCTTCTTACATAAAAAAAAAACTTGCATTATATATAATTTTTAATTTAAAAAACATCATACTACATTGATAACTACTAATTCATCCAATATAAATATTTTAATAAAATACTATAAGCAAGCAATTACATGTGATTGTTACATAAAATACCCATTATTAAAAAAAACAATAATGTTCACAAAATGATAATAATATTTCAAAATCTTATAACAAAACTGTTTACGATCCACGGAACATAAATAAATAAACAAAATATACAAAAGTAAGTTGTACAACTTTATAACTTTTAAGATAAGCTCATGGTGCCACATGAACCCCACACAAAGGGGTTCAGCCGAGATTTTATAAACTGAAATATGCACGAGTGCATGGGCATAAAGCTTTAATTTAGAAAGACCCAATTTTGGACGGCTAGATTTTGGATCATGGATATCGTCCACGGCTAAGCTTTTGACCATTAATTTTATGAGTTAGAGACATTCTTGCAAATATTATTTTCTTTCAAAGGAATGCACGTGTGGGTATGGTTTTCAAGACAATAATCTTCAATATTGTAAAAGCATTCTATATGCATTACATTAATTGATTTTTGTCAACCTCTTAATTTGTGTACCAATTTGTTATTTTCATCTTTAATGTTATTATTAAATTTTTAATATCAATACAATACAAATTAATACAAGGTAAGTTATACTCGGTTTTATGGTTAACTTACCTTGTATTAATTTGTATTGTATTGATGTTAAAAATATATAAAAGGTAAGTTAATTATATTTTATAAATGTATTTAATATTTAAATATCAACTACTTCTTATGCAATCTTAATGAGACTGTAGGGTTAACTTACCTTGTATTAATTTGTATTGTATTGATATTAAAAATATATAAAAGGTAAGTTAATTATATTTTATAAATGTATTTAATATTTAAATATCAACTATTTCTTATGCTTAATCTTAATGAGACTTCATAATATTAAAGGCATTTATTGTTGTAATTCTAAAAATAAAATTAATAAGAAAAATTTAATTAATAATTAAATTAAAAATCAATTTTATACAGAAAAAATGAAATGATTAGATTAATTTAATATAAAAGATTTGATGACATAATCTTTCCTAAAAAATAATAAAATTAAATCTTGATTCCAATTTTTTAGTTGTTAGTAATATCTCAATCACGACCTTTTCATTATATATAATCTCTTTGTCCAATTGATAACAACCACTTAATCAACCATTATCTCTAGATTTAATGTGTGATGTTCTCTGAGAGTGTGAAAATAAGTTTTAGTGTTAATATCACAACCAAAACCAAAGCATGTCCAAAATTTGATGAAATGAATATTAAAAAGGAAAAGGATAGGCCAACCTCACATAAAGGTAGGATATCGAATTTGATGAAATGAATATTAAAAAGGAAAAGGATAGGCCAACCCCACATAAAGGTAGGATATCTTGAATTTATTTATCTTTAAGATAGCTACATGCTCTATATTTATCTTTAGGCATTAATGAGTTATTACTAGGTTTTTCAACTTTAACTATATTTTTAAGTAATTCTAAAACCTATCAAATTTGAATAACACTATGGTTTTTAATTTTAATTACATTTTTAAATACTTTTAAAACCTAATAAATTT
Organism: Larix kaempferi; assembly: GCA_027924585.1. NCBI lineage: Eukaryota > Viridiplantae > Streptophyta > Pinopsida > Pinales > Pinaceae > Larix > Larix kaempferi. The sequence goes on along the minus strand of BSBM01000676.1, from coordinate 3,510,690 downwards.
AAATAACACATTATAAAGAAGGAATAAATTATTTTTAAATTTTTTTTCTTATAATAAATAAAATTTCTTAACACAAATTTAAATCTTTTTTTAAAATGAATTTTACTAACATCCTCTCTCCAAAACTATTTATTTATTTATTTATGACTGAAAAACCTCTCTAGTTCAAGTCAAATAAACTTTGTATGAATTCACCAACAAAAGATTATTTCTTTTCATCCTACTTAAATAGTACACAGCTCAATTTATTATTATTATTAAAATTAAAATTAAATTTAATATTATTATTGTTATTAATAATTATGATTAAAAATACTTTACCATGAAACATGCCATTTAATAATAAAAATATCATAAATGCTATTATTATATTAATATTATCTAATATGAAACATGCCTATTTTTATGGAATCTTAGGCTTGGGATCAGGACACAACCTTTTGTCAAATGTTTATAATAGAAATGGTCGTTTTTCTTTCCTAATACTTTTCTTTTATGTTGGAAACTATTGCCTTAGGAACCATACACCATTTTTAGAACATGGTGTGTAGTAGCCACGGGTCTTCACTCAGTGAAACTATGCCATAACGTCTTCATTCAAGGGATATTAAAGAATACCCCTAGTTTCACTAGATATTGATAAATACCTACCAAAATACTTTTGTTGAGCCCTTTTCCTAATACATATTTCCAATTAAAAATTCCTATTTTTACAAGATATTCTATTTTTTTACTAGATACCCCTTTTTATACTCCCAATACCTATAAACCCCCATACCCCTACTCCCCGCCCCTCAATACCTACAATATATTAACCTTTATTTTCACAATTTAAAAAACCACATTTATGAATAAATGTGATAAGATATTGGTCAACAAGGTGAATTCTCTATGGTCATAGCAGCCTAGTGTTGCAGCTGCAACCACCCTCCCATCATTTTCTTTTGAAAATATTGGGACCCCTCCTTGATTTTGTCCCATACTTGTTTAGAGCATCCCTCCTTGATTTTGTCCCATACTTGTTTAAAGAATATGGATCCATTTTAAACTAAGTCAAGTACCACACAAGGTTGACTTGTTCACAAAAGAAAATACAGCCATTTTCCGACTTTCTGCAATTGGCCTTTTTCTCTAAGTTTTAGCATTTTAGTGAGTTTTTGTGAGTTCGCCGAACTGTCGGTGTAACTCAACTTTTGTCGCTGAAACTTTTGAAAGTCCACCGAAACGTTGGAACATTTTCCATGAGACTGCCGAAATGCCTCTTTTTTGTCTATGTTTTTTCTCTGGAAAAAAATGTATAAGATAGTTTAACCAAAATCACGAGGTGGCAATTCCCCTGTAGCTTTGCTTTTTGTAAAATGTTTATTGTCAAAGTTTACGTGACAAAAAAATTGATTCCATTATTTTTTGGAGAATTCAGAGTAGAGTGCAAAATCCAGTTAAACCATACAAGATAAATGATACAAGAACAAAACCATGGGATAATACAATCGTATGATATATCGAGATTAGGATTTTCTATTTATAATTTGTTTTTACTATTTGCAATGTACTCACCTGCAAGAAATTCATAGGCAAGAATGCATTAAGGTAGCCAGCAATAGTGCCCAAGAGTATCCATCAGGGTTATCTTCTCAAGAATGTACATCCACTCCTTGTTATGTTTAAAGTTTTTGAGCATACTAGTTTATAGCATCTATTTTCATATTGCACTAGTTTACATAAACTGTTAAGTGTGCTTTCCAGAGCAAAACAAATAATTTCATTTGAATTTGTTGATAAGTAAACTAGAATAGTTTGTTCAAAAATCTAACTCTACTTTTCCAAAAGCATGACTTTCTATGTAGCTAATCACGCCATTCCAAATATCAAAATTTATTGAAGCCGACTTCTAGATCTATCATCAATACAAACAATTAGGAATTTTTCCGTAAATTTATTAGCTTTTCTCAAATCAGGAGTATAGCAGTATTTAAAAAAATTCCAAATAACAATGACATTCATATCATATTTTAGCCATAAGCTTAGCTTTCATTCAGGCCCATAACGTTTCAAACATATGTGACGATTATATAATGGTGCATTGTAATTATTTTTTGCCTAGAAATTCTAAATTTCATAGGGAATGCAGACCTCCAAACATGAATGCACACATGTTAATTTCTCGAACATAATTTCACAGGGAATGCAGGCCTCCAAACATTAATGCACACAGGTCTCCAATCATACCCATTAGTGTTCTAGAAATGTCCGTAGGCTATAAAAGAATGCATGCAAGTCTACAAATATAGTCATCAGTGTTCCAGAAATTCTTGTAGGGAATAAAAGAATGCTCACCAAAGGTCAGAAGATTCCAATCTAGATGCTCACAGGGAATAAAAAAATTCCAGCAGGGCATAAAAGAATGCACGCAGGCCTCCAAACATACCTGTCATACCCGTCAATGTTATAGAAATGCCCCCAAGGCATAAAAGGATGCATGCAGGCCTCCAAACATACGTGTTAAGTCTTCTAAAAATGTCTTCCGGGAATAAAAGAATGCCCATCAAAGGTGAGAAGATGCACACACCACTATAAAAATGCCCTCCAGCCAATGTAAATTCCTGTAGACCATAAAAGAATGCATGCAGGGCCTCCAAAAATATCCATCAGTGTTTTAGAAATGCTTGCAAGGCATAAAAGAATGCCCACCAAAGGCTAGAAGATGCACACACCACTATAAAAATTCCCACCAACCAATGTAAATTCCTGTAGGGCATAAAATAATTCACGTAGGCCTCCAAACACAAGTGAATATATTGGCTATTAATTTAAATTGAATCTATATATTTTGCAATATATAAATTGTACAGTAGATATAATAAGTGGAGATTATTCAAATGGGATTCGATGGTTCAACATTCAAATGCTTTTTTGTTTGCACACCCGATAGAGTTGTATGTTTACTACAAATACTTCAATTTGGCGCATAGAATATTTCAAACAAGTCCACAAACAAATTCCCAACTAAACAGAAAAACATGCATAAAATCTGTACAAACTAGTGTAAATGGAAAGCAATAAACAAAGTTTTCTATCACTATACAAAGCACATAAACCGATCAAGAAATGAAATTTTTTTGGAGTGGAAAAGAAACAAAATACATTTAAGACAAAAAAACACTAAATTAGAAACATGCCAAAAAATATTAACAATCCAAGACAGTATATTTTTGGAGTGGGAAAGACACTTAGTAACTTGTCGGAGCAAGAGAATGTAGCCATTCTTAAAACGAAACCACATGGTATGATTTTCCATGGCCTATAAATGAATAGGAGACCCAGTATAGTAGGGAAATGGGTTACAATTAATATGGACACAAGATAAAATGCCATTTATTGGCATAACACAACAGCTCCAATCTATACCAGTCTAAAATTTATAAGAAACATGTATGAAAAGGTAATTTGAAATATGCACATAGTCCAAGACTGGATAGCCCTAACCTAACACAGTCTAGAGTCTAAGACCAGATAGCTCTAACTAGTAACTAGCTCGAATAAATCCAACAATTCGGATTATTGCTACAAAATCCTAGCATTAAATCACGACATCCCTAACCTTCTCTATAAATAATGGACACAGAACGAAGGATTACAATATGCACACAGTCTAAGAATAATGGTGGGCTAAGACTTGGAGCTTTCCTGCCCCAGATTACAAGGAGTGAAGCACGTTCAATTAATCAAGCACATTTAAACCATAGATTTACACCAGACACTTGTGAATGGAGCGGACATCACCGGGGACACTTGTCAAGTGGCATCTCTGACATCAATCAAATCACTAATCGATGTCAACAAACCTTAACCCTGACTTTGGGTTATGAAAGAATTTGCAGTTTACTAGCATGGTAATGCGACCTTATGGGAAATATATGTCTCGCTAGATATAATTAACAAGTGGAATTAGTAGCAATGCTGTTTATTACTGCCTCTTAAAAATAAGAAAAAATAATAATGAAGTTAGTCTACAAATAAATAATATTTTCTTACAGTAATAATAAAAAATAATTATTAGAAAATAATAATATTATTACTATTATTTTTAAAATTTTAAATATTGATTATATTAAAATAAACTATAAAATACATAACTAAGAAATATGATAACAGTTAAAATTTAATTTAATTTAGTTTCTTGTTAAATAAAATATAGATAATAAAAATATATATATATATAAAACGGATCCTTAACCAAACCATATTCTAGACAATGTATAAACCATGGTAATTTGTATTTCCCTATTGCAAAATCTACTTAATGTAAAAATATTGTTGAAAGGTATTTGATCGCATGACTACATGATAGAAAATTAATGCCATTGTTTTCATTTATATTAATAAAACAGTGAGAAGTTCAATGAACAACGGAGAACACGGCATCCGGTTGATTACAATGCGAAACATTTAAAGTTGGTAAGAACCAAAGTACATAATAAACATGATGTATGAAGTTTTTTTTGAATTTTGTAATTTGAAATTGTTTTTTATTTTTCAAAATTTCACATCCTAGGTAGGGGTAATTAGTCAATTAATTGTCAGATCATAGTTTTGGCCAATCATTATTGTCAATTCGGCCAATGATAAAATAAGAATTTTAATTTCAAATATTTAAAAAAAAATTTAATTTCAAAATATTAAATTTAATATAAACATTTGAAAACACTATAGTGTTTTTTTGCAAAAAGCAAAAATAATTGAAAGTAAAAAGTCCTAACCAATTGCTATATTATCTGTCTTTGGAGTAATAATAAACGTAATTTAAAAATATATAAATTAATTTTGGTTAAATTTTTTATTGTATATATTTTATATTATAAAATAAATTAAAAAAAAATCATTATAATTTTTATTTTTTTATTCAATATATAATTTTTAATTTAAAATAATGAAACAAATTTACAAAATCTCAAAATGATATGCAAAACATGATTCATTTTGTGTAACATAGAAGAAAAAGGTCATTAACCAAAATAAGTGATGGTTAAATATATTCACCCCTTTGGTTAAAAATGGCATTCCCAACTTTTATATCATACATTGGGAGAAGTTAACTTTGACATTTTTTTATTTAAAAAAAAAGTGTGATACTAAAAGGTTTGCAGAGAATATTTTTTTTTGGAAAATGTGTTAGGAAAAAAACAAAATATATTGAAAATATGTATATTAGTATAGTTACTTAACTTGTGGAAAATGAATACCAATAGGTTATAAGTTAAGTGCCATGAATAAGTTATCTGTTACTTGTTCTCCATGCTTAGTTGTATCCACTTGTTGTTTATGCCTCACCTAGGGTGTTACCTTCTTATGTTGTCTACATGCATGAGCTAAGAGTTATCAATGCATGAATTAGTTATTTTTATATTTCTTTTTTTTCTAATAATTTTTTATTTTTTATTTTGAACCACGACCATAAAATCAATCTGGATAGTACACTTATCACATCCTCCTTCAATTTAGAAAAAGCATAAATGGATAAACACCTCTTGGTGTAATTAAAATATTTAATTAATAGGGATCTGATAGGCTTCCTTAGTTTTGTGTTCATAAGGGTTATTATTAATTCAATATTTTTTTTTCATGAAAACGTTATTATTTCAATATATTGGATGGAAGGTGTATATTTTTAATTATCATGGTAAAGATTTAATGAAAAATGAATATTCTTAATTTTATATGTCCAATTGAAAACTAGTTTAAATTTAATAATTTCCTTGCATTTATTAAAAAAAACTAATTAATTTTCTATTTATTTTTTTTCCAAAAAAAATCATAACTTTGTATAGAACCACTTTCTTCAACATCAAACACAATCATAAAGATGCTCATCTACAACATCCTTTCCATAAACATTAATAAAAAAACATATGGCAACATCTCTATTTCATAAAACTGTCCCTATTCTAGTTCATAAACATTAACAAAAAAAAACATAAACTATCATCATCATAATAAAAAGATTAATGGATAATCACAGTCATAAGGCTACAACCTTGTCTTAAAAAAAATCTTTAAAAAGAGCATGAAAATATTCTGAAAGTCCTTCCTCATACTCTCATGATATATGCCACTATCCTGGATACTTTGAAAGTCCTTCCTCATACTCTCGTGATATATGCCACTATCCTAGATACTTTTCTTAGATAATATATTTGCTTCAATATTGTGCTGTTGGTATATATGATAAAAAGAAACTATCGATATCTTCTTTAGATAATATATCTTCTTTAATATTGTGCTCTTCATATATATATATGACAAAAAGAAAGTGATTCCATTTGATTTTTTAAGTTGATGATTTCTTCAATCAGAAGCTACAAAACAAATGTTATGACACAATTTTTCTTCTCTAAGCCAATCAATAATAAGTTTAGCATCTCCAAAATACTTAAACTTTTTAAGATTATTTTCCACTTCAAGAAATAATAATAGTTTAAAAGCTGAAACTTTTGCAAAGTTATTTAATCCATCCCCTAGTCTTGCCTTAAATCATACTTTCTTTCCGAGCATAATTAAAATTTCCAGCTCCGCAGCTTCCACAATTTTCCCGCCCAGCCCCTTCAAAATAGGACCAGGGCCATTTCTTATCAATTTCTTCCTCTTTGATTTGTCGAATATTTTTTTGAGTTGAATAATACTTTGTTCAATACTACTGTACATTTAAAAGGCCGAGGAGTATACAACTTCAAAGATACACTGGTTCTTAATTATCCATACTTGCCATGCCAAAATAAGTGGAAGACCTTATGTTAATTTAAAAAAGGAAAGCTATAAATTAGTATGGGCTATTGATCAGCATGGTGTTTATACTCCAAAATCAAGCTATGAAACGTTGATGGCAAGAGCAAATGTAGATCTAGATTGGTGGTGGCAAGAGCAAATGTAGATCCAGATTGGTGGTGAGGTATTATATGGAAATTCAACGTTCCCCGAAGGCAAACATATTAAGCTGGTTCTTTTTAAGGAACAAAGTTTTAACATGCAGAGCATGAACACGTGTAAAAACGGAGAGGAAACAAATTTCCACCCATTAGTGGAATGCAGTTTATTCTTAAGTTAATGAAAGAGCTGGAAATTATTTTAAAACTAAGCTATTATGGGGGATTGGATACTCTATCTCGCTTGTCTGTTCAATTGGGTTAAAAAATATCGACTTGCTTGTATAATATATGCATAAATTACTAGTTATTCATGCATAAGCTACCCGTTATCTATGCATTAACTACTTGTTATTCACCAGTCAAGTACAGTTATCCATACATAATTACAAGTTAATTTTGATATTTTTTTTTATAATTGGAACAATGCCATCAAATCAATATCAACAATACACTTGTCTCATCCTGTTCAATCTAGGAAAAGCATAGGTGCTAATCCACCTGAAATTCTAAGATATAAACATCTAAAACCTAACTCTAATAATAATACAAAGATTCAATCCACATCATGCGATTGTCCTGTAACCAAAAAATTTGATTGTAACCAAAATTTTTGCATCAAAGCTCTAAGCTCTGTCTATTCGAGGATTCAATTGGGAATTCCCTACAGTGAAAATAAAATTTATGCGTTCGAATTTGAAGTCTAGACGAACAACTTTGAACATCAAATTGTGTACTGTGATCTTTCCTTCTTTCATCTACGAACACGTTTGAATTACAGGATTTGAATCACATCATAAAAGTTTATAATGTAAATTCCCTTTCAACAATATACAAATGAAATTAAAGAAGAATAAACTTTAAAAATAAAACTGAACATAGTATGATCTCGTTAAGAAAAGTGAAGAAGTGAACATAGTTGGTAAAGCAGTTAATTTGATTTAGTCTCTCAACCTTGTCAATTCTTCTTTTTTATTAATTATATAGATTTATTCAATTAAATTTTTAAATCAATCTTATTTCACATATTTAAACTATGGCGACCATTAAGGTTTTAGGATCCCCAGGCCTAAACACGCACGTATCTTGTCAGAAGTCGAGGGATCCCGATGCGGAATCAACGGTGGTGAAATGACCTCGGTACATTCACCGTAGGGGCAAATGCCAGCCCTTCAACCGAGGCCCTCATCGACAGTGAACCTACAGTATTGGTAAACCCCGTTAGCGCAGAGAAGGATTATACAAACCCTACCAACGATAACCAGCAGAAGGAGGTGCCTGAATTTTGTGAGAATGACGAACCTGCAGCTCTGGAAAACTCTTTAAGCACATAGAAGGATTTTTCAAACCATACCAACGATTCCCAGTAGAAGGACGTTCTTGAAACCTGTGAGCAGGATGAACCAACCAAGAGATATGCTACTAAGAAATGTATAAAACTAACTAAGCCGCTCCTACTTGTGTTAGGAGAGTATTTGCAGCTGAATGATGTTCGTACTAGGACAAAGCAAGTGCTAGTAGGCAGGGTCATGGGCTTCAGAATTGGACAGAAAGGACTAAGAAAATGAGCGAAAGAATCCTAGGAGGCCTTGCTCGGATATATTCCTGAAACGCGCTTATTACCGAGAGGCTGGATGGATTTCAAGTTTGAAAATGCGATAGATGTGGACCTGGTTCTGAACAAATTCTAGCCGTGGAACGGAGGAGCTGTCTTTCTTAAACGTTGGACGCTGCCTTTTCATTCCAGGAAGGAGAGGTTGGAAGAAAGAAACACCTGGGTAAAACTCCCTAGCCTTCCCATGGAATTCTGGTCTCTAGACATGTTTAAAGTAGTCAGAAATAACTAAGGGCACTATATGGACGCATACTAAACTTTTTTAGAAACCGGTGAATACTGTCTTGCTATAATTTTGGTAAATATAGATACCAGAGAGGGATTGCCTGAATACATGGAAATAAATTACAAGGGTTCGACGTTCAAACAATCTCTAGATTATGTAGGTCTACCCTTTAAATGAAATCGTTATCATAGACACGTCCATTTAGTGAAAGTATGTCATTTATCGTTCTGCAGAAGATCCTGGGTAAAGAGAGTGGAGGAAAAGAGCTCTGTAAAGGAACAGGTTGTTATACCTCAAAGTCCCACTTTGAGCACCATTTCACGTCTTCATGTCATATCACCATGTGAAACCTAATGGTACTACTTCTTAACAAGTGTTGAGCCTTACTTTTACCTTGTTGGTCCCCTCCTTGGCCTTCCTTGGAGTCCTTGGAGACAAATCCAACTCACCATAGTCGAATGCCAATTCATTGAGCTAAATGCCACCTCATTTGAGCACACTTTATCATTATTTTCGCGCCCTGATAGTGGTGCAAGGCGTAGAAATTCAACATTTTTGTGCCCTGCATATGTATAGGGGCGCGAAAATTGCAACATTTTCGCGCCTTACTTAGTGCACGGGGCACGGAAATCCATTAACTAAACCTTGGCTTGGAAAGTGGATCTTACCATCGAAGAGATTTTCTTGGGATTGGGATTCCCATCGAATCCTAAGTCATCCACCCTCTTTGGCCTTGTTCAACCCCTTGATCCACCATTGACTCACCTAGATCCACCTTCCTCTCTTAGTAGTTTTCCTCCCAAATCCTATATGAAGGAGGCCATCCATGAGCTAAGGGGAGAGATTTGGAGGCATAAAACCTATGGTCTTGGAGGTTTTACAGAGATAGCAAGGAGGAAGGCTTGGAAGGAGACATTGTTGCTTGGACATCAAGGCTAATATTGTATTCATCTTCTTGAGCTACCTTAATATAACTTGGCTTATTCTCCCATGTTATGTTTCTTACTATTTGGATTCATGATATGTTTCATTAGGATTTAGATCTTAATCATTGTATTTGGTACTTGGAGATGTTGTGTTTTGTCTTGCCCAAACAGATTCGCATCTTGGACATCAAGCTTGGAACTGGAGCTAGGACAACCGGCTAATATAAGGTAAGTCTCACCTTCTCTTTTCTCTCAGTACTTTAATCTTCATGCATTGAATTAGATCTAGGAGTTTAAGGTCCCACTTGTTACTTTGTTGTATTAGATTAGATTTATTTGAATCTAGTTTAATCTTTGAGTAAGTTTTAACTATCCGTAGGACGAATTTGCTAGAACATAAATTGGCGACTCCACTAGGGAGATCCTCGTTTTCATTTGGTTATTAAATCTTTGTTTTTTTACCCATTTGATCTATTATCTTTGCATTTTATCATTCCTTTACCTCTGCTTATTAGTTTGATCCTTAGTATTTAGTTCTTTGGGTCTACAAACTTGAGAAAACCGTAAAACGTTTCTTAGACCTTCACCCTCATCCACCTACAGTGAAATTTGGCGCCCCCCCATACACCATAGAGCAAAAATATCCATATTTTTGTACCCCAACAGCATAGCAGAGCGCAAAAATTCCTAAATTTCGTGCCTAGGTGGTCTCTGAGGGAGCGAAAATTCCTTGTGTCCCATCAATTTTTTTGTTTTTTCTGCTTGGTTGACTTTTGGCTTAAGTTTAGCTCTTTAATCCTGAGCAGACTTGTGTGATCCCAGTTTGACTCCTGCACTTCTTGCGTTTGATTTTGAACCCTTATTGGGCTTGGTTTGCTTCATTTATTCTTGGTTTGGATTTTTGAGTTAAGGTGACAAGAGTAAATAGTATTTGCTTGGATTATTGGCTTCTTTGTTGCAAAAGTGATCATTTTTGAAAATTCAAGGCAATTTTTTTATACACTTGTTTGTATCCTTGAAAAACGGTTTTTGGAAATTTCATTGCTTGGAAAAAGGTCTTTGCAGTTTTAATTCTTTGAATTGGCTTAGAAATTTTTTCAAGATCTATTTCTCCTTCACTTAAAAGATCAAGTTATTTTTTGCAATCATAAGACATTGTTTCCATTTACGTGTCATACTTTATACTCATTTGAAGTAGAAAAGAAAACAAAGAATTTGTTTTTCGATTAGTTTTTGGATTCGTTCTTTTAGAAAGAGTAATTTAATTTTTGGTTTGGCAAATAAAAGGAAAAAGTAAAAACTAAAAATCAAGTGGTTTTTTCTCTTTTTGAAAAGTTGTGTTTATGCTTGTTATATTTTTGGGAACGAAAGAACTCTCTCCTTTCCATAGCTAGAAATTCATTGAAAAGAAAGAGTTGCATTGATTCATTCATAGATGCATGGTTTGAGTCAAGTATTAATACCATCAAGTTGCACTTCCATCACCTCTTGATTAAAACAATAAGCCCTTAAAATCAATTCCCTAACTAAATACACATTAACCTCATTTGAGGACATAAAAAAATTGTGTAGTTAGGTAGGACATCGGGGATAGACATCCAAATAATTCCCCCCTATCACTTTGCATTTGAGACATAGTTGTTTTCCTTTAGGGTGCTCAAATACTCTTGTACTTTTTGACACGGTTATACACCAATTTATTGGGAGGGCCTCCCGTTCCAAGGGGGTAAGCAACGGGGACTGGTTCTTGATGGACTTTGTGGAATATTGCACTCCACTTAGCACCTAAGGACATCAATCCATTGTCTTCCTTGTATTTTTCGACCTCCATACCGGTTGTACGAGGGATGAAAGACAGAAGCTCCAGTAAACCTTCTCAAACGTGTCATGAACGAGGTGTCTTAGTGACCTTTGTTCTAGGGCTCTTTTACCCGGGATCCCTTTCAGTAGAGGGATATCCTTTCAGCTTTTGGTCTCTCACTTCGTATTGTTCGACTTGGATTTCATCACCTTGCAAAGGATACGATCTTTTGAGGTCTCCATATCTTATATAGGAGGATTTCCTTCTATTGTACCTTATAGAGAGTCTTTTATTTTTTAGTGCTACTTGTTGGATTTCTGGCCTTTTTGTTGTAGCTCGCTTACTATGACATCGGTCTCAGTATAGTTTTTTGAGCTTGCTTTTTTCGCTTGTGCACCTCTTCTTTTCCTAGCTCCCATTTTGCACACTCGGTTGCTTCAGGGTTTTTGAGTTTTATTTCAACGAGACTTCCTCAGAACATTTAGTCCTGTTCCATGACGGACCAAAGGAAATCACGAAGACAATAAGGGAAGAGTCCCGAACCTGTGCTTAGAACTAGTCGCATGCCACCTTCACTCATACCCATCCCCATACTAGAAGAATAAATGACCGGGGGACTGTCCCAAAATCACTCAGTACAACACCACTAGCTGCTACAGTACCCCAATCTCATAGCATGGTCCCATAAACTAGTGCAGTACCAGAGACTAGTGTAGTACCAAGATCCACCATCGTACCAAAAGTTAGTGCGATAGTGGAAACCACTTTAGCACCTGAAGTTAGTGTCCCACCCCAAGTTGACGTTATGCCTGAATTTGTCATTATTCCAGAAGCTAGCACCTCTCCAGTTTATATGCCATCACAATTTGATATCCCCGAACGATATGTCGAGGTTATCGAGGAATCCGATCCTTTCCCCTCTACAACGATCCAGTTCACTGGGAACTTTAACCATCCTCTTGTACAGTTGGTAACCCCACCTGTCATACCTTCTTCTACGGTTATGCGTAGCTACAAAGTCAGATATTCTAGCAATAGATCATTCGGAATGCCTTCCCCCGATCTCCCTTCGGGACATGATATCATGGCATCCATACGAGAAGAAATGATTAGTTTATACCAAGAACATGCAGCAACAGACAAATTTATATGTGAAGATACGCAAATAATGGCTTCGACCTCACAATTCCCACCAATATCCACTTCTCAAGTGGTGAATCCTCGTGATTCTAGATCCCTCCAACCCACTTCCTATGATACTACCTATGGCACATCGTTCGTAGGTAGATCTGAACCCATAGACTGGATCTATTCTGAACCTTTCCTTGACGATTCGGGGATGGAAAATGTCTTTGATCCATCTTCATCATTATGGAACATGAATTGGGGCCAAGCCCTCAACTATTTCCGCACTTTTCCAGTACCCATGCAATTGACGCCGGAAACTCCCCTCCAACCTTCCCCTCATCTATTACCAAATGAAATCAGGGAACATTCCTACTAAAGGGACAAACCATAATTTCCCGTCACTACCCTTATGATATGGAATTAGTGCACAACCATATTCACAAATCTCTACGAATAATGCAGCCAACCAACCTGCACAACCAATCTCTTCTAATGTTTCCGTTGGAAGGACACATATTCCTACTGTTCAAACACCTGTTTTGACTGGAGTTCAATCTTCAACCACAATCTATACTATTTCTGGAGGACAACTGTTCATTGGTTCCCCAAGCGGAACCAGTAACCAACTTCCTCTGTCAAGACCATCCGCCTTGTGGGGATCACAAACCTCACTTTTTGGAGGACAACCATTTGTTGGTGCCCCAAGTGGAACCAATCACCAACCTCCTCCATCAGCATCATCTGCTCTGTGGGTACCTCAAACCCAACCTAGCAGAGGACAACCCTTTGTTAGTACCCTAAGTGGGACCAACAACCAATCTCCTTCGTTAGGCCCACTTCCTTCTTGGGGGCCACAAATCCCACCTATCGGGGGCCAACATACATTTGGAAACCAGAATCTGGCTGGGGGGAACAAAAATTAACATCAATCCTTCCCCTCCTAATATGAATTCTGGATTACCATATCCCAGTGTCTCAAAAAATCAATGGAACCCACCCCCTCAAACCCTGTCTCTCAATTAGAGTGGAACAAACAATCCATGAGCTCCACCCTTTCAGAAACCTCCCCCTACTCAAGTTTTGGGAAATCCACCCAATCAAGGATTTGGGAACTCTACCTAGATCCCACAACCCCAGGTATCTACTTCGTTCAATCCCACCCAACAGTATTCTCAACAACCGGTTTACAATTCAATTCTGAATCAATTGGTGAATCTTATGATTCCCAACCAACAACCAGTTAACCAGATAGTCCCCAAATCACATAACTTCCAACAGTTGTTTAAGGGTAACATCTATGGGTATAACATGCAACAATATGTAGTGCAAGGCCCGACACGTGTCCTAGCACCCCACCAATATTACTCATTTCTGCAACCGAATAGACAACTTCCCTTCCTGGAAAAATTGGACCTACATGATTTGTTGAGATTAATAAACGATCCCATTTGGAATGAACCACATTGGCCACCTATTCTTGCTAAACTACCATCGGATATTCCAAAATTCGATGCTAAACCCGGGGAAGACCCAAAAAATCATGCCATGACATTTCGTCTTTGGTGTTCTTCGAACTCATTGATGGATGAATCTGTACGATTGAGGCTCTTCCAATGTACACTCACTGGAGCGACAAAAAAATGGTATATCGAGCTGCCACAACACTCTTTCAGAGATTTCAACACCCTTACCATGCATTTTTTTGACACATTCCATCTTCCCATTCGATATGAGACTGGCATAGACGTTTTAACTTCGTTATGGAAATCTACTGCCACTCACATCTCCTATCATATTCATGAGTGGAGGAGACGCCGAAGATTAATTAAGGATCCTATTCCTGACCAATTATTCGCTGATTGGTTCACAAAGTCATTACTGCCACCTATTGCTAGGGATGTTGCAATGGGTGGGGCTGTTACAGAAGAGTAGGCAATTTCTCATGCTTAGTATCTGGATTTGGTTTACTCCCAATCCAGGACTCTATATGAAATGATTCCTCATGCCCCTCGCCCCATTGGAGATCCATATAGGCCCACTATCGAACCTCCTATCGATGGTGTAGTTGGTTATGTGAAGGCCCGGCCTGCAACCAAATCTAGTGGACAAACAAAACACTACTACTCCACCTCAAACCCAAGCTGCATCCAAAAATTCTACTCTCATTCTCAGAACTCCGAGGTGAATGCCATTCAATCCTCGCCACAACAATCCGGAGGGAAAAAGAAGAATAATAAAGGGAAACCCAAAAAATATTTTTCTTAGCCGGAAAATCCCAAACCACAACAAACCAATACTGATAAAAAACCTAAATGGAAAGCTAAGTTCCCCTGCTTTATATGTTAGGAATACCACTATACAAAAGAGTGTCCTTATAAAGAGGAATTTAATAAATTTGTCAGAGGATCTTCCCGCCCAACAGTATTAACTGACCCTTTCCCACACCAACAACAAAAAATGGTTTCACACAACCCTCGCAAGGGGGAAACCAAAATAATAACACCCAACCATAGACATCCTCAAATAACGACATCCTTATGATGAGTAATGAGACTGTCCATATATCCACTCGATCAAAGACATATGACTTTGTTCCCACTTCAAACAAGAATGGGAATTACAAAGATAAAACCCCCTTGGAATATATTCCTTCTAGTCCTCCTCCTACAGGTTCTCTTCATATCGAGAGACCTCCTATTGACACTGTGTTGCGCCCACCAAAGGCCACCATTCGAAAAGCAATATTCAATCCAAATGCGCGAGCTGCCCAAAATTACAATATTGTTGAGGACTTAGCTCAAGCAGCATGTGCAATGTCCACTCTCGAAGTTCTACAACACTGTCCTACTCAGCATAGAACCTTATTGTCAGCACTCGGAGCTATTGATCTAGACTATTCCAATACAATTATGTTCAATTTGGAATATTTTAAGCCAAGATTATCTCATCAATTGGCTTTTCAGATTCATACTAATATTTGTGGAAGCAACATCCATCATACCATTTTGGATGAAGGTGCTTCCACCTCTATCATGTCTTTGTCTTGTTGGAGAGCTATTGGCTCTCCAAAGGTAAATTAGTATGCCACTACTTTAAAATCTTTTGAGGGTCGTGGTTTTCAACCTTACGGACTCATCCCATCACTCGCTGCAGAACTAGGGGGAAAAAATGTCTCTATCCATGTCGAAATCGTAGATGCTCCATTGGATTACAAAATCCTACTCGGCTGGAACTGGTTTTATTCCATGACTGCCGTAGCATCTTCTGTTTTCCGTTTGGTACAATTTCCCCATCAAGGGAAAATTGTCACCATTGATCACTTATACTTTTGCACTCGGGATGTTCACTCCAACACCACAAACAATGTCTCGCTATTGACACAATCTCAACATCACTATGAAGACATTAGTGTTGGTCTGCTAAAAGATTCCTCCATCATTGGAGTATTTCCGGAGCTCCCACCCCCAATCTTTTCGATCAACATGATCTCTTCGAGCACTTTTCAACCAAATGAATCTAATGATTCTTAAGTTATACTGAGTCCTACCCAATGGTGAACCATCGGTGATTGCATGCCTTTGAACCGCAACCAAGCAAAATTCCACGCAATTCAATCCGTTTCCAATTGGATTGACACGATCAACCACCATACGATGGCACCTCTCCTGTCTCGGATCCATTCATCCTTGCCCTCTACTAACCCCCTTTCACAGAATTTTCCATCCGACGAGTCTATTATGGAGATCATGAGCATTGATGAACCACCATGGGAAGATCACCATCATCAATCATCGTTCCCTACGATCCATGCCGTAGACCCTGATACAATACCATTGTTTCATCAGGTATTGTCCAAAATAGAATTCCCATCCCTACACACGATGTGTTTTCCGAGGGAAATCTATTAAAAATTATGGAACCATTCCAATTGACATCTCCGTGACACCTGGTATCATGGAACAAATCCATTTAGGCAAAACCTGTACACCTATTGAGGTGGAATTTTATACTTCCTTATTCAAGGAGTTCCACGATGTTTTTTCCTGGATTTATGAAAAAATTCAGGGGATAGACCCCTCTATAGTGGTTCATGAATATCAAGTTTATCCTGGTGCTCGACCTGTTCGGTAGAAACTCCGAACCGTCCATCCCCGCAAAACTGCAGCCATTAAAGCAGAAGTTGAAAAACTTCTTTGTGTTGGTTTCATTTATCGTGTCCCATTGACAGATTGGGTGTCCAATATTGCTCATGTAGCTAAGAAATAGGGTACGATTAGAGTTTGCGTTGATTATAGAGATTTGAACAAATATTTTCCCAAAGACAACTATCCAACTCCCTTTATTGACCAGATTATTGATAACTGTGCCGGGAGGGTCATCTTTTAATTTATGGATGGCTTCTCCGGCTACAATCAGATTGAAATACTCCCATCAAACCAGCAGAAGACTGCTTTTATATGCCCATGGGGGACCTTTTCATATCGCAAATAACCCTTTGATCTCAATAATGCCGGGGCCACTTTTCAACGGGCCATGTCATATGCATTTCACGGATATCAAGCATGTTGTGGAACCTTATCTGGATGACCTACCCGCTCACTCTGATACATGAGAGGACCATCCAGATCATCTGAGTGCCATATTCTCATGATGTTGCCACTACAAAATCTGCTTGAATCCACACAAATGTGTATTTTGTGTTGAATACAGTAGATTGTTAGGATTCATAATATCTAAGGATGGCATTCGCCTAGACCCATCGAAGGTGGAGGCTATTTTAGCCTTACTTTCCCTGTCCAACATTCTAGAACTCCAAAGTTTGCAAAGGCATGCGGAATTTTTACACGTATTTTTCTGCAATTTTGCTGAGATGACTAGGGGCTACATGAGGCTTCTTAAGAAAGACATTCCTTTCATTTGGGATGACGAAGCCCAATGGTCTTTTGACATTTTGAAAAAGGCCCTTACCAATGCTCCTGTGTTACAACCCCCCAATTATACAAGAGACTACATTCTATATCTCACTACCTCTACTATTGCCATTGGCATGGTGCTTATACAAGAAGACAACAGTGGTCAGGAACATGTGGTTTATTATCTTAGCAAGAGTCTCATTGACTCTGAGACACGTTACTCACACGTGGAGAAACTGGATCTGGCCACAGTTTTTGCGGTCCAGACATTTCGACACTACATTTTACTTTGCAAAACCACCGTTATCGCTAACTTCAATCCAATGTACTATATCCTAACACGTCAAGTGCTAGGGGGAAAATACTCCCGTTGGATTGTAGTTCTCCAACAATTCGATTTGGATTTTTCCAAAGAGAAATCCAAAAAATCCTTGGTCTTTGCTGAGGTTATTTGTGCATTGCCCCGTGTCAATGACCAATCTGAGCCCATTGATTCTCTTCCAGATGAATCTTTGTTCCTCATTGGCATGACTGATCCCTTGTATGGATAAATTATATTATATCTCCAAACCCAACATTTTCGGCCCGATCTCAACCGTGATGGATGTCACCGCATAAGACACCACGCTAAATATTATCTTATCATTAGCGATACTTTGTACCATCGTGGTATTGATTATGTGTTACGTCATTGTATAACTCTTGACGAAGCTGAACACACCCTTAATGAATTCCACTCTGGAGCATGTGGTGTTCATATTTTTGGGATGGCTACAACCCAGAAAATTTTACGCACGGGCTACTTCTAGCCTTCCATCTTCAAATATTGCATTGAAGCAGTCAAGAAGTGTCCCCCTTTTCAATTCTTCCATTCCAAGAAGCGTTCACACCCATCTCCACTTCATCCTGTCATTGTCGTCGTCCCCTTTGCAAAATGGGGTATTGATTTCATGCACTGTAAGCGCACTTCAGCCAGGGGGTATAGTTGTGTCATCGTCGTTGTTGACTACTTCACCAAATGGGTTGAAGCCATGCCTATGTATGTAAAAGATGGCAAGAAAAAGCATTATTCATATCCAATCATATCATCGCCAGGTTCAGAGTCCCGTAGGACATCGTTACATATCATGGTTCCCACTTTAGGAATCATATGATGGAAGAACTAAGTTCCAAACTGGGTTTTCGTTACGAAAAATCAACCCCTTACTACCACCAAGCAAACGCTCAAGTAGAAGCAATCAATAAATTCCTGAAACAGATGATCCAATGCATGGTGGGTCAAAATTCAAAATGACACTTAGCTCTATTCTCATCCCTTTGGGCCTATAGGACTTCGGTGAAAAATGCGATCAGGTTTACACCATTTCAATTGGTCTATGGCCTGGAAGCAATCCTCCCGATTGAATGTGAGATACCATCCTTCAAGCTAGCTGTAGAAATTTTACCTAACATGACCATTGAAGATGAACGATTTCTATACCTAGTCAAGATAGATGAAACTCGCCGCGACGCTGCACTCGCCAATGAGGCTCATAGAAAGCGCGTTAAGGCTCAATATGACAAATCTGTTCAACCTCGTGTTTTCAACGAAGGTGACTTAGTTTTAACCTACGACCAAATGCACGATAAGCTAGGTAAAGACAAATTAGAATCCATGTGGTATGGTCCCTACATTATTAAATGCGTGTTAGATAAGGGAGCTTATGAGCTTGTGGATTGTAATGGTATATCTTTGGGAGAGCCCCGTAACGAGATTTACCTTAAAATATTTTACACGTAGGATCATCCTGCTTGGAACACTTTTTGTATAATGTATATAGTATGATTTTCGTTCAGTTTTTTGTGTGTTGGGATTCCATCTCTTACACAATCATTTATCTCAACTTGTGCTTTTATGCGCAGATGTTGGCATACTTTGGATTCGCAGATTGTTCTAGTCGACATACCCAGAACCTTTCTTTTGCAACATGGGTATTGTATTCCCCTACCGATGAGTTGATATCCTCGGGTGGAATCTGCTTAGGCCTCGCAACAAATAACATTGTGGAGTATCATGCAGTCACTAGACTTCGAACTGAATTTTATTCTCTTGGAATCCATTCCTTTATAGTCTACCTATACTCTCAACATGTGGTATCTCAGCTAAATCATGTCTACACCATCCGTGATGCTACACTACTTCTCTTATACCGAAGGGTACACCTCCTTGAACAATCATTTGATTACATTTTATATCAACATGCACCAAGGGAATTCAACACGGTGGATGATTCATTACCTAACTATATGTTGGATTGGCATCTTGCCCACACATAATCAATACGTCATAAAATAACACATGTAAAAATGTAACATACAAGTCATCATAGGTGAACAATAGAGATAGATCCATATGTATATCATGTAAAAAGTGTTTTTTGCCACATACAATAGTATAATGTGTCGAAAGTAAAAAATTGGGATCATAACCCATACAAAAATTGTCTCTCTGGCCTACATATCGCATACATTCCGTTAACAAAAATACTGCCTAAAACTAGCATCGAGGTGCACGGTGCTCATGATAGCACACCAATTCCATAGAAACATGACAGATCAGTCTGCCAATTCGCTCTAGCACACCCACAATGTTCCTCTGGAGATGATATGGGACCTCGAGCATCCTCATAAGAGGAATACCCATGGTCAGACCCTCTAGGTTCCGCTCCACATCACGGAACCCTCCTGCCTCATCCTCCTCAACTTGATACTCTGCCCCTCTTCGTCGCAGTGGAGAGGATGCTGCTGGCCTCACTGATCCTCGATCTAGATTGTGATACACATATATTAGATTTTCCACACATTATCAAACAAAATAAAAAATGACATAAACTTATAAAAAAAAAACAAGTTTGAAGGTCATATACTTGACTCATCCCAGTCATCATACTCAGGTAAGGTTAGATCAAAATTCTTCCCCAGCATAGGGATAGTCCTCTATCATCACGATCTACTCCTCAAGCCATGAGAAGAAGTCCTCACCAAATGCTAGGACCCGCGGCCCACCAAGCCACCCAACATAGTCACTCCATATCCCCATCAATGGATCGGATGCGGGATGAACAAGCCTCTCTATCTGAGGATGCAGTAGAGGTACCCTCTCTAGAAAGAAGGTGACCAAGATACTCCCATACCCAAACTGGCTGATACTTTCATTGCTACATTTAGTCACTTGATCTTTGATTTGATCAAGACCCCCTCACACCAGTTGAACAACTTGGGTTCCATGCACTCCACGACATAAGTCATTTGAGCTTTGGTTGCATTGTGATCCACCACACTTCTCGCCACTTGATAAATAGTCTATAGGATCATCCTCAAGGGAATATCTAGCACATCAGCGATGAGCACTTTCCTTCTTTTCTTGCAGGATCCTTTCCTACAATATTGGGCAATGTAGGTATCTGTAGTCTCTTAAGTAGCTCAGTTCCCTGATAAATTGAATCATGCCCATCTCTTGGAGAGACCGGTCAAAAAGTAGATATTTTCGAGTTCTATATTGAGGATGTGCTCTCCTATGAAGAAAACTCATATATCAGCACCCCACATTTGGATGATGTGGTTTAGTAAATTTCCTTGTTTCCGGATGCCTCTGATTTTGAAAAAATTTAGTAGACCACACTCTCTTAGTGCGGATAGTGTGTTATCATCATTTAGGGCAGAGCTATCCTCTCATTCGTTTTCTCTTTCTTTCCAGTCAACCATCTTTGCTCTAATCACTTGCAATCTCCTGCAAATCATCAAGGGAGGCTCTAGTCAAAAGATGAAAACCAATCTTTGTGCCAAGAGAGAGGGGCAAGCTTTTCATTTTCCAAGACTGCGTATTTTCTCGCCCTGGGCAGTGTAGGGAGTGCGAAAACTGATAATTTTCGCGCCCCTAACACTTCCCATAGTGTGAAATTCTAGGAATTTTTGCGCATCTCGACATAGGGAGGGCGCAAAAATTTATGGGAGCCGTTTTTGGTGCCATAGGGCCCTTACAAATCCCCAAATTGGCATGAAAAAAAACACTTAATGAATGAAAAGAAAGAGGAGGATGATAGGACTTACCTGTTTTAGACGGTGGTTGAAATGGTGCCCTAGATCTCCCAATATCTTCAGTTGAAGTTTTGCTACCAACCAAGGTAAAAGTCCTCTTTGAGTGAAAATGACCAAGTTAAAATGGGTAATTCGCCATTTTACCCTCTTTTATATATTCCATTTAGTCATTTTTACCTATTTTTACATTAAAAACCTTTTTCGAGAGTTTATTCTTCACATTTATTATGACCTAATGTCTTTTTCTAGGGTTTTTTATCTGTTCTAACAAAATTGTCCTACAGATAGTTAAACTTTCTCAGAGATTAAACTAGATTCAAATAAGTCTAATCTAAGACAACAAAGTAACAAGTGGGACCTTAAATTCCTAGATCTAATTCAATGCATGAATATTGAAGTACTGAGAGAGAAGAGAAGGTGAGACTTACCTTAGATCAATCAGTTTTCCTAGCTCCAGTTCCAAGCTTGATGTCCAAGATGTGAACCTGTTTGGGCAAGACAAAACACAATATCTCCAAGTACCAAATACAATGATTAAGATCTAAATCCTAATGAAACATATCATGAATCCAAATAGTAAGAAACATAACATGGGAGAATAATCCAAGTTATATTGAGGTAGCTCAAGAAGATGAATACAATATTACCCTTGATGTCCAAGCAACAATGTCTCCTTCCAAGCCTTCCTCCTTTCTATCTCTACAAAAAATCCAAGACTATAGGTTTGATGCCTCCAAATTTATCCCCTTAGCTCATGGATGGCCTCCTTTCTATAGGATTTGGGAGGCCAACTTCTAAGAGAGGAAGGTGGATCTAGGTGAGTGAATGGTGTATCAAGGGGTTGAACCAGGCCAAAGAGGGAGGATGAGTGAGGATTCGAGGGGAATCCCAATCCCAAGAAAATATCTTCGAAGGTAAGATCCACTTTCCAAGCCAAGGATTAGTTAAGGGATTTTCGTGCCCCATGCACTGAGCAAGGCACGGAAATGTTGTAATTTTTCGCGCCCCTGCAAGCATGCAGGGCACGAAAATGCTGAATTTTCGCGCCTTGCACCACTATCATGGCACAAAAATAATGGTAAAGTGTGCTCAAATGAGGTGGCATTTGTCTCAATGAGTTGGAATTCGGCTGTGGTGAGTTGGATTTGTCTCCAAGGAATCCAAGGAAGGTCAAGGATGGGACTAACAACGTAAAAGTAAGGCTCAACACTTGTTAGGAAGTAGTACAATTAGGTTCTGCATGGTGATATGACATGAACACGTGAAATTGTGCTCAAAGTGGGACTTTGAGGTATAACACAAGCTTGTTCTAAGTTGTCTTATGGAGAAGAGGTTATGTTATTCAGCCAGGCAGAAGCGGTAAAGGGCCCTGAAATTCATAATACGATAAATGCATTCCCCTCGGTTGTGCTGAAGGATGAAGTGGCACCTGGCCCTGTCTGTCCTAACGATTCTTTGGAAGATCCAATTTTGGGTAAGTCCTTATATGACCTTATACCTCTGAATTCAATACGTGATTCTGTTACACCTCCTGTTACCTTTAGGAAGGGGTTTGAATTAGGGCTTGTTCACTTTTCTGGCACTTTCAAAACCCTAGGTAATATTTATTTCCTTCCTTTAAAGAATGCCCTAAATTTGAGCCCTAGATCCCCCTCTTGAACTATAGATAACAAGTTCTTACCCTCAAGGGACTCTACCAATCCTTCTTTGTTGGATACTCCCTTGCCTAGACCCATAGGGCACAATTTCTACAACCTAATATCTAAGAAAGACGAGTTTGAAGGGAACGATAAAGGGCTATCTGATTTCTCTGGTGGACTAGGGATTAATACAAACTTGATCTATGCGAGTAAGGGTATAAAGTATTACTTACAGCTAGTACAAGAAAAATCCATATGAGATGTTGCTTCCAGGAAGCAAAGAACTATCTGTGAGGCACTTAAAGCAACATGGACCTCGACAGTAGTGATCCCATGATATGCATCTCCCTTAATAGCAGAGGCTTGGTTAGCACCTTGAAGAAGCTAACTCTCATAATATTAATTCATAACTTTCAACCGGAAGCATTATTTGTACAAGAAATAATGGGGATAGGAGAAATCATTGTATCTGATCTAATATGACTGCTAGAGGGTCGGGAATTCAGTTTTGTGGATGCGTTGGGAAATTTGGGGGAATTATCACTGGTTAGAGAAGTAGAAACTTCAATCTTGTATCGACCTGGGACTATCATTCTGGGTTAGGTGTGTCTTTGTTTTCTCTAGAATTCAGGAAATAATTTCTCTTTTTGAATGTGTACGGGCCCTGCAATGACACATAAACTTATTGGAGGAATTTTTTCTCAAAAGATCTTTTAAACTCTGATAATATCATCTTAGGAGGGGACCTAAATTTATCCTTAGGACTGGGGGAAATTTGGGGACCAAATGCGAGGGACAATACACTTACATCTTTCTTGAGGGACAATTTGATGGATAAGAGACTCATAGACATAGAAACTGTAACACTAAAACCTACTTGGGCCAACCGCCGAGTAGGAGAAGAAAGAATAGAAAAGAGGCTGGAATTTTTTTTAATTTTTGAGAACATTCTAGATAATGCTTTCTGCTTGAGACAATGGGTAGTACATGGTACGAACTTCGACCATCAACTTGTCTTACTGGAACTCGAACTAGAAGGAAAACTGATATCTAGTCTCTTGAAACTGAATCCTACTTGGCTTGAGGAAGAAGATTGCATACATGCACTAAAACATGCTTGGAAACCTTTCAATGAGGGATTGAACGACTCTGCTGCATTACAACTTCTAAATAACTTGAAACAAGAAAAATTGGTGACGAAAGAGTGGGCTGGTAAAAGGAAACTTCTAGAGGAAAAGGAGTTATCAGATACTGAGAACAATTTAATCCTCTTGTCAAACTCTGAAGGTTTTGGTTACCTAAATGGGGAAAAGCGCAAAAAGCTTTTAGAATTGGAACAGAAAAGGAGATCTATTCTATTGAAGAGGGAAGCAGAATGGAGAATCAAATCTATGGCAGTCTGGATGATAACACGTATTTTTTCCATAAATATGCTAACTATCGTAAAAGCATAAATACCATTTGGAGCCTAAAAAATGACTCAGGTGATACAATAAGCAAGTTTGAAGACCTAGATGCAACAGGGGTTAGACATTTTCAAAATATTTACAAGGAAGAGGGATTGTCGGTAGATGAAGCAGTTAGAGTAACACAACTTTATCCAAATTTTGTCAAAGAAGAGGACAATAGAGAGCTACTGCAGGAAGTCACTATTTATGAAATGGAAGAAGCCATGCACAACCTAAAGAAAAAAAAAATTATGGGTCTCGATGGTATACCCATTGAGTACTTCTTGGTGCTCTTCAAGACTGTGAGGGAATATCTCTTGAGAGTTATAGATGATTCTCGAAAGAAAGGGAGAATTTTGGGGGGTTTCAACACTACCTTCATCGCCCTTATCCCAAAATTTGATAATCCAGATACGTTTGATGATCTCAGACCTATATCCCTTTGTAACAACATCTATAAGTTGATTTCTAAAATCATTGAAAAAAGAATAAATCACTACAACAAATCCTGTAATTAGCGTCCCATTTAGTGTCCCTTTTTAGTGTAATTTTTTTTTCCATTGAGTGGTCAAAGTTGACGCTAAATGGGACGCGTCATGGACAAAATGTAAAGAGTCTAAAATAACGTCTGTTTTTGCTTCCTAGATAGCATCCTTTCTGATGTCTAAAATAACACCCATTTTTTTGCTTCCAGAATAGTGTCCAATTTTGATTCCTAAACGACTTCGAGGTTTGCTTCCTAAATAACATCCTATTTTTCTTCCTAGAGATCGTCATCTTTTACTTCCTAAATGACGTCCCCATAAGCGCCCTATTTGCATCCTTAAAAGCGTCGTGTTAGCATTTATGTTGCATCTACATTCGCGCCATATTTGCATCTAAATTAGCATCCAATTTTGCATCCATATGTGCTACCACTTTAGCATCCCATTTTGCACCACGTTTTACTTCCAATATGCACCAATTTTTGCTTCTAATTTTGCACCAATTTTTGCTTCCTTTTTTGCATCGTGTTTTGCTACCAAGATGGAGCCAAATTTTTCTTCTATTGTTGCACCATATTTTGCTTCCTATGTAGTGCCATGTTTTGCATCCAAAGTAACATCTTATTTTGCTACCAAATCAACGCCATGTTTGGCTTCCTCATTAGCGTCAAGTTTTGCTACCACTTGAGCGCCCAATTTATCGTCCATTTTTACTCCCACACTATCGCCACATTTTGCTTCCCGTTTAGCAACTAATATAAATTATCACAACAAATATTTGTTTAGAAATACATTGCAATATCATTAGGGCACAGAGGAATCGAACCACCAACCTCCTGCTTGTAAGGAAGACGCTCTTCCATTGAGCTAGCACCCTTTATTAATTGGGGAGAGGAGCAATATTAACACCTAGATTGCATGATTCGTAATTCTAATAAAAGACAATCACGATAAATAATTCTATAAATAATATAACATATAAGAGAAAAATAAGAGACACTTTGTAGAATATAACATGGCTTGGTTAAACTATTGGGGCATTCAAGAAAATGACACTTTGCAAAATATCAATAATGTCAAAATATTATTACATATAAGTTTAAACAGAAACTATGGTGCCAAAAAAAATTAGAGGTTAAAAGGAAATTAAGATACTATAAGGAGGTCATTAACTCTAATCTAAAATATTAGAAGTAAATTGATATAGACAAGATAAGAACAAACTCTCATGAACTCCATAGCGAAACAAGATGTTGTTTTATTCCTAAAACTCCCTGGGCAGAAAGGGTTTGCCATCTTTGTGAGTCTATGAGCATTGAGGATGGAAATCAGTTTCCTTAGAGTATTTGCTACAACTCACATTTCTAACCTCCTAACTTGCCGAAACTATAGTGCACTACGAGAGCTTCTCACCAAGCTTTTTGAGCATAGGAATAAAAATGTAAAGCAAACCAAACAATGTCTTTCTCAAGGTTTGATAGACCAAAGTTGATCTAAGTGAATGTTAATCATCATTATCATCATCATCATTAAGAAAGAAAATTCTCGAAAACAAAGTTATATTAATTTAAATATAGAAATATACCACCACACACATACGCACATATTTGTTTATTTATTGCTAAATTGTAGAAAGAGAAAATTAATTGTTAAATTTGATAAAAGTGCTCAATATTAGAACTTTAGATTTAAAATATACTGTGATAAAGTGTAAACAAGTTTAGATATAAAATATATAGTGATAAGAGAGTAGTTGTTAAAATTATAAATATAAATATATAAAAATTTAATAAAGTTCTTTTATGCCTTCAAGGAAATATAAAATTTGAAGGAAATATAAAATTAGTTCATGTGAAAATAAATATATAAAAAATTAATGAAGTTTTTTTATATATTGAAGCAAGCAATACATTAAAAAATTACGACACATTTTTATATGGTACTACACTAAAAAGGAAAAAATATCACACATTTATTTGCGAAAATTATGTGGTCATCAAAGAGCCCAAACCTCCAAGCAATACAAGGGGGACCAATGCAATGCAACAAAGAAATACAAGGGGGACCAATGCAATGCAACAATCCAAGTGTACAAACAAGGACCTCAAGAGCAACAAGTAAAGAGTCCACAGAGAGAATAATAGTGCACAACATGAGAAAGCTATGACAACCGCGCATATAAGACATAAAATCTCTTAAATTTTTTACATGTGGAATGTTTCTCATCACTATATAAAGGGATCTACCCTACGATTCTATCAACAGGGCAATCTGGCAGTGTCGACAAAATTTGAAGAGTTTTATTTTGCAATAATAGTAGAAGTCTGCTCTAATGATTTTGCTTTTCAATTGAAAGTATTTCGCTATTGTCCGTAGCTCTCCAATTAAAATGTTCATATTTCAAGCTTCAAGTTTAAGTTGCTTATTAAGAACTCTATTGCCATTTTAGCTCTCGTTGGATCTTGTGTATTTTACATGGGTGAAAGTTGGTATTCGGAAGTGGAACCACATTTGGTAGGCATGAAATTACCAAACCACTGAGCATGCAATATGAAAACGTTCGCCAGCGAAACCAACTAACGAGCATTTATCACATGCCAACTGCAGAAATGAAAATTGTGTAGGTCATGCTGATTGCTGATTCGTGGTTTTGTGATGGCATTTTTTCTGAAGTTGAAATGATGATTCAAGGCACATTCGATGCAGATCGAATTCTTATGCGGTGAATTTCATATTAAGTATCAGTATCAAATTGTATTTGCACTTCGGTGATTGAGGATTTTGTTGATAAAATTCTTGATAGACTTAAACTATGGAAGTGGCCAGGAAGTAGCGCAGTGTAAATATTTCTTGCCATTTGATGAGAATGTGCAAAGAGGAGATCCGGGTCAGTCTCAACCAATTATGGTGAATTCTATCATTAATTGCTATTCAAGCATGGTAGTGTCTGGACCAAAGCAGAAGCTTTTAGATTGCTGCAGTATTTTATGAAGAAGTTCCATAATACATTTATTTTTAAGATTTCTTGAAGATGTGGAGATTCTTCACCAGATTTTACTTAGATCAATTTAGAATGCACTAATGACACGAAATATAAAATTACAAGGCTGAATTTACTGAAGGAGATTTTATAGGTGTAAAACCTATTGTATCCAAAACCATGAATGGGAGATCTCCTATTTTGAAGTACAACATTCCAACTCACGATAAGGTGGGACTCCACTATCTAATACTTATTTTTTATTGGGTTTTTATTATTATATTTTGATACAGGCCACAATAGGGAAACAGAGGAAAATCTAGAGCATTAGCCAAGAATGCAATATGGTTGTTATCTGGAAATTAAATATAGAATATATATTCAAAAAGAGGATAACCATAACCTTCAACGAATAGTAATCTTATCATGAATACGCCTTAGAGTAGTGGGGGTGTTTGGAAAAGTCAGTTGGAACATGGACACTGATTTCCTAGATCGAGATATACAATTCACCTCAAGAATTGATGACATATGTCGATGACTTTATAGGGTTCGAATCTCCTTAAATGGGATTTATTTGGTGTCTCCAGGAAGGATTACAGATGGATGAAGAAGATTATTCTACTTTATCTAAACTTTTGGGTTGGGGAGAATTAGCAGACCAGCAGAATTAGGAAAGATTATTGAAAACTCAGTGACTCAAAGGATTATTACAGATGGGTGAAGCAGATTATTCTACTTTATAAATTTTTTTGGATTGGAGATCAAATTTCGAGGAATCCCCACCCTGACACATTGGACTTTAACTTTTTAAAGACTTAAATAATTGCTGGGTGATGGAAACGACGAGCACCGTGTGGTCAATCTACTTGTCCGGTACGCGCTATTTCAGAATTCCCTGACAATTGTTTAAAAACATCAAGCCATGATATGGCCTCTCCTTCGAGCACATGGACGCCCATGCTTTCGCTCCATGGAGGCCAGGCCACCACAGGTGTCTAGGCTCACATGATCTCCCTACAAAAACAAATGAAACCATATAGAATTAATAATAATCTGGGCCTCTGGGCTTGCATGTTTGTCGCACCTGGGAACGCGTAACAGAAGCTCATACTACCATTACAGTTTGACTTCACGCAAATATCGGTAAGCTATACCATAACAAATACTTACAGAAATGATGGAGTTCACAGTACAAGATATGGTAGATAGGATCAGATTTGGGGATTCATGGGTTCATGCATTTTTTGTGTATTGGGTATAGCTTTCTCATTGATTTGAGCGCATGACTGTTGATGGCATTGTATTGTATTGCAGTACTTGATGACAGTGGAGCTGGCTATGATGATGGAGAAGGAGGAGGAGAATCTTGTGAACAGTGAAGTATTGTGAGGTGAGGAATGTGGGTAGCCTGTGTTTGAATCCTCAATAGTTCTCCGCATTGATTATGATTGTTACTTGGGTGGTTTTGTTGTTATGAGAATGGGAACAGGGCGTAGAAAATCTAAGGAAGAAGAGGTTTCGTCTGAGGATTCTGAGAGGAACTTTAGGTTGCAGACACCTTCAGGGACTATGGAAGATCCAGGGGAGAACGAGAACTGGTCTCGATACCGCCCACCCCCATGGGATCCACGCCCCCCTTCACCCCTGGTGCTCATTCTCCCCAACACCACATGTCTACCAATTCTCATTCTATGATGTGACCCCTGGGCAGAGATCCCCCAGGCCTTCTCAGACACCTGCCAGTACTCGCCCTCCTTCATCTCTGGTGTCCCCTTCCATGCTCAGGTCACCTCTGCTTAAGACACCCAGGACTCAAGGACCCCATGGACTCCCCCCCTCATCCCTCCCAGGTTTCTGAGCCCCATTGGGACTCCCATGAAGAGGGTTTTTACAAATATGAAGACCTATCTGGAGATAAAATTTTGCGTGAAATAATAAAATAAACACCAATGCTTAGGCCCTCTTACTTTTCAGGCAGCTTCAAGCAACGCTTCTCCAAGTACTCTCAAACACTGACCATGCTCCTCAGCAGTAATTTCAAAACATAAATTTAGATCAACCAAACAGGAACGAGATTTCAATTCTGTATCCATTCCCACCGATTGGATCATGCCTTGATCAATATCTATTGTCAACACTGAACCCAAAATCCATTTACACATTGAATTAGAATTCTTTGTCAAATGTCAAGACCCCCTTTTGGAGCTTTGTCTTCCACAAGCTTGACGACTTTGGAAGCTAGGATGCTCTTGCATCACTGTGTCCTGTGTATTCAAAGCCTACGAAATCACAACGATTCGATGATGCCTTTGCTCTCACACCCACATTGTTCAATAACCTAGAAAAACCTGAGATAGAAGTTTAATTACTAAAGGAATAGTGATCTAGGTCATACACACATGAGTTTAGTTAGTTGGAAACTCTGTGGAAACGGATCTCCTGGTTGTGTTTCTTGTAGCGTAGTTAAATAAGAGATAGGAATGATCAAGATAAGATGAAATCCTGTCATAATTCAAACTTCCAACATATCAATCAATTCAACTTTCTTAGGATTTTGAGACACGATCTCAGCTGGCCATAAAGAGGACTAACTAGAGTTCTAGACACAAAATCTCAAAATCATTTAAACCCTTCCAAAAGTGGCTTAGAAAACAGAAATTGAATAACAAAAACCTATTCTTTGTGAATCTTGTACATGAATATGCAGATTTAAGCAATCCAAGCATAGCACCCAAACAGTGTGAACAGGGCTAATAATTAAACCAACAAAGCCCTTCTCTCATTACGAGAATCAATCGCATTGCTTCGGATCAATGGTTACTACTGATTTTTTTAGTCATAATCATCAGAGAGAATGGAGAAAACATAGAAGAGGCAAACCCACAAAGGAAAAATAATCCCCAATTGAAAGTTTGTAGAGTGTGGCATACCTTTCGGCACTAACAAACCACCATGGCCTTGACTGATTTGATGTCATGTTCTGTAGATCTCGTGGTTTGTAATTCAGATCCGCACACCCATCTAATCCACGTTATAAAGAGGACCACATCATTTACCTGAAAAAGAAGAATAAAAGAATTCATTGCTAGTATTACTTTAGCTTCAGTCAAGTTAAGTTTTAAATGAGGATGTCGCAGAATAACAAGGATTGGTCCAGCTACTTGAGAGGATGGGAATTAAATCCAACATCTTTGTTTCTTTTTTCTCAGACAATTGTCCCCTATCAATTATGCTATTGAACTTCTCTCGTTGGAAAACTGGGGTTTCTAATAGGAACCTATCTCTTCAAGTCAGTGCAGATACCGGTACAGTAAGTGCTAAACTTTGTGTTGACGTATTAAGTTTTAAGCTTGTGAGGTGGTTTTGGGAAAGCCCCCCTTATAAAAAAAAATCAATCACACACACTAGCTAAGGCTTCAGCTCCTTTTCATGTCTATATGTCACACAAACTTGATAGAGAACGCATTGGAGACAATGCATGATGGAGACAATGCATATGGTGTATTTTGCAAAGTGGAGACAACTGATTGTCAAACTGGAATCTGCATCAGCTTCTCTTCATTACTTTTGATCACCATTGAGAGTCTACCATGTCACATGACAATGTACACTAAGGCACTGGTTTCACACAAATCTTGGGAGATAGAAGATGTGACCCACCATGTCATATTAACCTTTTGTAGATGTCCCAAAATCCGAGTCAAAACAAAAGTTGAACATCAATTTGAAAACGTGCATTTGTCAACATTTGCAATTTTTTAAAATCTTCAAATTGAAGAAGAGTATTAATATAAAAGAAAATCTCAATATAGGGATATGCAACATCAAACAGATAATGGCCACAAGTTAAATATGACACAAAAGACATGATAGGAAACCACTAAAAATGCTAGTTTAGAAGTGAGGAAGAAAGTTATCACATCACCCAGAGCATTTACACCCAAATCAAAGTAAAATCGATAAAACATTGGATATGGATAATATCATGTAACCCATCTCTCACTCAGCGCGTTGTGATTGTGATACATGTGGAATTATTGACGACGCACTCACACAATTAATTAAAAACTCACACACTTAATTAGAAACATTGAGGATGGAGTAACACAACTTTCAATAATTTATGCCCAGAAAAACATTTACTCTAACTAAATGGAAAAAAAAATTCTGCACCCTATCCAAAACCCCAAAAGAGGATTTAAAAACTGCATTCATCATAACATCAATTTGGTTACTGTACCCAACAGAATATGCCCTGAACCGAAAGCAGGGCCCTATAAATGAAGTTAAAATGATAAACATAAACATATTACATCAAACATGTTGATGGAGTTTTTCAAAAGGGTAAAATAAAAAAATGAAGAAGAATAGGGTGGCATTTACCTGAGAAAATGAACTTGAACTTGCAGATGAAATCTGAACATTGCCCTTGCTGCTTTCACCATCGTCAAGCAAGGTAAGTGCATTCGGTGCGTGGCCTCTCTATCTACATTACAATTGCTTTGATCACCTCTCTAAATCCTCCTTGTCCTTGTACCTAGAGCCAACTCCGCTCATATATTTCCCCAGCTGCATACATCACCAATCACAAATTCAAATTATATTTCCCTCCCTGATTCATCCAAACTGCGCCAGAATCACATCACCCAGAACAATCCTACAAGGTTCGAATCCAACAAAGAAACAAAAGTGCAGGAAGAAACAAGATCACGGGGCACATCGAGAAAGAGAAAAACTGTAAACAGTGCAGGAGATCAAACTTGAAACGACTGAACGAAGTAAAACATCCGTGGTAGATCTCCTAATAGATTGATTTGTATCGGAAGAGGAGGCACTTCCAATTGCAATGTTCAGGGACGAAGGGTTTGGGGATGGATGAGACGGACAAAAACATTCGCCACGATCTTACGCTTTAAATTAAAATATTGCTTTCTCCCGCCTGTTTTATATGTATTAAAAATTTAGAACTATCCAAAAAATCTATTCATGAATTCAAAAAAATGTAAACAAAAAACTCACAAGCTTTGTGAAAGATTTCGAAAATAAGTTGCAAAAAAATAAAATTATATACAGTGAAAACAACTCAACAAAGATGAGTTGTGATACTTTGACCCGGAATTTATTTTAGATGGGTTATCTGAGTTTTGAAGGTCTAAAGTTATATTTTGAAATAGACAAAAATAAGTAGTATTGGATCATAACTTTTTTTCTATTTACTTAAAAAAAAATTAACATTTTAACATATAATAATGAATAGGTTAGTGTTTAATAATTTTTTGACAACCCCCGGATGCGGGTGACATCACCGCACATCCCTTGGCCGTTGTGCTCAGGGAGAGGCTGCCACCGCACCCCCTCGTACAGGAAAACACCTCCGGCATGCAGGAGCAGAACCCTCTGTCAAATGATGGTAGACACCTGGCCCACATCAACGGTGAACAATGCAGACACATGGAACCGCGTCGACACGACAATATGGACGACGACATGAATTTAAACCTGGAGGATGAGGGAGTTATTGTTGCTCTCCCTCGCTCGCGCCTGGATTGATGTCTCCCCTCGGCCTTTGAGACCTGCATTCAATTTTTGCAGTTTCAATGAAGACGACATCCTGTGGAAATGATTACCTCGACTCCTTAAATCCCCTGGTCGATATGGACACAGCTACGATGATAGATCTTTGGCTCTTCACTACTTTTCTTCCCTAGGCTTCAGCGAACTTCCAGGTAATTACAGACATTCCCTCTGTCATTTTTTGTCATTTCTCTGTCATGATGAACCACATAAGAGGCATCTCTCGTCGCGGGAGTGGGAGTGGGAGTGGCCATAAGACCAACAATCGTCGGCTGAAGGTGGCCATGGACTGGTCTGTGATGGATGGGTATGTCGAACATATATCAGCAAGGACACGTAGACTCATTGACAGGTGGGAAGCTCGTAGAGTAGCGACACTCCTTACTGCAGGTAGTAATGGCGGTGCCATTAACCATTACTAGTTGCTCAAAAACATGATGAGCACACTCGTAGAAGAAATAGAAGCCAACTGGAAAGCCAGTTCCAGCATCATCCGCAACGTCAAGGAAAGCTTGAAGGAAGTTGCAGAACACTCCAACACCCTAGATGCAAGCATGACCTGGGAGGTATTCTCCATTGGCAACAACTCAGAACCTGAAAAACAGAAAGGAAAAAATAAAGAAGCGGCTACTACAGGTCCTGACCATGGGTTAGAAAACAAGAAATCGCCCGGAAAGAAGAACAAAGGCTTGGCTCCGAGACCTAGCATCACCTAGGATGAAATGCACACTCCAGGTTCTCCCTCACTATCCCCATCGGGGATTTTTGAAGATTTCTATGTGGCCTGTCCAATCACCGAGGAAAACCCAGCGAAACCACTAGCAGAATGAAACCTGGGTGGCCACTGCTCTGGTTACCGCTGCGACTATCAGCTATTTTGTTTCTATTTCCTGCATAGTCTTTTTTTTCAGTACTATTAGACTCAATAGATTTCCATTTTTGGAAAAAGTCCTTATTTTTTTAAGGGCAGACCACACTCCAGAGGTCTTAATTCTGTATTATGTCAGTCATTACATTAGTCACTATAGTATTTTTGAGCAATTGGGATGGTGACTTCAGCATATGAGGCCTCCCCAATATGAAAAACTCCTCTCGGCTCTAGATGTATATTCATTTTGTGTTAATTAAATTTCTGCTCTGCAACTTACAAAAAAAAAAAAAAAATTCGACAACATTTTAACATATAATAATGAATAGGTTTGTGTTTAATAATATTTTGACATTCTGAATTTGTATATCAATAATAAATAAATATGTAATAATGATTATATTTAGGTTTAAAAGGCATTGGAAAATATATCAATAATGAATATATTTTGGTTTAAAAGAGCATTGGAAATTTGGGCTTACCCATTCTAAATCATTAGATAGAGGTAATTGCTTCATTTGAATATTATATTTTGTAATCTTGAGAGTCCAATACTCAACACCTTTGTATTAGAGTTATGTTATGATTTAGAGTAATTTGGAGAATATGTAAATTAAGTGGTTTAATGATGGATAAGAACTACCCAGGATGCGAGTGGTGGCTATCATGCCTAGCACGAGGAGCATGCCACGAGGTTTAGACATGGCACGACACATGTGTTGGAGCAGGACAGACAGCTAGCCAGCGATGATGATGTCGGGCCTTCATATGAAGCGATGTCGAGTCAGCCGAGACATTAACTCTCCTACTTTCCATCCCCTCATCCATCCTGGTCTGGCTGCCACGCTCATCCCCCCATGGCTCTCAATTGTGCGAAAAAATCCCATCCCTTCACTTGCTCCGGGACTCGGCCCTCTATCATGCCTATGCTCATTCACCTCTGCATTGTTTCTCTTTTTTTGAACATCCCCCTGGATCCTCTGTTCCACGATTTCCTGTCACTCTGCTCCTATGCCACCCTTGTAATCCTTCTCCTCGAGGTCCAGCTCGTTGGCACCTTCACCCCCTTCCTACTCGAACTCAAGGGGAGGCCGAAAGGACCCCGCGGCAAGAAGAAAGCTGAATCCCAAGCAGACTGGCAAACTCGGAAAGGTTACAGTGCCGAGATCTCCATCCATGTTCGCTTGTTGGTGGATAATTGGGAGGCTGGCATCATTGCCGATAAACTCACCATGGGATGTCAGGCTCAGCCTTGGGATCCTTATTGGTTATTGAAGAATATGATCGGTGAGCTCATGGAAGACATGGTAGCCAACTGGGCCACAACGAAGCACGCCACACAAACCTTGAGTGCAACTCTTCCCAACATGGCTGCCACCGTGCATAGTTTGGAGAGCACCCTCTTCTAGGAGGCTTATGCCCCCACCCACCACCGTCGGCGTGATTTTCGGCCCGAGAGCAGTGCTTAGGCCCAGGTGACCAGAAACATGACGACGATTGGAAACCTGGCCAATCACTTTGGCATAATTCCGAACACTCCTATTGGTCCTGATCCATTCCATCCCCTTGGCAAGGATCCAAATTTTCTGAGAGGTAAGGAGCTGATACATCCCTCCTTTCCCATTCCTTCTACCATGGGCCCGATATTGGCGGAGCACACTCGTAATGAAAAGGACAATACTAATTTGGGTTACAGAAAGACTGCTCCTTTACTAGTCAAGCTGCCGGCAAGAAACACCAGGCCAGCTGCAAAGGTCTCACTGCCTATAACAAAGGTCACTCAACCGGCTATGAAGGTCATTCAGCCACCTATGAAGATCGATCCGCAACCTGTGAAGAACTCTCTGTCACAGCCAGATGACGAGGACGACTACGCTTGGTACATATGTCCAATCCTTGAGGAGACCCCCTCTGACGCTGAGGCACCTTCTGTTCACTGATAAGGAGGTTCTCGTTCTGTTTTTTGTATTTTTGCTTAAGCTTCATAAGACACTATGTTTATTTTCGTTGTTTCCATGGACATGCAGTCTCCTTTGGTTTATCCTGTTTCCCCAACTCTGGGAAGGATTTTTTGTATAATCCGGATCAGCTCTACCTTGATCTCTTAGGTTTCCATGGTTGGCTTAGACCACCACAGTATGTACTTTTTACTGTACTTTTATTTCTAGTTTAATATACTATTGCAGCATTACAAAAAAATGATAGATAAGAACTATGATGATGATCTTAATTGTAGGATTGAAAAGCCTATTCTAAATGGAAGGTAATGACAAGCTCCTTTTTTAATAATAGATAAGAACTATGATGATGATCTTAATTATAGGATTGAAAGACTATTCTAAATGGAAGCCAATGACAAGCTCTTTCTTGTATTTTTATTGGATAAGTTGTAAGGGAAAAATGTAATAAGTAGATATAGTTTCTTTTTAGTGGTGAAAATTAATAACTCTTTTATTTTTACAAAAAATTATAAATTATATTTTTTTTGAAAATATGGAATTTACAATATCTTCTCCATGTTAGATTAGAGAGCACCTAGCTACTCTTAATGTAAAAGTTTGCAAAAGTTTTAAATTTAAATTGCATATAACTAAATAAAAAATAGTCAAATAAAATTTTGCATAAAATGAAATAAAATTGTTGATACCAATTTTTTAATAATCTATTGTTTTTCACATTTTATATAGAAATTGGAGTGCTTAAATTATTTGTAGTTCTTTGAATTTGAACCCCTTGAGTTGTTTTTCTGTTTCTTGAAGACATTAAAATTGAAAAAAAAACTTTTAATTAATTGTAAAAAATAATCAAATCATTCACAAAAAACAAAATCCATATAGAAAGTCCCCTCCAATCATTAATGTTAGTCCAGAGTGTTTGTTATTTTCACTCCTCAATGGGGAGTACTCAACCTCATATGCAATATCTCTAGTTCCTCTTAACTTGAAAATAATGCTTCTTGAATTGGGGTTCACATGTGAGAAAGAAGTCACCATGCTAGGGAACCTTTATTATGTTAATGTAGGTTCCATGGACCATTTATCGGCTACCAAGCAAGGACCAATCATCCTATTTGGTTTGTTAGGATATGGTTTGATGGTTGATACAATGCATCCTTATGTTAATTATGTGAGTCCAGCCCAAGCCAAGAATAAGCCATTGGAAATTAAATGATAACCTATAAAAATGCAAGTGACTTCATTCATGATTTAATTAAGTCAAAATTTGAAAAAAAAAAATTCTTCAAATCAAAATCAAATCAAGAAGGGAGTGGAGCAAAACCTATCTTCACTTTATTGTACCTTCTAAGAAGATATTTTGATAAAAATAAAAGCAAAAAACATTTTTAAATTTTTATTTCTCATTTTAGTGATAAAAGTAAAATTAAGAATTTCTTTGTGGAATGATATTAAGATGGAGAAAAAAAAAATCAATTATTTTATTCTATTCT
This sequence comes from Larix kaempferi, assembly GCA_027924585.1. Lineage (NCBI taxonomy): Eukaryota > Viridiplantae > Streptophyta > Pinopsida > Pinales > Pinaceae > Larix > Larix kaempferi. The sequence goes on along the minus strand of BSBM01000676.1, from coordinate 3,472,638 downwards.
TTTACTCTTAAGGTTAGTCATAAAAGTAAAATTAATAATTTACTAAATAGTGATACTCATATCTTTTAATCATTAAAATAAAATTAATCATTATTAAATAATCTTATTAACACAATTAAATTTGAATGTAATGGTAATGTATACAATTATGACTATTATTAATTATATATATTAGGCTATCCACATTGAAATAATAACTTTAGTCACATTTTATTCTCAACTAAGTTCACTACTATTTTTAAACATCTTTATTAATATTTTTTTATCATGTATAATTCTTAAAATTTATATAAAATGGTTTTAAGAAAGAAACGTTTTTTAAACAAAAATAAAAAAAATTTACTTCACCTTTATTAATATTTTTTTTATAATATACAATTTTTAAGTTCTATATATAATGTTTTTTTTGTCATATACAATTTTTAAGTTCTATATATAATGTTTTAAATATTTTTTACATAAGATAAGAATGTGTGGCAATGTAAAGTTCTTAATATATATATATATATATACATATATATAATGTTTTTAACCAAAAAATTATCTTTAAACTAAAATAAAATTTCTTACTGGAGATACTTATTATGGAAATTATATATTTTTGATATGCATATAAATCTTACCTAAACCATTAAAAATTAAATACATTTTTCACAAATAGAATTAACTTAAATGAATCTAAAATATATTATATCATGTTTACAATCTTATAATTCCCAAAACTCTGATCATTTTATAGGGTGTTGGTCTATTCCCAAAACTCCGTGGGCGGAAAGGGTTTGTCATCTTTGTGAGTCTATGAGCGTTGAGGATGAAAATCACTTTCTCTTAGAGTCCCTGCTTACACCCACATTAGATATGAGTTTCATAGTATTTTCTACAATACAAAACTTGCTAACCTCCTAACTTGCCAAAACTATAACCTTCTTAAGGTCCTTTCAAAATTCTTAGTGCAATTCCCGGTGCTATACTTGGTTCTATACCTGGCGCTATGTCAGATAATTTTCCTGGCGCAATTCTTGGCGTAATCCTTGGCTCTATGCCTGGCGCTATTCTGGAAGCTATGCCTAGCACTATTCTAGAAGCTATGTTGGACGTTATTTTGGAAGCTATTATGGACGTTAATTGGGATGCTAATTAGCATCTAAAATAACGTCTACTTTAAAAAAAAGAAGCAAAAAATGCCATTAAAAGCGCCATCCCGTGGAAAAGCGCCAATTTGGTCCAAAAAATGATGAAAAATACACTAAAAGTGTTAGTGGATGCAAAAAAGGGAGCTAAAAGAGACGTTAAACATAGGTTTTGTTGTAGTGAATAATCTGTTAGCAGCTAATTTATCTGATGAATAGTTTGGGTTTCTTCCAGGAAGAAAGATTCATGAAGCGGTTGGAGTGGCTTGGTAAGGTATGCACACAATTAGACAAAGGAATTTAAAGGAAACTGTTATTAAAATTGATCTTTCAAAGGCCTATGATCGAGTAAGTTGGGCTTATCTTAGGATGATTCTTACATAGGTAGGTTTCTGTAACTCATTCATTGATTGGATTTTAAACTGTGACCTCAATTTCTTTTGTTGTCTTGATAAATGGAAAAGCATAACTTTTCTTCAGACCAGAAAGAGGGCTAAGGAAGGGGTGCTCGCTCTCACCCTTACTCTCCATACAAGTGGTTGAAGGAATTACTAGTGTCCTAAAGTATGCTAAAATAACTGGAAGATTCAGAGGAATTATGTTGGGGAACAACTTACCCCTCACACATCTATTGTTCGTAGATGATGTCTTAATCTTCAGCAAAGGAAACTTAAGAGAGATAGAAACCATAAATGATCTCATCAATATTTTTTGTAAAGCTTCGGGGATGAAGGTTAATAATGGAAAATCCCTTATTCTTGGAGAAGACATTGATGAGGAGGAAATTGGTAGGTTTTGCTCAGTATTGGGAGTTAAAGGATACAATCTGGAAAAAAGGATTGAAATACCTTGGATTCAATATAAAAGCATCGACCTATGGTTTTAAAGATTGGAATGGATCATAAAATGTGAAAGGAGGATAAGCATTTGGAGCCTATGGTGGCTATCGAAAGGGGGCATACTAATTTTAATAAATGCGGTGTTGACAACGATACAGTTTACTAGGTGCTTTCTTGGATACCTAAAGGAGTCCTAAACAAGATTTCTTATGTGTTAAGACGTTTTTTCTGGTTGGGAAATCTGGAGAACAAAGGATACACTTGGGTTAGCTGGAAGGCTATCTCTTTGCCTAAGAATAAGGGTGGATGGGGAGTAAAATAATTGATACCCTTCTCGACATCTCTTGCAACAAAAATCATATGGAAGCTACTTGAAGCAAAAGGTATTTGGGTACAAGTGATTTTATAGAAATATATAAAGCCTGCCTCTTTAGATGATTGGATTAGAAATCCTTTAAAATATACCAGGAATGTATGTGCAATTCGGAGGGCAGCTATATACTCTTTCTCCTTGATTGGGGATGGGTTATCCTGGAAGGTAGGCACATATATGAAAGTTAGAATTTGGATTGACCCATGGATTGGAAGTGGAAATTCCCACTTACTCCCATTAGGATCGATCCATAAAATACAAAACGATGGCTACAGAGTGCTAAATCAAATAAGAAATGCAGTAGGAGAATGGATTACAACAACTCAGTTGAATTTTGAAGGGAAGGAAAAAAGATGTTGGAAGGAATATATAGATAGGGAACTTAACTGAAAATCATATAAAAGTCACTGACTTCCAGGATACACTAGTTTGGACACTTGCTGCAAACGGTATCTACACTCCAAAGACTTTGGTATGAGACCCTGTTGAAGAATGCTCAAGAGTCGACAGTAAGAAATTGGTGGAATACCTTATGGAAATTGCAATGCCCCATGAAAACCAAATTGCTTCTCTGGCACTTTTTATCCGATAGGACATTAGCATGGGATCAGCTTCAAAACAGAATTTGGACAAGACCTGGAAGATGCTTCCTTTGCCAAAAAGATGAGGAAACAAACGAGCACTTGGGAGTAAGTTGTGCTTATACCAAGATGGTATGGAAGGGAATAGAGAAAGAAATTGACATCCACAACATTTGGCATAGGGAATCAGTGGAAAACTGCTTCAAAAATTGGTGTTGCAATCAAGCAGTGGGTGATTATAGAGTGTTACCTACAGTGGTAGACTTGCATATTTAGAGGGTAAGAAATTCAACCTTATTCGAAAACTTAGAATTCCACTACTCCTTTTGTGTAATTTAGAACCTCTCTATGATAGAGTGTTTTCCTAATCAAAAGCATATTAAGAAATTGAGAAAGATTCCAGAGGTGGACCTAACAAGCTATCCAAGAGCTTTTTTTGATGGAGTTGTTCAAATTAGCAGGGAAAAATTGTGTGGTGCAAGAGGTTTACTACTCATATATGAAGACCTTTGAACTAGTTTCAGTGCTGGAATTGGATCTGGAACCAATAATTACTCTGAACTAATGGCGCTATGGCTTACCCTGAGATTGGAAAAAGATAATGACCTATAAAAAAATTATCTATCTTTGGAGACTCTCAATTGATCATTAATTGATGAAGGGGAACTCCCACTGTTAGAGCCTCTATTTGCTAACTCTGTTGGAGGAGACATGAAGAATTAGCAAATACTTCGATGAAATATATTTTACGCATATCTACAGGGAATATAATACAGAAGGAGATAAACAGTCCAATACAAGCTTGTTATTGGATAAAGGAGTATCATGGCACATTATGCATATTAAGATGGGTTGATAGATAGTCACTACTAGCAAACCGACCTTCTACTTGACATAGTACTTGCAACTTGATGCGGTTTGGAGACAATTATGCAATAATTCTAGTATGGAAAGTTTTTGTTATAAGAAAATAGTATGAATATAAATGACATTAGCAAGTCATATCAAGCTTTGAAATATGAAAATAGGATAAGTCTCTATTTGATGTAATGTTTGTGGAAGGGTAGTCTTGATGACAGTCAGAAAACGAATTACACCTTACTTGTTCATGGAAAGGTAGGCTTTGATGAATGCCAAATTTTGGAAAGACTGCTAAAAAGCATTTGAAAAATGTAATATCCCAAAATAATATTACGAATTTTTTTCAAAGTAAAACAAATATTAACATTAAAAATACTAATAAATTACCAACATGCTAATATTAACATTACTATTATTGTTAACATTAATAACATTATTATCAACATTGTTATTATTAATGTTCTACAACATAAATAACATTATCATTAACATTGATAATAATATTATCATTAATATTAATTCAAAAAAATAATAATATTAATAATAAAGTTAATATCAATATATATTAATAATTAACCATACTCAAATATATTAAACAAATTAATATTAACATTACTAACATTAAATATAACATTATATTAACATTAAAAACACACTTATTGATAATATTAATATTATGATTGTAACCATATTTTTAAGAGTAGTAATTGATATACCCAATATCATTTATTATTCAAATATTATTTGGGTTGTTACTTTTAAAAAAAATGTAAAATGACTATTTATTTAAAAAAAATATAGTTGTGCTATTGAAAAAGAAAGAAACAAGATTTAATAACTAGCATAACCATTCAACTTGTGGTTGATGTTCCTATTCAATTTGTGGTTGGTGAACATCGATAAGTCACAAGTTAAGTTCAATGAATAAGTTTATATGCGACTTGTTCTCCATGCTAATTGTATTTACTTTTTGTCTATGCCTCACGTGTTAATATTTGTCACGACCCCATAAAATCAACCTAGACACTTGTCCCTATCCCATCTTTCTTCAATTTAGGAAAACCATAAATAATAGTCCATTCCAAATTCTAAGATATAAACACCCATAAATATCGTTGTGATATTGAAAAAAAAATGAGAGAAGATTTCTCATTACTACATTTATTTTGGCATGTGATATTAATATATATGACATTTTAAAAAATCAATGTATGAATGCAAATCGATATGAGAGATGTGGCTATCTTATTATTCTGTAATCTATTTTATTTTCAAAGTGTACGAGACCAAGGGTTCAATACTGGTCCAATTGTCAGAGCTGCTGCATAGATTTTGAAAACAAATTAATAAAAGGGGCATTAGATCAGTTCATGTAATCCTGAACAGAAATGAAATCAGAATACCATGAAGATAGAGGTGGTGGATCGTTTATAAGAAATATGAGTGCATTCTCCAAACTGTAATTACTTATACCATAGATTCTCCAAACCACAGGCATAAAATTTGACAAATATGATAGAATTAGAGAGTGACGCAAAGAAATTTCATCATCTCAATTATTCTCATAAGGTAATTTACAATTTTTCCAATAAGGTTTACAGATTCACACTTACTGGACTGTTTATAGTTCTTCATCTGATTTTCACACTTACTGGAGTGTTTATAGTTCTTTCATCTGATTTTTACTCTTTTCTGAACGGTATCAGTTATACTTGATGCAAGTCAACTTTTAATCTTGCTCCATGCGGATTGGATAGAAGAAATCAGCAATCAAAATAAGCTCAGACGATGCAAAACGCCCCATCTCCTGAAAGAATAACCGTACTATTTTCTCCACCATAAGCCCATCCCCGGCTCTCTATGAGAACTGAAAACTGTCAGATCACGCTATGGGTGGCTTACAAACAGGATTCAAGGTCTGGTTGGATCTTGCAAACAGAAAAACCACAACTAGCCAATCTTATTAACACGAGTCCGTGCCAGAATTTCAGCCATACAAACATGGCATCCACACGGGCGGGGGCAACTTCGATCTATCACACAGCGGAGCAGCGTCTGGAAACACCGGAGCTGTAGTGCAATACCTTGAATTCGGCGAAACTTAATCATCCAAGCTGATCCAAGAGGAAAGCAATGGCCACATGTGAACTCGGAATAGTATTGGAGAATGCCCGATACAGATTCTCTCTTGTCAATCGATAGCCGGCCAACAATTTTCCTACCCGAATGCACGGTAGTAGAGATTTTATTGACCACAGAGGCTGCAATGGCTGCTTTCACTTGCCCTCTCTTGGGTAAAGGCCGCCCTATGCCTCCGCCTTTGCTTTTGCATCGATCCATACAGAGGCCGGTTCTACTATGTGAACCATTATTATTAGTACCCATATTGCTCTTTACAATTACAAACAAAAAGCATAAAAATATGATGGAAAGCCCACGGCCGGATCAGCTGTGTGGTCGTTGCAGACCTTAAGAGCATACAGGACTTTATAGGAGGAAAGAGCAAATTCTTGTCCAGATTATGAATCGCCTCGGCAAACCTGTATTGTCTTTACAGTTGTCGTATCGCCTTGTAGCAGACATGACAGCCTGTGGAATTCCTTCTTTCTTGCTGCTGCCAACTCAATTATTTCATTGTTCTCAGAAATCTTAATATTATCATTCAATTCAAACCAGGTGGGCATGGTCGGCCACTGTACATACAAGACAAAAGCAGTAGTTCAAGCCAGATTTTTATATACTTCAATGTATGTGTGATTGTGCACAGATCATCTAAGCTTCAAGTGGTATTAATTCATTGGTTCCGGATCATGATGTCGTGATTCCTTCCAACACTATTTTTAAGTCCCACTGATTTTTATAGGAAATCGTGTGGGTGGGGATGTAACATACTCCTCCCAACGCCTACAAAATTTCATTATTGAATTCCCTAGATGGGATTATGGTATTTTATTAAACAGTTAAGGGGCACCAATCCTGTTTATTCCCTCCAGTAAAGTGGGTGCACCTCCAATAATATGGGGATATGAAACTGGATGACATGGATACAAGGATTGGGACGATTGCTTTCAATTTTTTTTATTTTTTTTAAAGCTCAAAGTGTTTGTTTAAAGATACATGATTAGGTAGATTATCTAAATAACATTGGTACTCTTTAAACCACGTTCTCCTCTTTTTCCAACCAAAAAATAGCTTTGGCTTTTTTCCCTTTTCTTTTTATTATCATGGAAAGCCTCATAGTGAGTAATTCTAATTTAAAATTTGGATTGTCAAAAATTTATATCGACTACCAATTCCTTACTTCAATGAGAGGTATTGGATTCATGAGGTCTTGTCATTTCTCCTATCGTTTTCTCATTTGCAATTACCATTTTTGTAAGGGAAAGACTCGATATGTATTCTTCTATGTGGATTTTCTTTTTATTGAAATTCATCATACGTATGGGTGTTATGTCCTTGAAGAAGATAATATATGTTTAGTGGAGTTCCTATTATTTTGGGCTAGTGTGTTTTTAAAACCTATAATTTTTCCGTAAATCTATATACAAACTATAGTTTAAAATATTGTATTAAATTAAAATTTTAAAATTAGTATTTTGTCGAAATCCTATTAATTGGAAGACACTGATGTCGTCCTCGATTCTCCCTTCCGAGGAGGGGGCGACGGAATGATGTCACCTTTCCCTAAAGGCTTGGATTGTGCATGGGTCATCTTTGCACTGAGCTCACCAGGCCCGAAATGCCAGTTGTTGTCTGTGCAGACCGCCATTAACATTTTCCTGAGGTGCATCGATTGTTCGCTTAATTCTTGACTATCTTGTTCGCTTAATTCTTGACTGTCCATCGATTTGTCCTTTCAGAAACCTGAGATTTCTTGTTGCTCTGCATTTCCCACATTTCAATGGTTCCATTGTTTCACTGCATTTAATGGCTATAATGGCTGTCAGTGCAAATTCAGACGAACAATTTATTTGTGAGATATGGTGTCTTCGACTGTTAAAAGATTCTTATGGTTTTCGAGTAGCATTGCTGGTTGCATCTGTTTTACACCGAAATTGCGAGACTTGTGGCGAAGACAATTTCAATGAACAAGGTTTGCAGGTAAGAGGATTTCACCATTTAGTGGCCCTAGCTATTTTTAGTGTTGTTTTAACTTAGCGTGAAAACCCTGAATGGAAATTGCATTAGCGTGGAAATTTCAAGATGAATTGGTAAAGTTTGATAGTTTATTGCTAAAACCCCTTCAATCTCCTATTGTTAGGAAATCCCTTTCGTAGTATTTTTAGAAATCTCTTTCATAGTATTTTTCTTATTGTTGTTTTAACTGAGCGTGGAAACCCTGGTGCGGAAATTGCAGTAGCTTAGAAATTGCATTAGCCTGGAAATTTCAAGATGAATTGGTAATGTGTGATAGTTTATTACTAAAACCTTGTGAGTCTCATATTGTCAGGCGATCACTTTCTTGGTATTTTTCATATCTTTTGGTCGTATCACACCCAATAACTGCAACCTATGTCCAGTGCAGTTGTAGCCTAGCAGGCCTGGCGCAGATGGCTAGAAGGGGGCTTCCAAAAAGCGTTGCAGGCATATGTAGAGGAGTCGTTTGGGCCCTGCCCGCAGTGGCAAGCCTGTGTTATGACATGATTTAAGATGCTCGACACCCTCCGGTGTTAGTGTCTTCTACGTTGTTCTCATCGAAAATCAATAAGCACCCCACAACAGACTAATCAATGCTGTTGCGGGGCTCTGACGTACCTTCAATATCCATGCACAACAAAAAATTTCCAGCCAAAGATACCGATAGTTCGACACCCATATCTATTATGCATTCAATAGACATTCCCCATACCTATCATCATGCAAAGCATGATGCTCAAACCATCGCATGACCCATGAGCCTGTTCGATTGGATGGATACAATGACTCCATGAAACATTGAGGGATGCCATCTCTACTGAGTTTAATTTTGAATTTTTTTTGCGCGGCCATGGATTTAAATTTGATTTTTGTTTTCTGCCACGGCTTTAGATTTGAGTTTTAGATGGGTTGGGTCTTTCCCATTTGTACCTAATTTATATCCCATGCCTGTTGTTGGTTCTACGCTAGTTGTTGGGGATCCTGGTTCTTCTCCCGGGCACCTACGGGTGGGCGCTTTCTCTATATTCATGGAATCCTTTCTTACTATCATTTCATTTAGATGTATCGAAGAAGAAAATATGTATTTTATTTTTTTTAATGCTTGGAGGTTCATGCAAATGCGCTGAACATGCCTCAAAATGTTCAAGGTGCTTTGACATTTGTCATACCATACCATTCACATTGAGCCGACACTTGTTATTAATGCAGCTTTTGGGGTACACACCCAAATTATTTTCCAAGTATCCTCTCCATCTTCAGTTGCATCTCAGATCTCTTTAGGAGTGGGTTCTCTCCTTCTATATTTGGCGGAGACATGACACTTCAGGAGGCATTACAAACAAATGTAGAGATGGATATGGTTTGCTTCTGGGGAAGGAAGTGCATCCCTCTTGAACTCTTTTGTAAAAAAAAATTGTTTTATCTACTCAGGAAGTGAAACATAAGTGGGCATGTGCAAGCTAATGAGGGTCACTTTTGGCGCATTAGATGCAATAGAAAACTGAAAAATCAGGCATCACTCAACTTACTTGATTTTTTTGACATTCTTACACAATATATCTTGCATTGAGTAAAAAAGATGAAATGTATGAAATTGAGTCACGTTTCAGAATATATAAGTTTTAAGTATTGAAAATTTACATAACTTCATCAAATTTCATGTTTTCTAACAGTCACATTTTATTTTTTGGAAAATGATAAGGTATATGTTTTTGTGGGTGCAGCCTTTCAATGCATAAATGATGGTTCCAGGATACAAAAATTGGTAGACATGTATAGAACCTGTAGCACTAGTGCAACGTGATTTTCCAAAATTAAATGTTTATTTTTTTATTTTTTTAAAATTATGTAAGTGATCAAACCTCGAGAACAGTATGTCAAATGTGGGTGTAGCCTTTGAGAAGGTCTTAATGTAGTTATTTTGACTTGGATTTTTGACAGAATGTAGAGTCGGTGTCCTCTAGTGCAACATACAAGTTTTTTTAAAAATGGTTGTGAAATGAAAAAGTTACGGAATAAACACTAACATTATGTGTTTTGACCAACGGAGTGATGACACAAGAAAATTAGGAAATAAATAGAAAATCTCAATATTTTTTTTTTTAATTACATATTTGGAATCTGCATAAAAAATTCTATCTATGCCTAAATTTTTTTCAATAATGGTCAGGTATGTCATGCTGTAGAGAGCGGTGAAAAACAGGCATACTCAGAAAA
>BSBM01000676.1:3360000-3457500 GCA_027924585.1 Larix kaempferi | reverse complement strand
GCCTAGTTCTACGAAACGCTCACGCATTTTGTTTTACTCAATACTCACGCGTTTTGCAAATACACAATTGCATCTAAAGGGTCCCTCAACTTCGTGCGAAGGCCTAAGTTCAATGCAGCACTAGTTTCCAATCCGACTAAGACTGCTAATGAAGGTCCTTTGCTACCTTAAACATGCAAAAGCCTTCTTGGTTCTATTTGATGCGAATGTAGTTTACTATTTCCATATAGGGCATCATTTTTCAAGCTATATTTTTAGGAATATTTAGCATATAGGGGTTACACGTCTGGTGACATTGGTTCCAAAGACTTTATTTTGGAGTATTTGGGCGAAGTTTGACTTGTATGATATTTTTAATCTGTATTTCTTATTATATGTTAACGATATTTAAAAAGTTTGACTTATTAAAGACTTGAGAATAAATTGTTTGTAGATATTTAAAAGGTTTGGGATTCAAAATTGGTATATTTTTTATAAACATTTGTTTGCTTTTTATTTTGGAATTAAAGCTTTGTTTATAATTTTTTTTCTTTCCATTTTATTAATATTTAAGAATATAAACCCTATTAATTGGTTTGAAAGTTGTGAAATTTTTTGTCCTTATTAATTGGTTATATCTTTATCAATCGAGTATGTATTTTCTTATTTTGTAAAAATAAAATTTCTTATAGTGTAAATTTATGTATTTTCTTATTTTGCAAAAGTAAAAATTCTTATAATGTAAATTTTCTTATTTTGTAAAAAATAAAAATTCTTATAGTGTAAATTTATGTATTTTCTTATTTTGTAAAAGGAAAAACTGTAATAATGTAAATTTATATCTTTATTAATTAGTTACATTTTTATTAATTAATATTTTCATATTTCTGACCCGGATGCGGGTGGTACTAGTGATCTGGCGAAGCACGAGGAGACTGCCACGATGGCCTCCACCTCTCACCACATGGAATCCCCTCGTCACTCCCGCCATGCTCATTAAATTTTCTGTGTTATCGATGGGAAGGACATTCAAGAAGATTGATGTTCGAATGCCTGCTAGAGCCGGCGGCAGTACCTCTGGTATCATTCCTTTGCAGTGTGAATTAATGGATGCCTCCATCGATGGGTTAAATCGTCTGGGGCGGAAACATTCCAATTCTAAAATGCTTGCTGTGGTGTTTTCCTTCTCTCTGTGTTTGCAGCGCTGGATGACATTTGCAGGGTCCAGTGCAAACTCTTCGTGCTTCCCATTTCTTCCTACACCTGATTTGCGCCTTCCTCCGCTCGGATTTTCAAATGTGAGTTACAAAGGCTCTGTTTTTTTCTCTCAGACCGGGAGGATGTGCCAAAGATTACGTGCAACCCCTCGTTGAGGATCTAGAGGTCGAGGAAATCAGGGAAGGTGGGGTCATGGAGCGGTTCGTGAAAGTGGCTACGATAGTTCAATCCCTGGGAATATGAGGATTATGATAGAGGATTGGGAGGAAGAATTGCTCATTCAGCATTTGGTTAGCCAGAGAACCAGAGAGATGCAGACATTGCTGGACAGTGAAGATTTTTTTTGGCTAGACACCTTCTGCACTCACAAGAGCTACTTCAGGTGAACAATCACCCTCCATCTCCTCTCCATGGGCCGGTAAGGAACTCTCCATCCCCCACGGCTTCATCCCACGTCTCCAAACCAATGGATCAAGTTGACACTCAACCAACGAATGAGCACGTCAACACTCAACCAACCAATGAGCAGAAGCAGCAAGAAAACCTCAACAATCTCGTGTCTACGAGTGGGAATAAGCGGAAACGCATGGAACGAGCAGGTATCGAGAACTCAGACCTTCTCAGGAAGACTCAGTTGCTTCCAGTTAAGGCCAAGGTTGACATCTCTTCGAGCTCTGAGGGCTACCGCTATCCTATCCTTGAGGAGAAACCCAACGATGCAGACACCACTGACCCAGGAAACTCCAAGTAATTATGTTATCTTCCCTCACTTGACACTTGTCACTACAGGCTATGTAGGAAAAGACAATTGTAATTCTATTTTTGAAGGACAGTTTCATCTTTTGGTTCATAGGTTTTTTTAGTAAGCTTGGATTCATATTCATCTGGATTTTTGTAACAATCCTTTACTAGTCCTCACTCCTCAGTGAATTTTTTGTACTTCATGAACAATCAACACTACTATGAGCAACAGATCTATCAACTACTATGAGCAACAGATCTATCAACCTCTGTATAAGTAAGTTTCTTAGGGTTTCTAGTTCTATTTTTGGTACTGTAAGAAGTCTCTGAAAGTTGTCAAACCTCATGATAATCTTGTGCCTGTAACTCTTTTTGTACCTTAATATAATTTCTTTATGCAACTTAAAAAAAAAGATATTTTCATATTTCTGAATCACAAAAAAAGGTTTTATTAATAAGATTTTAACTTGCAATTTTGCCTTTAGTTAAGTTTCCTATTTTGCAGAGCAAAGGTTTTAGTAATAAAATTTAAATTTAGTATTTTTTTCTTTAGTAAAAGCATATTCAATTTCCTAATTCTGTCTTCTATTTTAAAAGAGTAAAAAGCTTTTAAATTAGTCACTTATATCTTCTTAGTCACTTATATCTTCTATTTTGAAAGAGTCAAAATTTTATAAATACCTTCAAAATTAAGTGGCGTTAGTTTCATTTTTTAGTGGTACTAATTTTTATAGATATTTATAAATTTAATTAAGAATTGTTTTTCAAAGCTTTTTTTAATAATTTTTTTAAATTCTAAATAATATTAAAAACTTCTTGATATTTATCTTAATTATATTGTTTATATATTAAGTATTTAATTAAAATTTTATTTTAATTATTAAAATTTTGATTTTGAAATTATAAATTATAAAAATGTATTTAGATATATTATTTTCTTCTAAATGTTTTTCCAAATAGTTAACTCCAAATTTTACATCCATAGAAATATCATAAAATAAGAAGTGTGAAACATGTTTTTTTTTCATAACCCAAAATACAAGTTTTAATATAATATGGGTTGAACTTGTGAAGCTAATTAATGCTAGGATCTCCATTAATTAACTTCCTCTTAAGTTATTGGTATAGAAATATTTAAAGAAACTAATGTTGTAGGAGTTGATCATAACTTTCATCTTATAAATTTCTATTTAGATAGGAGAACTCTAACATAAATATATGAATTTTTTTAGTCATTTGTGAAGATTAAAGAGTCATCATGCAATTATTTTTAAGTACAATATTTATTTTAGCAATGTTCCACCTAACATGAACTTCAATATGTTTTTAAATCATTTGTGGATTACTTTTAAAGATTGTATGAAATTATTTTCTAAGATCAATGAATAAACAAGTGAAATTGGTTTTTTTATTTGATATTTATTTACTATAATCTTAAAAAATTAAGTGGTGCAAGGATCCATAATAGTTTGTGAAGACCACTTTGACCATGTCCCAATTTTCTAGAGTTTATAATTATAAATTAATCTATTTTCTAGATAATTCCATTAACTTATGAAAAGAGAATTCATAATGAAAATGGAAGCTGTGTGAAAGTCTATTTTAATTATTTTAATGTTCAACTCTTTTGTGTAGCTTGTTGGGTTCATCTGACCAAAATAATTTTATTTAATTTATTTAAAAGAAAATTAATAAACTAATTCGATTTAATTTTTTTTAAAGAGACTTAATCATAATAGTTTTATATTTTGAAAGAGCATTTTAGTGAAATTTTGTCTAATTACATTATATTGAAAATTCTTTGAATTGCAGTATAACTAGCATAGATCCATCTTAAACCAGGATCTATTAAGCACTAAGAGGGATCCAATTTCTTGAGGTATAAGTTTTTTCTTCTTATATACAAAATTTAAGATAAAATTAATTTATTAATTTATTTTTTATGACATGAATTTTTTTAATTATAAGTTATGAGCCGACATGGTAACGTTACATTAAGTAGTGTGATAAACATTACAACATCTCCCCCATACCAAGTAGTAAGCACATTGCTGCTCTGTGCAAAAACATAGCTTCCAATTTTTTAGACTTCTATATGACAATTTTATTAGAGTTTATTAATCTTCAATGTCTTTATTAAATTCTATGAATAGAGGGATAAGAACATAGCCTTAGATTTTATGAATTTCTATTTGATAATTTTCTTTGATTTATGTATAATAGCCTTTAATTTTTAACTTTGGTTTTAATTTCAAATGCAATTACTATCCAAAATAAAACCCTTTGTTTTGTCCCTCTTGTTTTTTTTTAAAAAGGGTTTCAACGTTGTTTGAAACATTTGGGATTCATAAAGGTTTTAAAGGCACGAGTTGTTATTTATAATAATCATGCTATTTTCAATTGTTTTTTGTTATAATGTCTCTAAAATTTTCAAGATTCAAATGTAGTAAGCTTAAATATTTTTATCTTGATTTTGGTTTACACTTTTTTTTTTTTGGAAAATCTCATGCAAATCCACTTTCTTAGAATATTTGGAGGGAGTATGTTTCAATTGTTAGTGACAATAGTTGTTAATAAGTTGAAGGTTCTATGATAATGTTACTAGAAATAATTGTCGTGAAGTAATGACAAAGGTCTTTAATATTGTTGTTATTTTGTCAAGGAATTTAATTGATTGTTTAACTCCATTTAAAAAAGCATCATATTTGTATTTGTCAAAGTATCACTATCCTACTCTAACATTCCTACTTTTGGTTATGTAAGAGTTAGTTAATTAATGTATGAAACCATTTATTTTGAATATTAGGTCACTTAGATAGTAGCATATAATTAATTAATGTAAAATTATCTCTTTATTAATGACTTAGGTCCACTAGGTAGTTTGTATTCATTAATTGTGGGACCACAAGTAGTTACGGATTTGGTTATTGAAAACTCGTTTAAGAGCTAGGAGGCTATGGATTGTTTTTCAAAGTATTGTTGTATTTGGAGCTTGGTTCAAATGAAACCTCATCCCATCTTAAAAGGAAAGTGAACTTTCCCTTTTACTGGAATACATAATACACGGGTTTATTTTAAGACATTTAGTTTCAATTTTCTTTGTGTTTGGTATTTTGCACTATAATTTTTGTTTTTTTGCATTTTATCATGATACTATTTTTTAACAAGAATGGTTATATTTGTATTGATAAAATTATGAATAAATTCACTGGAGCCATTAAAAAAATCCTCTATTATAGTTCATAGGTTCATAAACTGTAGTTTACAACACAAACAATATATTTACAGTCATCCAAAAGGAGGAAATGTTGTTCCAAAATACAAAGCTCCTTAAGCTTCAATATAATTTCACATATTGACCGACTAGCAAAATGCAAAAAAAAGGACATTTAAAAATAAAACTAAATATTGGTATCACTATCTGCTTCCTGCTCAACATAGAGAACATCATCATCTTTGTCACTATTAGAGGTGTTTGCATCATCATCTGAAACATATTCATCATTAACAACCTCAACATCATAGGAGTCTTCATCCATATTCACATCTGAATTATCTTCTTTATCAGTGTCATCATCCTGAGCAGTATTTTCTTCTACATCATCTTCATTATCAGCATCATCTTCCCGGGAACAGTTGGAAATCGCCTTATCTTCACCGCTATCAGCAATTGAGTTTGTATCTTTCAAACTAGAGGGGATATGGACCTCCTGAAGGACTGAAGTTCCATCACCATTCTTAAAATTAAAATTTTCATCATTTTTGGATTTTAATTACCCCCAATTAAGTCTTCATGCTTTGACACAACAATTGCTATTTCTCTCAACTTATTGTCACAAGCCCTAACAGATGCTTGAATACCAGTGAAACGAGCTTCCATGTTATCATTGATTTGATGAGAGAATTGTTCAATTTGGTCCAGACGATTGTCTAAGACCAGAGCGTGCGAAACCAATTGATGGGAAGATTCAAACAAACCCTCCATATGATCTCTCATCCACTTCAAATGAGTTTAGAAATGTTGGATACTTGCATTGGATACACTGACTTGAGCATAAATATCCTCTGAGTTCTTTTCAATGTCCATATTAATAGTTTTAACACTATTCCAACTGGTACTGGAAATACAAATGCAACACTTACTAGGAGAACAAAAAAAAATACCAAGAGGTCTCTCCAAAAGGTATATTACACATGTCCCAACATAAAGTTACTTAACACATTACTCTTATCCTAGATGCTTAAATATTTTCTTAGGGCCTAGGGACTGGGTTTTTGTCCTCGAATATGTATAAGGCAATGAAACCCAAACCTAGATATAAAAAACTTCTAATGGTTCCCGTATTCCCAGTTGAACACCAACAATCCCTCTGAATATTCATCTATGGTGGTTTGAGAACTTGTCATTCATGGACCTTAATTCCTAAAAGATAACTTTAGAACCTAATTCTTGAGCTTCCTCCACCGACCATGGATAACACCTAAATACCCATACCTAGTGATAAAAAAATCTTAACCATGCCCATATACCCACTTCAAAGCTAAGGATTCCCTCAGGATATTGTTTGTAATGGTTCGTGGTGATGTTCTTGGCCTTAGATTCTTAGGATATTCCTTTAGGTCCTAAGTCATAATTTTCCTTCCTCAACCTTGTCTAGGGACCCATGACCCATTTCAAATGCTAAAAAACAATTAATGGATCCCATATCCTCTTTGAGAGTTCAAAGATCTCAATTAGAGGTCATATGTGGTGGTTTGAGGATTGCTCATGGACTTCAAGCCTTAGAAGCTATTTTTTGAGCCTAAGGGTAAATTTTCCTCCTTGACCATGCTAGTGAACTAAGAACCACACTTAGTGCTCAAAACCTGAAAATGGTGTGCATATCCCAACTCATAGGAAAATGATACTCTCAAGGGGTCAAGTGTGCTAACTTGAGGCATTGTTCTTAAAGTTGGATACTTAGATTCTTACTTAGGTCATATGGGCCACAATCCAAAAGCTGGGAACCCCACATAGACAATATAGCGCACCACTGTTCAGTTATGCGTCCTTCGTATTGGGAGTTGAACATAGTCGTTTGGGTGAGATGGGAATTCCATAAGGCCAGTTGAGACACACTTCCCTTTGTTGAGCATATTCCTTAACTGGAACTGAACACAACCTTCTTAGTAGTTATATTTTTCTGCTTTTATGACTGAGCGCACCAATTAGTTAGCTAGGTGCATATCTTCATGATTTTCGACATGTTATGTTTGGGATGATTGATCTTGTTTAAAAAAGGACACAGATCCATGATAATAGATGATGGTCTTTGTATCCGAACTTGTAATTATGGAATGAGGGTACTTTCTATGCATTTTTTAGAGTATAATATGCAGCTAGTGATCTACATTTCAAATCAGTTGGTATCATACTGGTGATCCTCACAAGATTTCGCCATCCAATGTCAAGAATGTTTTTTCTTTGGATAGTTCAATGCCCTCCTCGGGGGATTTTAAAGCATGTTTGTGTGTATAAGGCTCAGTTCCATTGGCTCAACGTCCCTCTCATCATGAGAGGATCATTGTAACTAGTGTATATTCTAGTGTTGTATACCTAGTTATAGTACAGTGCATACATTAGTGTATACACTAGTATATTCACTAGTGTATATAGTGTACTATGAATAGGTAAATACACTAGTGTATATACCTCAATGTATACATTAGTGTATATACTAGTGTATATATACAATGTATTGTAACTATCTAGTATGTACACTAGTGTATACATTGTATTGTAACTAGGTATATACACTAGTTTATACACTGTACTGTAACTAGGTATATACACTAGTTTATACACTGTACTGTAACTAGTGTATATACTAGTGTATGCACCGTACTGTAGCTAGGTATATACACTAGTGTGTCTGCACCTGTAACTAGGTATACTAGTGTATACACTATATTGTAACACTAGTGTATATACTGTCTAGGTATATCTAGTATATGCAGTAGTGTATATACTATACTCTAACTAGGTATATATACCTAGTTACATTATACACTATTGTATATACCTGGTTACAATAAAATATATACACTAGTGTATATAACTTAGTGTATACACTAGTATACATTGTATACATTCAATTCGATAGTTACAACTATGCAACTACCCGAAAATCGACTTAATTGACTCAACTAGACTAGTCAATCAAGTGGGTTTTCGGTCAGGCGGACTTAGTCAACTCATCGGCTAGGCACATCATGTGGGATAACTTGAATCCCATAGAGATTATTTACAATGATAAAATCAACCACAAATAACATAATATAGATTATAAAACAAAGGGAATTGAACAAGATGGTAAGTAGACGTTATTTTGGTCACACAAGATAGATGGTGAAACAAAGATACCCTTACATCATAATCCCTTCGTAAAATAAATTGTGAAAATCCTTATCATAAAATTGATGATAAGGGCATCCAATTTGGCTCAACTCAACTTCAAAAATCCACATTGCATCTTTTGAATTTCTACCTTTCCATTGAACCAAATCTTTTTTGTACCTAATCCTCCTCGTTCTTTGGAAAATTCATTCAACAAGGATATCTTCCACTTCATCCTATTTGTTTTCTAGAATCCTTGATTTCCAATCTAAAACTTGTGCTTATTTTTCTTTATCTAAGGCACCTTTGTTATATATATACAAATCAACTACATTGATAATCAAAGAGGTGCCCAAACCCTCTAGTCACTCAATCTTATATCTATTATTTGAAAACTTCTCCAAAGTTTTGTAAGGCCATATTCTTAAATTTCAATGTGTTATATGTCCCTTCTCGGAACCTCTCCTTCTCAAATGCATTAAAACCATGTATCCTTCAACAAATCTCTTCTTTATTATTTTCAATTCTACATTTTCTTTATATTTCAAATTGCTTTGTTGTAAGCTCCTTTTAATCTCCTTATGCACTTCTTTCATCTAGGTAAATTGCAATATTTCAACATTCACACATATGTTTTGCAATATATACTCTAGTGTATACACTAGTGTATATACCTAGTTATAGTATGGTGTATACACTAGTGTATGTACTAGAATATACATTAGTGTCTATTACTATATAAACTAGTGTATATACTAGTACACTAGGAATATACACTAGTGTGTATTCTAGTGAATGTACACTAGTGTATATGCTAGTTATATACACTAAAGTATATTCTAGTATATACTCTAGGTAGCATATACACTAGGCTTGACATATGCGAATTTTGAGTTTCTAACTAAATTAGGAGTTGAGATGTGGTGTTTTCATGACCGTGACATTGCTCATGGTGGGAAAACAATCATGGTAATATTATTTGAAAAATGTTTTGTGCCTTTCCAGACAAAAAAGGGCCCTCTCGTTCTCATCCATGTTGTTCAAGCATTTAAAAAATGTACACTTGTGATGGTTACAATGAGCATAATGGTGATG
Source organism: Larix kaempferi (assembly GCA_027924585.1). Lineage (NCBI taxonomy): Eukaryota > Viridiplantae > Streptophyta > Pinopsida > Pinales > Pinaceae > Larix > Larix kaempferi. Next base: position 3,448,091 of record BSBM01000676.1, on the reverse strand, counting down.
ATAGTGAAAATGGGCATGACGATATGAATGATGGTGGTGAAAAATGATGATGTTGAAAATGGGTTGGTGATGGTGACAATGGGCATGAAGATGATGATGAACCGAATGTCAATGAAAATGGAAATAACAATGAGGATGAGGATCTTAAGGTGACAATAGCAATGATCATTCAAGTAAACAAGCATGATAACTTCTAATACTAACGGTCTCCATTAATTTCTCATGTTTATCTAGTAAGGTTGGAAGTAGATTACCTTTAATGAGTTCTTCCGTGGCATTATCTGTAGTTGGAGGCTTGTACCAACAACTAAGTTTGTATAGTGGTATACAAAATGACCTGGTCTATGACAGGGTAGTGGTTTATTAGCCTAGTGTATAGTACAATATATACACCAGTGTATATAACTAGTATATACATTGGTGTATATAGTAGTTGTATACTCGAGTGTATATACTAGTTATATGCACTAGTGTATATACTATATATACTAGTGTATAGACCAGTGTATATACACTGGTCTATACACTAGTATATATAGTATATACACCAGTGTATATACTTGGTATATACATTGGTGTATATACTAGTTATATATATTGATTGGTGTATATCTATATATACTAGTATATACACCAGTGTATATACCTAGTATATACACTAGTATATACACTGGTGTATATACTAGGTATATACACTAGTGTATATATTCATATGTAGATTCTAGTGCATATACACTAGCCTGCATATAGGCATACACTAGTGTATATACCTGATATATACACTGGTGTATATACTAGTTATATACACTGGTGTATATCTATATATACTTGTATATACATATACCTAGTATATACAGGTTAGTATATACACTGGTGTATATACTAGGTATATACACTGGTGTATATACTCATATGTACATTCTAGTGCATATACACTAGCCTGCATATATGTATACACACTAGTGCATTTTCTAGTGTATATACAAATATTTGGTACACTATATACACTAGGATTGGCATGTATATACACTACTCTTGCAATTTTTGAGTTTCTAACTAAATTAGGAGTTGAGATGTGGGGCTTTCACATGGTCGTGACATTGCTCCTAATTATGGGAAAACATTCATGGGAAAAAAATGCTCCTAATGGGAAAACATTGCTTTTGCATAGAGAGTAGCAAGGTGCTTACTACCCAGTATGAGGGATATGTTATCATGTTTGTCACATTACGTAATGTAACGTTACCATGTCGATCGGCTCATAGCTTATAATTAAAAAAATTCATGTCAAAAAAAATTAATAAATTAATTTTATCTTAAATTTTTTATACAACAATAGAAAACTTATACCTCAAGAAGTTGGATCCCTCTCGGTTCTTAATAGATCCGGGTTTAAGATGGATCTATGTTGGTTATACTTCATTTCAAAGAATTTTCAATATAATGGAATTAGACAAAATTTCATTAAAATACTCTTTGAAAATATAAAACCATTATGATTAAGTCACTTTAAAAAAAAAAAAATAGAATTAGTTTATTAAGTTTCTTTTAAATGAAATTATTTGGTAAGATGAACCAACCCAACAATCGGCTAGAGACATTGAGCACTAAAATAAACTTTCACACAAAAACGTTGAGCATTAAAATAATTAAAATAGACTTTCATGGAGCTTCCATTTTCATTATGAATTCTCTTTTCATCAAGTTAATGGAATTGTCTAGAAAATAGATTAATTTATAATTATAAACTCTAGAAAATTGGGAAACTATTAAAGTGGTCTTCACAAACTATCATTGATCCTTGCACCACTTAATCTTTTAAGATTATAGCAAATAAATATCAAATAAAAAAACCAATTTCACTTGTTGCTCCATTGATCTTAGAAAATAATTTCATACAATCTTTAAAAAATAACCAACAAAATGATTAAAAAACATATAGAAGTTCATGTTATGCTAAAAGAAATATTGTACTTAAAAATAATTGCATAATACTCTTTTATTCTTCACAAATGACTAAAAGAATTCATATATTTATGTTAGGGTTCTCCTATCTAAATGGAAATATGTAATAGCAATAACTTAAGAGGAATTTAATTTATGGAGATCCTAGTGTTAATTAGCTTCACAAGTTCAACCCATATTATATTAAAACTTATATTTTGAGTTATGAAAAAAAAACATGTTTCACATTTTTTATTCTATGATATTTCTATGGATGTAAAATTTGGAATTAACTATTTAAAAAAGCATTTAGAAGAAAATAATATATTTAAATATATTTTTCTAATTTATAATTTCAAAATCAAAATTTTAATAATTAAAAATAAAATTATAATTAAATACTTAATATATAAAAAATATAATTAAGATAAATATTAAAATGTTTTTTAATATTATTTTGAATTTTTTAAAATTATAAAAAAAAGTTTTGAAAAAAATTCTTAATTAAATTTATAAAATATCAATAAAAATTAATACCATTAAAAAATGAAATTAATACGACTTAATTTTAAAAGTATTTATAAAAATTTTACTCTTTCAAAATAGAAGATATAATTAATTAATTGAAAAATTTCTACTCTTTCAAACTAGAAGACATATACTAAATTTAAATTTTATTACTAAAACCCTTACTCTACAAAATAGGAAACTTAACCCAGCCAAAATTGCAAGTTAAAATCTTATTAATAAAACTTTTGTTAGTGGTTCACAAATATGAAAATACCAATTGATAAAAATGTAAAATATAAATTTATACTATAAGAATTTTTACTTTTACAGAATAAGAAAATACATAAAGTTACACTATATAAAAAAAAATATTTTTTTAAAATAAGAAAGTTTACATCATAAGTATTTTTACTTTTACAAAATAAGAAAATATATAAATTTACACTATAAATTTTTTTATTTTTACAAAATAAGAAAATATATAATAAGAACACAAAATTTCACAACTTTCAAACCAATTAATAAGGTTTATATTCTTAAATATTAATAAAATGAGAAATCAAATTTTTATAAAGGCTTAGTTCCAAAATAGAAAAAAAAAAATATTTATAAAAAAAATATCAATTTTGAATCTCAAATTTTTTAAATATCTATGCAAAGTTTATTCTAAACTCTTTAATAAATCTAACTTTTTAAATATCTTTAATATATGGGCTCGTGCAACCTAATGTTGGCCACTCATGACTGGTTGCACCGAGTGAAATGATGTGCTCTACAACTCAGTATGGGAGAGATGTTGTAACGTTTGTGATGTAACCAAATAATTAAAAAAATTCATGTGGGCTCATAAAATAAAAAATTATGGAAAGTATTTAGAAAAAAATCCATGTTGGTTCATAAAATAAAATATTATGAAAAGTAATTAAAAAATAGATGTTCGTTTATAAAATAAAAACTTAAAACATAAACCCGGATCTAAGAGAGATCAAATTTCTTGAGTTTAAATTTAAAAAAAGAAATACACCTTAAGAAATTGGATCCCTCTCGGTGCTTGATAGATATGGGTTTAAGATGGATCTATGCTGGTTAATTACAATGGATTTCTGGAAAAACAAAAATACGTCAAAAAGAAATATTAGAGCTACCTACACAAATTTTTGGAATATGGTGTAAGAAGATGAAACATAGACAATTGATATATAACTATTATTTATTGAAATTAAGTATAACTCCTAAAAAATGGGGTTATCCTAAGGTTGATATGTTATTTAAAGAAAAAACATAATGAATATGTTTGCGTTCGGCCCTGGGTTTGGTATGCAAATGGTGGAATTTTGTGAAAACAATTATATAGAGTCATAGATAACAGGTCGATCTAGTGCAGCGCTCTTTTTCCATATTTATGTATGTTAATTTTAATTTGTTTTTAAATTAAGGAAGTCATCCAAGCCCTAAAATGACTAGGTCGAGCGTTGGGCCCTGACATCATGGTCTTAAAATAATCAATGAACTTTGTTTTTTAAGGATGTAGGTCTTTGTGTGCACTTGTGCGGGTTCTTTTCCATTTTCAAAATAGGTTAGCCAATCAAAAGTTATAGCCGAAAGAAATAACCTACTTTTTGTGTAATATTGACGTTAGTCCACTTAAAATTAAATAAAAAATAGAAAAAAATAATAGATTTAATAAAAAAATTACATATTCGGAATCTAAACACATAGTTCTACAAGTGTCTGCAATTTCATTAGCAGTTGACAAGTGTAGCATACGCGGAATCATGCTCGAAATAGAAGAATTTATAGAATAAGATGTATTTTGTTATAACACAGTCCAAGCCACTTGGTTTGGAAAGCCGAACCTAAAACCAAAGCAGCCAAGTCATCCACCACATTGGTGGGAAAGGAATTACCCGCTAAAATTTAGAAATTTAAACAACGCATACGTGTTATTTTAAATACACACGTACGCACTAAAAGCACATATGCACAAATAGCGTGTGCGCACAAAAAATGTGTGCACACAAAAAATGTGTGCGCATTATTTAGTGCGTGCGCGCTAATGACTCGCGTGCACATTTTTTTACTAATCCAAAATGTAGTTTTGTTTTCATCTTCATCTGTCTCAAGCCCCCCTGCCAGCCCTCTCCCTAACTCTAATTTTCCTCCTCTCCTTTGTCTGTTTCTGTCCCTCCCTAACCCTCCTCCCCTCCACCCCATTTCAACCCCTCTCTCTCTATCTCTCTCTCGCTCTCACTCTCTCCCCCTTTAATCCTCCTCTATCTCCTTATCTACCTGAACTTCCTCTTCTTCTCCCTTTCCCTACCCTCTACCTAAAATTCCTCTCCTTCTCGCTCTGCCTCCCATATCCATCTCCCTAACCATAACCATCGTCCTCTCTCTCTCACTCATCCCATCTCTTCCTAATCCCCCTCCTCCCCTCCCCCTCCCCCCTCTCTCACTATATCCTTAACCATGCTCCCCTCTTCCCCTATCCCTCATCTTCTCACTCTCTCTATATAACAGTTATATATCTCTCTCTACTTAACCCTCCTCCCCCTTTTCTCCCCCCTATGTCCCTATCTCTCTCTCTTTCTCTCTATCTCTCTCACTATAAGGGGAAGATCTTGTCGTGGAGGTTGCCCGCAAATTGGCCTTTTATACTTCCCCTAAACCAATTCTCAAGGATTTACTGAGAAGCGTAGGGAGGAGGAGGATGACTTGGCCTTCGAGAAACCTTAGGGGATTATCGATAGAGAAGACAAATATAGGAAAAGGAGGCTTAATAGAGATAATTTCACTGACATAAATGATGCCTTCACCATGGGTGACAAGACCCCCGATGCCGCTATCTAGACTTATGCTGATATCATGCAGTAGAGGCCCTCAAGGGGGAAAAGGAAGAAACCCTAAGGCTAGTTGTGAAGAAGCACTAGGAAGAAGATGAACATAAGGTGAAGGATAAAGATGGGGTCACTCAGGCCCTGGTGGCACAGCTTGCCTGGAAGCGAAGGAATCGATGGGACCAAGCTTAGGATTATGACAATGTTGCGAAGAAGGCAGAGGCTTTGTTGGACTGGGATGCCCCTGATGCCACTCATTGGATTAGCAGGTGGAATGGTACACCTACTGTATGAAAGATGAATAGTGATGCGACTTTGGGAATTGATTGGCGTAACATATTAGCAGGTGGGATGCTACACCTACCCCAGGAAGGGTTAATAGTGATATGAATCCTAATTATATACCAAGTGATTAACTGCTCAAATAGAAGATGAAAGGGCTCTTTGGTAAGACTGTAAACCTAGAACGCTGGAAGCTGAACGGTCTTGCTATATGTTGGCATTCCTCTAGCCATGTGAAATATGTAAATGTTGTATGCAAGGAGGGATAGGAGGAAGTAGCCATAGAAGGGAGTAAAGGAGTAGCAGCATAAAGATGAGAAGTAGAGCCATAGCAGTGACGTTTGGTTCTCGATTATGCCAATGTATAGGTTGGGCTTGAAGTAGTAGTGCATGGCCCTATTAATGGAATTTGGAGAGGCATGAGTAATGAATAAAAACTTTCATACATTTCCGTATTCCTGTTAGTTACACAATGTTTGTATTTATTGTGCGTGTCTATGCTTGTATAGATTGAATTGGTTGTTGGTTCAATAGTAGTTTTTTTGTCCATCTTTGTAGCAGCTTATTTGCTACATTACCCCCCTTCTCTCTCTCCTTAACCATCTCTCTCTCTCTCTCTCTCTCTCTCTCACACACACACACAGAACATGTCACCCTATCTCACCCATAACGTTCAAGCAGCTTGTACCTCAACCGACCATAGAGAAGGTGAGCGAATCCATTGTATGCCTTTCAGTAAGGATATAAAATTTGGTCATAATATCTCTCTCTCTCTCTCTCTCTCTCACACACACACACACACACACACACACACACACACACACACACAGAACATGTCACCCTACCTCGGCCATAACGTTCAAGCAGCTTGTACCTCAACCGACCACAGAGGGGGTGAGTGAATCCATTGTATGCCTTTCAGTAAGGATATAAATTTTGGTCAGAATATCTCTCTCTCTCTCTCTCTCCCCTTAACCTTCCCCCTTGTCTCTCTCTAACGCTCATCTCCCATCTCACTCTTTATAATTATTTGGTAAACCTTCTCTCTCTGTACTGCACAAAAACCTACAAAGAACTCGTACAAGGGGATCATGTGTTTGTTCGAGGACTTGTTGAAGGCTCTTACACATTAGAATATTCAACAATATCATGATGTATTTCGTTACTCGGCCATGTTTGAGGCCCTATGGCCCATCTTTGGTGTGAAAAACACCTGTATCCAAATTTGATGCTAAAGCATTCTTAGAGAGTGTTTGTGTTGCAGTTTACAAGAATTTCTCATGGTGATTGAGCCCGAGAAGTGGTGTTTATGGCATAAAGCCCAAATGATCTCGCTCTGTCCCCCCCATTTATCTCTCTCCTTAACCCTCCTCTCTCTCTCTCTCTCACACACACAGAACACCTAACCATACCTGTCCCATAACGATCGAGCAACTTGTACCTCAATCAATGATAGAGAGGGTGAGGGAATCCATTGTATGCATTTCAACAAGTATAGAAATTTTGGTCAGTCTCTCTCTCTCTCTCTGACACACACACACACAGAAACAAACTCTCTCTCTCTCTCTCTCTCCCCCCTCAAAATTCCTCCCCCTCTCGCTTTAACCCTCTTCACCCATCTCACTCTATCATTATTTGGTAAACCTCCTTTGTCTGTAGTGCACAGATCCCCACTCATGAAAACCATATCCCATTTAAAGTCCTATAAATAACTCATACAAGGGGCATACCATTTGATCTATCCATGGTCCCATGTGGTCGTCAAAGGATGCTCTCATGGTTCTTAAACTTGAGAATCTATGCTTAGGGCCCAAGTTTATTGTTTTCCTCCCCCAACCATGATAAAGGGATAGAGGATCTTGTTTCATTACCACAATCATGGTCAAGGCATTCAGACCCATCCACAGTGCACAAACCATCACAATGGAACCCATATCTAAATCCTAGTCCAAATACTCCCTAATGAGGGATCATGTGGTTTGTAGGTGTTTTTTATGCTTCACGAACTCAAAAAGGTTCAATTAATGTTTAAATTCCATGTTTCACCCTTCACCATGTTTAGGTGTCAACACCCATTTCTAGTGTACAATACTTACACATGGCCCTTATATCCCACTTGGATTCCTACAAAGAACCCTTACAAAAGACTCTTGTGTTGGTCCATGGAATTAAAGAAAGTAAGTCCAAGAAGTTTCAACAATATCTCGAGGAACTTAAAGTTTCCTTCCTTGACCATGGTTAAGGGCCCACGACCCATCCTTTTTAATAAAAACCTTCTAATGGCATCCATATCAAACTTTGATTGTAAAGACCCCTTAGAGAGGGTCCATGACATTATTTTCACATGTTGTTGATGGCTATTGAACCTAAGAGACTATGTTGAAGCCCTGAGGATGAAGTGTTTTCCTCCCCAAACCATGGCACTTGGGCTTGAAAAGGTTAATTTATGGTTGAGGCCCTTTTCCCCCCTAGGCATGTTTAATACTATAGACCCATTCACAATTCATGAAACCTACTCATGTTTAATGTATCCCACTAACATACTAAGCAACACTATCCATGGCCTCGAAAAACATTCCTGGCATGGGTCGAAGACATAATCTTGTTTAAGGCATGCGATGTAGCCTAATCATGGTATATGTATCCATCTGCATTTGCTAGAGATACTCCCACAAGGGTTATGTGTGGTGGTTTGAAGATGCATTCAACATCATATCCTAAGAATATTCTTGAGTTGTAGGTTTTGTTCATGGTGCTTGAGCCTGAGAAGCTTCATTTAAGGCATGAGGAGCTTCTTATTGTCCCTATACCTTGGTCAGACCTTGACACCCATTTTTGGTTCACAACTAACCTAGTCATGGCACACATAACACACTTGAAGTTGACTAATACTCTATAGATTTCATATGTGGTGGTTCAGGGACTCATTCATGGTGTTTGTTCCTAACAAGCAAGAGGTAGTGTTGGAGGCTCTTGTTTCCCTCCACTAGCCATGGTTAAGGAGCCAAGATAAATCCTTGATGCCCATGACATCATAATGGAAACCATATTCAATTCATATGCAAAAGACTCCTTGTAGAGGGCTAGTGTCATGGATTCTATGTGTTATTGACGACGCTTGAGGTCAAGAAGTTTCAATTAAGGCTCAAGTGGAATTCAATTGAGCTTAGTATGCTTCAATAAGATCTCGAGGAACCTGTTTTCATTCTTTGATGATTTTCAAGGCCTTTTAGCATATCCATGGTCTTGCATGGTAATCTGAGGACGCTTTCATTGCATTTTATCTTATCAAAATATGTTTCGAGTCTAAGATTGTCATTTCCCTCCATAAACCATGGCCAAGGGCTTGAGGCTATTGTTTTTCTACCAAGACTAGGGTTAAGGGCCCAATAACCATCCACAATGCATAAAGCATGTTATGGATAATCTATATTGGACAACTAATGGTGTCCATATGCCCAAGAAGAAAATATTATTGATAAAGGATCTTGTTTAATACTCGTACATGATTCCCAAGACATTGTAATGACACTCGCATTCAACTTTGATTCCAAAGACACCTTATAGAGGGATCACGTTGTGGATTTTAGGTTTTTTTCATGGCACTTGAGGTTGAGAGGGTCATTTAGGGATTAAAGACCTTTTTTTAGTTTACAAAACCTACTCATGTCTCATGTATCCAACCGTCGTGACCACAACACCCCCCTAGGGAAAATCCAGGCCCCCCTTACAATTTGTTTTGAAATTTGGACTTACGAGAGGTTTTTTTTGTATTTTTTCCTTACTTGGCCATGTTTGAGGCCCTATGGGTCGTATTTGGTGTGAAAAACACCCATATCCAAATGATTTAGGTCCCAGGGCCCAAATAATTTCATCCCCATATTGTAGTTCCTGAGCTATGAAACATTCATTTAGGTATCAATCCTCTTCTTTCACCTTCTAAGCATGTTTACATTTCAAATAGTGTGTGGCGTTGCACCTAGCACGACCCTTGCAGGTATTATGTGGGATTCTACTGATCCCCCCTTAACCCTTGATCTCTTTCTCTCTATCTCTCCCATATCCCATCTCTCTATATCTCTCTACCTCTCACTCTCCCTAAAGCACTACATCCCTCAAACCCTAACCCGTTGAACCATTCAACTTGTAATCCCACAACCCTAACTCTTAAACAACCTAACCCATAATCCTTAAAGTCCAAATACCTAAGACCTTAAACCTTAATTCCTAAACCCTTAAATCCCTAGAAGCCTTAAACCCCCTCTATTGAAGTATTGAACGTTTGGCATTAAATGGTGTAAATGTTATGCAAGGGCGTGTGCTCGTTTTTAGTGCATATGCGCTAACGACACACACATGATACAAACATGCATGTGCGCTTATAAACACTCATGCTCACTCCGGCTTCTAGTTTAAAAAAATAGAGTTTTCTGTTCCCGGGAATGCTACCAAAAACACGGAAAAAACTGATTTTTATGTTCCTGGGAATGCTACCAAAAAACAAGGGATTTTCACTCAGTTCGTTGCTTTAAGATCTTGCAGGTTGCTTATTGGCTCACATTCATTGATATTTTGGACACTCATTTATCTATTGGACACAAAATCACACTTGGAATCTAATAAACATCTTCATTGGTCTTGGAATCTAGTGGATACATTCAAGCTACCAATTTCCATTGCAAGTGGAGATCATTTCAATAGGTATGGTGATTTGTAAATAACTGTAAATAACTGTGTTTTATCATATGCCTACATCAATATCCATGCATAGACAACAATGAATTTGACAAGAATAATTCCCAAGTTCACATCTAAAAAAACCTCATATTCACTAGACAATATGAAGTTTGCAATGTAAACCAATAATTATTTCCATGAATATATTTTGATTTCACACAAGGATGGCATGGATGAGGTTCTCTCTTGAGACTCTTCAATTTGAATAAAATCCTAAGAAGCAATAAGGGGAGAGGGTCATATTGAATAGTTCATGACATTTTGTCCATGCTCTCCTCTTCATTCTACGTTAATCATAATGTTTCTTTAATATCGTTCCTTTGAGCTTGACTACTTGCCTCTACCTCATTGAATTATCCTTCCTTGGGGGAATTTGCAACCTCCTCGTTGTGTAATTAGTAAAATTATTCTCTTTATCTTATTTGATGTAGAAAAACTATCAAACTATTCCCAAGACATCCCTAGGCGTAGGGTGTTATTACCATTTTTTTTATGAATTCATGACTAGGCAAGACACTAGTTTCTCCATTCTACACTTGACCAACCATCATCTATATTGATCAGAATTGTAAGAGATAATTATGTTTATCTGATGAATTAGATGGGAAATAAATTTAGAGTGATAACCAAGCACCATGTTGTGTCTGACCTCATAGGTAATGCACCTTATCACGTGTAATGTCATCTCATCCTAGGGTTTTGGAAAGGAAGAATATTTCAGTCCTCTTCTTGTGACTTCCACTACTTTTTGAACACAAAGGAAGTCATTTTATTCTTGAGCCTCAATTATGTTCTTAAATGATTGTTGCAATAGTTTTAGTCTTATAACCTAGGAGATAGTGCTAGTCCTATAACTTTAATACATGCAAACACATGAATACTCTATTGTACACTTGAGTTCGCATCTCGGTCTAGAGACTTGAGTTCATGACTTGGATTAGACGTGCTTGAGTTCTCAACTCGGAAAACAGTTTGATTTGATTTTGCATGGGATTGATTTAGATAACCTGATAACTCAAACTTCACGTGACTTCAACTTTGCATGGCTTACATAACTCGCTAGATCATTTCAATATACATAATTTGCTATACATGATAAGGAAGGTAGTTTATCTTTATGTCTCTTTGATAGTTTGTTTCTTTGATAATTATGAAACCCTAGGATACCATATTATTTCCATCTAAACTGTATCCTAGGATAATTTACTTGTCCTTAGCATTCTAAACCCTAACTCTTGCCTTAGATACGTGGTCTAACACAAATAAACCAACATAGTCCGTAGTTGTGTGTGTTAATTTGTATTTAGTCGTAAGTTATGTTGGAATGTGTCAAGTTTATTGTATAATGGAACTAATATCTTATTTGTTGTTTCTTTTGCATGGGTAGACGTCATAGTTTTGTTAAAGAGACTTTTGGAGATGGGAAACTCATGTAACAGAGCAAAAAAATCTAGAAGGAATCCACCCATTGAAAAGATTAATGACGTAAGAGAAAAGTCTAGGTTGGAAATGGAAAGAGTGAGACATGGTTGAGTCATTGCCACTGATCCTGCCACTGATCCTAACATAGTTGTTGACATGAAAACCTCTAGTTCAGAACCACAGGTAAAGCGGTTGTGTCCAACGAACCCAACTCAAATTCCAACATCAACACAATCTCCAACCAAAAATCCATCAACGATTCATGTTGAATTTCCTCAAGACACAGGTATATTGGGGGATGTTGCGTGTGTAGAGATGGACGTACAAGTAGTGATTGATTTGAAATCTTCCCAAGAAGACCAAAACCATGTCGAGCACACTCCCAATATGGCCCAACGTGTTTATGAAGCACCACAACAAACAAGCTCTGGTATTCATGTCTCATGTCCACCTTCCCTACCTCAATTATTGAGTGCAAGAAGAAGAACTCCTAGATGTATTCATGTGGATGAAAGTGCTCCATCAGGCCTTGAAGGTAAGTTGCCAAAATGCACTATCGAATGGAAATGCAACAAAATTGTCAAGGAATATTTTGAATTCGAAGGTGATTCAGGTAAATGTCAATTATTTCTATGTTTGTTAAAGTCGCATTGTTTAGTTGTTGTTAGGAGAATTTTGGGCATAAAGATAGCTAAAAGTTCAGAGGTTAGCAGTCATATTGTTAGAAATATCCAATCTGCATTTAATGTGATTGGAAAGATGTCTCGTACAAAATATCTATGTGCGGCTCGTCGTGTGTTAGCGGATTCAGTTTTAAGAAAGTCCACAAGGCAACGTCGTCTTCTATCACACACTTTTCACATACTTCAATTAAATAGAAAAGCTATTAAAAAGTACTCTGTTATAAGTGAAAATATATACACTTCAGGTGGAAAATATTGTTGGGCTTTTGTTGGTAGGTTTCCTCATGGATATAGGAATCTAATTGATGCTGTTAAGGAGTTAGTACAAAATTTTTGGCATGATCATACTAGACCTTCATCAAACCAAAGAGACATGCTAAAGCTGAGAAAATGTTCTACTGAATGTGAACCCCATGTTAAACACTTCCTTGACAACACACAGACTGATCTCTATGAGAGATTCAGGAATGAGCACACACAATTGAACCTTGGCCAAAGGTCCTTTGAGAAATGCAAACCATGGTAAGTTCGTATATGCATTGATAGAAACACCTGTTGTTGTAGATACCATGTGGAATATGAATATTTTTATGACACATATAAACATATATCTTGTGATTTGCATACTAACATTGTGCAGGGCTGCAATGAATCCATACTACCACCGAATGCATTGAGAGAATTTATCCACAACATCATGTGTCCAAGGCCCAAAGGACAAAAATATTATGAAAAATCATGTCTATATGGGACATGTTCTAGGTGTAGTGGGTTTTCTCTTTTGAACCGTTGCATTCATGAAAGTGAGGAGCATGAATTTGGCAGGATGGTTGTGGAGATGCAGAGCTTCAAGTACGTAACCTATCAATTAGATAGTGCCAAGGAAAGTAAAAATATTGCATTCGTGAAGTCACAGGTACAAATGAATATTGCATATTTTTCATATTACAGGTTCAATTTATGACATATACATTTTTCAAAAGGCCACATTGTAATATTGCCCTTGTTTTCATGGAAACAGGAACGAGTATGTGATTTCTTGATGGATTTCTATAAGAAAACCGACCAGTATGTTCAACATGTGCATGTAGTGCGATAGCAAGATGAGCAGTATATAAAATACATGGACACATTTCCCGTTGGAGCCATAGTGTTTATTGTGTATTTTGCAGAAAAATACACCCTTCAGCCACAAAATGAAATTTAGAGTCAATACAACCATTCAGACCAAGTCAGCATCATGGTACATATTACATATAGGCATGGGCCAGAGAGCAGCAATGACATGAGGATAATACTGAAGGAGACAAAATTTTACATAAGTGATGATAGAACCCATGATCTGCATTATGTGCAACATTGTTTTTGAATTTTCTATGATCAGTTAAAGGAGAGAGATATACAGATGGATCAACATTGGATATGATCAGATGGTTATGCGGGCCAGTTCAAAAATGCCCGAGTATTCCAATGGATGAGTATTTTTCATAAGACTTACAATGTGCCGCATATCTGGAACTACTTTGAGACCGGGAATGGAAAAGGAGAGCATGATGGGGCCGATGCATGCATCAAGACCACACTACGAAGGGAAGAGATGAGGTTTACCACAAACACTCAAATCCGAGATGCAAAATCCATTGTTTAATGGTGCTCTGCAACAATGTTAGACCAAGCAAGAGATAAAAAAACATCAACAGTGACAGGACATGTGGTAAGAAATTTTTGGCAAGTGGTTGACATAGATCGATCGCGTTCCTATATTTAAGGCATAGTACAAGGAACACATGGATTTCATTCAGTTCGAAGCTCAAACAACCCCTTATTTGAAATATTGACATGAAAACTTGCTTGCTTTTGCAGCCCTTGTAGCTGTGGCCAATGTGATGAATGCGAATGCATGGACTTGCAGTTGTTGATGTAATTGTAACTTCAGAATGTATTTCACCTATGTATATTGTATTCCTATAGAGATGTTATTATTCCTCTATACGGAAGTGTTTGTATTCCTATAGAGATGTTATCATTCCTCTATACGGAAGTGTCGTAACTTATATACTTGATGGGTTATTAGACCACCTTGATGGGGTCGGCCCTGTATGAGTCATGTGGGTAAAAGGGTTATTAGACCACCCTCTTGGGGGTCGGCCCTGTCAGCATTATGTTATGTGGTTAAGTTAAGGCCGACCTAGTAAAGGTTATTAGGCAAGTCAAGTCAAGTATAAATAGAGTGCGGGAGGCACTCTATTTGATCATTCACTTTCTCACTCATACTCTCATTGGAGAGTGGTGCACTAGTGGAGGAGGAGAAGCTGCTGCTAGGAGACTATCTCTTATGCTTGGGTTTTGTATCATTGCTCTATCTATCTCTGAGGAAGTTATTGGGGTTATTCACCTTTATAGTTTTCCCTAAGGAAACTCTGTGTGTCTATTGTCTCATGTGATTGCTTGTTGTGATTGATATGCTTGATATGTTGTACATGTTATTCTATTAGTAAAGATCCTAGAGTATGTTGAATTAATGCTAAAAAATTAACATGGTGTCAGAGCTAACTTGAGAAGAAGACACTGTGTAGTTGCAAAATATAGGGCTTCTTGTTTTTGGGTTTCTCTCCACAGATTTTGGAAAGGCAGTAGGGTAGATTGAATCTCCTCAACAAGGCGCATCTTTCTGTCCAATCAGAATTCAATTCCGGGCACTTTCATTTTTGGCCCTAAAAATTAGGGTTTCCACAAAAATAGGAATTTGAGACCATGACTGGAAGCTCCTTGGAAAAATTGAATTTAGAGCTTTGGATCAAACTTTTTAGTTGGGTGAAGCTCCGTTAAAATCAAACCCTAGTTTGGGGTCCTATCTAGTGAAGCCGGAAATTAGGGCTTCTGCAAAAGTTGGAATTTCTGAAATTTGAGACCATGGCCGAAAGCTCCTCTGAAGAATTGAAGTTTAGAGACCAAGATCAAACTTTTTGGATGGATGAAGCTTCGAGAAAATCAAACCCTAATTCAGGGTCCTCCCAAGTGAATATGGAAGTTTGAAAAGCAAATTTGATGGGTGAAACTTTGCAGTTTTCAAATTCTGAGTATACTAGCTTGATCAGCTCATCAAGGCGCATCTTTCTATCCTTTCAGAAGTTTGAAATTCAAAATTTGATTTTTTAGGGTTTCTTTGACAAACCCTAATCCAGTTCCAGATCCATATTTCTGCAAATCAAGTGGTAAGACCTAAATCTTTTCTATTTCATTTGAAGTACTCTTTAATATGTCTCACCACACCAAGCTTGAGGATAAGCTTGAAGGGGCTGATAACTTCCGAGCATGGAAGTATAGGATTGGGTTAATTCTAGAAGAGAGTGAGTTGGACACCTACATAAGTGAAGGGGTTCCTGTCCCAGAGGGGGAAGAGACTAAGGCCTTACACAAGAGGAACTTAGTCAAGGCTAAAAGGATCATTGATGATTCTATCAAAAACCATCTCATGCCACATGTGCCATCTCTGAAGACACCTAACGAGATGTTTGATTCCTTGACCAAGCTATTTGAAGGGAAGAATATAAATCAGAATATGACCTTGAGGAATCAATTGAAGAATATCAAGTTCCAGAATGCAGAGACCATGCAGTCTTATTTCTCAAGGGTCTCCCAGATAAAAGAACAACTTGAAGCTGTGGGAGAAGTTATAGAGAATGGAGAAGTGGTAATGACCACTCTTAATGGCCTTCCTAGGTCATGGGATTTCTTCATCCAAGGAATTTGTGCTAGGGAGAAACTTATCTCTTTCAGCAAGATGTGAGAAGAATGCTCACAGGAAGAAGCTCGGATTATATCTTGAGAAGAAAAGATGGGGAATGAAGATCAAGCTCTCACAGCCCACACCAAGAAGAGGACACTTTTCCTCAGATTTTCCTAAGAACAAAAGCAACAACAACAACAACTACTACAAGCAATCTGACAGGTATGACTTACAGGTATGTTTTGAAATCTGTTCATGATTAAGTTTATAATATGATTGTCTTCATGTTATTGAGTTTAGTAACAATCTTGTTTAATTTTAGACTTGTCTTATCACCCTAGTAAAAGTATGAATGCATGATAGAAGACATTCATTGATTAGGGTTATTACACTTATGATTGTATTATGATTGTACTAATACACTGTGGTGTTGTATGAGGAGAATGTTATCCGCTAACATGAAGGTACAAATCAAGTCCCAGATCAAGACCATAGTGACATGAAGACAAAGACTCATCCATAGTCATGGATCACATAGAGGTATGTATAATTTGGTTCTACAATGGTTAACTCATGAGTTATGTACGTCATTGAAGAGAACAAGAAAACATTGCTAGACATAACTAGCAAATATGATGACCAGGTATGTTTTCCCTATATCAAGTTAGAATCCTACCCTATGTAAAGATCTTATACTTTTGTATGATTGATAATGATTACTCATGAAGTTACAAGTTTGAGTAATCTAGGGTTTATGCATATTATGTTCCTTACTTTGATTAAGGATATGACTAACCAGAAAAGTCCTATATAAACCTTGAATACTAATGCTTATTATCTGTGTTTGAAATGATCATGACTATACATGTTTAAGATTATTGTGTTTTCATAGTTTTAAGATTATACTAATGAATGTATGATTATGTATGAGATCTCGAGGATAACACAATGATGATACTACTAAGCATGCATAGTGATCGAGGATGGATATAAGTTCAAGGACAGGTAATCCAGGAAGCAAAGATCAAGAGGGAGCACACTCCAGTAGTTCCTGCAAGGAAGCAAAGATTGAGAGGGAGCCCACCCAACAAACAAACAATATAAGTATTTGAATTATCATTTCTTATTGTTTAAATAATATTGTTCAATGATGTATATGCTTATGTTCCTAGACTTAGGTTGTGTATTATGCAAATTAGAATAATTGCATTAATGAACAATATACTACTAATATGCATGTGATGGGTAAGTGGCCTATGGCACTGTACAACATTCCATTGCTACTTATCTATAATGAAACCTCTTTGCTGACATGTTGGGTGTTATGCACACTCTTAACAATTTTCTGGTAGAGATTGGAAGGCATCTAGAAAGTTACGGGATATGGATAAATGTTGTATTAAAGCATTGGCTAAATTAATAGCATGACTGTATGACATATTTCTTTATGTGTAAGAATTTGTTCTGAAAACTATGAGATGTTTCTAATCATGCAATTTAACTTGTCTTGTAGGAAAGATCGTATACCATCACCTACAAAAGAAGGACTACAACATTTGTTTAGCAACAAAGCTATCTATTGAAGAATCTGAAGTTCCCAAGATCCGGGATGAAGTAATGAAAGAATGCCATGATCCGTCGATCATGAAGAATGATATTTGGGATGCGGTCCCAAGACCTGAAGGGAAGTCTGTTGTGACTTCCAAGTGGATCTATAAGATCAAGCATGCCGTAGATGGTAGCATGGAGAAATACAAAGCGAGGTTTGTAGCTCGTGGCTTCTCCCAAAAAGAGGGACTCATGTGTGCAAACTGAAGAAAGCCTTGTATGGCTTGAAGCAAGCTCCTAGGACTTGGTGAGGATAGATTGATTGCCGACACGAAGAGGAAGCTTGTTGCCGAGTTCGAGATGAAGGACTTGGGGATGATGCACTATTTTCTAGGCATGGAGGTGTGGCAAAGTGCAGATGGGATCTTCCTTGGACAAGGGAAGTATGCAATAGAGATCCTGAAGTGGTTTGGAATGATGGACTGCAAGGCCATGGCCACACCTATGGAATCGAACCTAAGCTTATGTGTGATGCTTCATCTGATCCAGTTGATGTCACGGTGTATCATCAGATGATTGGGTCCTTGATGTACCTGATGAACACTAGACCCGATATTTTCTTTGCAGTGAACACATTGAGCCAGTTCCTGACGGATCCGAGAGGTGTTCACCTGATTGCTGTAAAGCATATTCTGAGGTACTTGAAGGGTACAATTGATTATGGGCTCAAGTATGATGCGAATCAAAAGTTTAACCTATAGGGTTATGTTGATTTGGACTAGGCAGGCAGTGCTGCAGATAGGAAGAGCACTTATGGGCGCTACTTTAGTATGGGATCAGGTGTGATCTCTTGGTTTAGCAGGAAGCAGTCCTACGTAGCACTGAGTACATATGAAGCAGAGTATGTTGCAGCTTGTTCGACTAGTTGTGAGGTAGCATGGCTCCGGAAGCTACTGTCTGAGCTATTTGATCTCCCGTTGGAGGCTACTGGTATTTTTTGTGACAACCAGAGTTGTGTGAAGTTGTCTGAGAACCCAGTATTCCACGACAGGTCGAAGCACATTGAGATCAAATATCAATATATCAGGGATATGGTGCAGAGAGGAGTAATGAAGCTCCTGTATGTTGCAATGGATGAGCAGGTTGCAGATGTGTTGACTAAACCACTATCCAGAGTGAAGTTTGAATACTTCAGAGAGAGGCTTGGTGTTCTTCAGATTGATGACACTTTGAGGAATAAGTGATGGACACATTTGCAGGAGCCATTCTAAGCATGGTGAGAGGAGGATCCTTCCCATGGCTGTGGATGTAAGCGATGTATGATAAGCATCAGGTCGATGCTCCAATTACTGCTCTGTATATGCATCATGTTGGATGCTTGTTATGATCAGTTGGATCATATGTATATGCATCATGTTGGATTCTTGTTATGATCAGTTGGATCATGTATTTGTATATGTATCAGGTGGATACATTGTATGATCAAGTGGATCATGTATGTTGATATGTATCAGGTGGATACATTATATGATCAGGTAGATCATATATTTGTTTATGTATCAGGTGGATACATTGTATGATCAGGTAGATCATGTATGATGATATGTATCAGGTAGATACTATGTATGCATCAGGTAGATGCATTGTATGATCAGGATGATCATGGATGATGAGCTTCAGGATTTTGATCCAGATGATATGCATCAGGATGATGCTATGATGATGATTAGGATGATCATATGTGATGATCTATATCAGGTGGATACATTACATAATCAGTTGGATTATGTGATGAGTTCCGAAGACACAGATGCACATGGGCCATTCGAGCATGGTTGAAGAATGTCTTCCCATGGCTGCGATACAAGTGTTGGGGCCATTCGAGCATGGTTGAAGTGTGTCTTCCGATGGCTGCGATATAAGTGTTGGGTCCATTCCGACATGGTTGAAGTGTGTCTTCCCATGGTCATTGATGTAAGAGCTGTGCCATTCGAGCATGGTTGAAGTGTGTCTTCCCATGGCTACGATATAAGTGTTGTGCCATTCCTAGCATGGTTGAAGTGTGTATTCCCATGGCTATGGATATAAGTGCGATGCCATTCTCGCATGGTTGAAGTGTGTCTTACCATGACGTAGATATAAGTGCTGATCCTTTCACGGATGGTTGAAGTGTGTCTTCCCATGTCGGTGAATGTAAGTGCTGTGTGATGTGCATCTGGGTTGTGCTTCGTGAACGATGTTATGATCAATATGATCATGAGTATCAGGATGATACTCTGTGGCCGTGGATAGGTTGTGCTTAGGAGGACATGTAAGACCAGGGAGATCCGTTAGGTTGGGCTGTGTGCCCGTAATAAGACCTGGGATGCTCTTTCGACGTTGTGCCATGACCACATGTAAGACCTGGGAGATCTGATAGGTTGGGCTATGTGCCCGTAATAAGTCCTAGGATGCTCTTGCAAGGGTTTGTGACATATGTAATAATTCCTAAGGATTCCATAGTATGGCCAGTGATGATGAAGACCTGCAGGTGGTGGGCCTACATCCACTATGACAAAGGACTGGCTCTGTAGAACTACCTATGACGATTAGTTCAGAGATTGATTGAGATAGCAGCAGCAGTGACGATGACGATGATTCAATGTCGATGATCCAGTGACGATGATCCAGAGAAGAAGACTTGTGCTAGAAGACCTATGTTGAGAAATACCTTCCTAGTTAAGAGGGAGTGTTGATGTAATTGTAACTTCGGAATGTATTTCACCTATGTATATTGTATTCTTATAGAGATGTTATTATTCCTCTATACGGAAGTGTTTGTATTCCTATATAGATGTTATTATTCCTCTATATGGAAGTGTCGTCATTTATATTGTAAGTGTCATAACTTATACTTGATGGGTTATTAGACCACCTTGATGGGGTCGGCCCTGTATGAGTCATGTGGGTAAAAGGGTTATTAGACCACCCTATTGGGGGTTGGCCCTGTCAGCATTATGTTATGTGGTTAAGTTAAGGCCGACCTAGTAAAGGTTATTAGGCAAGTCAAGTCAAGTATAAATAGAGTGCGGGAGGCACTCTATTTGATCATTCACTTTCTCACTCATACTCTCATTGGAGAGTGGTGCACTAGTGGAGGAGGAGAAGCTGCTTCTAGGAGACTATCTCTTATGCTTGGGTTTTGTATCATTGCTCTATCTATCTCTGATGAAGTCATTGGGGTTTTTCACCTTTATGGTTTTCCCCAAGGAAACTCTGTGTGTCTATTGTCTCATGTGATTGCTTGTTGTGATTGATATGCTTGATATGCTGTACATGTTATTCTCTCAGTAAATATCCTAGAGTATGTTGAATTAATGCTAAAAAATTAACAGTAGTAGACCCACGTGCAGTTTTTGAAACAACCCAGTTAAAGGAGGGTCAGTCAGCGATTTTGACAGACTGTGACCATATCTCAGATCGTGTACAACCAGGACACATATACACAGTTGTTTCCCCGAAATACAATGAATGGGGCATAGATTATTTGTTGGGACGGTCCATCCAAGGTAATAAAAACCTCAATGGATCATTAATCAACGATGAAGGAAATGAATTTCCTATTGGATCGATGATGGTTGAGGGTGAATATCTTACACTAGATGGGAATTCAAGAAATACTAGTGGGTATGTATTCGTGGATTACCGACTAGGTTCAGTGGTGTATCACTTCACAAACTTGATCGTTAGCACAAACATCCATCTATAGACAATGTCAAGTAAGAGCTCAACCAAGGTACACTACTTCCTGCCTCATTTAGAGCACGGGAGATTGATGGATACAATTAGCAACAAAGAGAATCCAAATGGATTTATTGAATGAGATCAGTCAACTTTACATAAGAGATATAATTGCATTAAGAAAAAGTTATGTTCTACATCGAGGTATGTGTAGTTTTATGTTTTTTTGTTGGTACATGCATTTTTTGTTGATAGATACGTACATACATGTGTTATTTTTCATGTTTTGATGTAATACAAAAAACAAGGCTTGTTGTGCATTTTCCCAATATTTTATCAAACCCTAGTTGGATGCCCTATTTGTTTTTTGATAAAGCGACCCTCTTGGGGAGAAAAATCCTTGTTTTCCTATATTTTATCAGGTCTGCAATAACTAAGAATCTCATATGTCAAGTAGATCTAGAATAACTAAGAATTCCAACTAACATTATTCCTTAGGGTTAGTAGATTTCATTTTAAAACAAAACATAAAAATACTTTTTGATATATTATATGTGGATGGTAAGCACAGATTAATGCCAAAAGACTCAAGCAAGTATGGAATCATTTCATCTCATTAGCAACATTTTCCTATCCATTTTTCATATGTCATTTCACTAGCCACTTCTCCCAATTTCATCATGCCCCCCTTTTGCAATAAACTAACTATGTGTCATGTTCTAAAGTATATGCATATTATTCCTATGTGTGCTGCCTATATCAAAGTGAAAAGAGTCAAAGTACTATAACGTAAATAAAATCAAATGATGAATGTGAGTTATGCCTCCTTGCAAAATCCATGATCCTATGTCGTAGCTTAGTAAAGCCAAATCTAAAGCAAAGGGACTTGAAGGTAATCTAGTTGCATACATGTTCTCCTAATGAAGTATGTATCAACACTTGGGATCCAAAGAACCCTAAGACATGTCCTATATGGTAGTTTGAAAGATCCTTTATGCACGTGTGGGAGGTGATGGAACCCAAGTCTGCTAGTCGATTTGGGTTCTGTGCCCCCGGAGCAAATCCTCAAAGTGTCCCTGAATGGCCACAGGGTGCCTGAACAAGATTTCTGTAGCACCAAAACCATGACTCTGATCTCAAATCCTTCAATTCTGATGGGTCCAAGATGTCGATTTTCAGCTAGAGGCCCCCCCACAACATGCCTCCAATGCTTGGAAATGGTGTTATTGTACCTTGAATCTCTGGAACTAGGGTTTTGCTCAGTGAAGGCCATGCCAATCTTGTTCAAGGGGTCCATTTCTCATCTAAAGGATCTTGGGCATGCGTGGCATTCGTGAACACATCCACAATGGACATACGCATGTGTAGGAGCTGACGGAACCCAATTCTGCTCGTTGGTTTGGGTCCCGTGGCTCCAAAGCAAATCCTCAAAGTGTCCCTGAATGGCCATGGGGTGCCTGACCAAAATGCCCGTAGAACCAAACCCATGACTCCGATCATGAATCCGTCGATTCTGATAGATTCAGGACCTCGAGTTTCAGCTAGGTCCCCACCCACACCGTGCCTCCAATGCCCGGAAATGGTGCCAATGTGCCATTTCTAGAGCTAGGGTTTTGCTCAGTGAAGGCCATTCCAATTTTGCTCAAGGGGGCCATTTCTCATCTGAAGGCTCTCGGATGTGTGTGGCTTTCTTGAACATGTCCAAAATGGCCATACGCATGTGTGGGAGCTGACAGAACCCAGGTCCGCTCGCTGGTTTGGGTTCTGTGGCCCCATAACAAATCCTCAAAGTGTCCCTTAATGGCCACGAGGTGCTTGACCAAAATGATCTCAGCACCAAAACTGTGACTCTGATCACGAATCCATCGATTCCGATGGATTCAAGTCCTTGGGTTTCATCTAGGGGACCCCCCACACCGTGCCTCGAAGGCTCAGAAATGGTGCTATTGTGCCATCTCAGTAATTAGGTTTTTTCTTAGTGAAGGCCATTCAAATTTTGCTCAAGGGGTTCATTTCTCATCCGAAGGCTCCCAGGTGTACATGGCCATCGTGAACACGTCCAAAATGGCCATGTGCACATGTGGGACCTGACAGAACCAAACTCTACTCGCTGGTTTGGGTTCCATGCCCCCGGAGCAAATCCTCAAAGTGTCCTTGAATGGCCATGGGGTGCCTAACCAAGATTCCCATAGCACCAAAACCGTGACTCCGATCGTGAATCCGTCAATTCTGATGGATCCGGGGCCCATGGTTTCAGCTAGGCCCCCCCCATACCATGCCTCCAAAGCCCGAAAACGGTGCTATTATTCCATCTCCAGAGCTAGGGTTTTGCTCAGCAAAGGCCATTCCAATTTTACTCAAGGGGGTCATTTCGCATCTGAAGGCTCCTGGGAGTGCGTGGCCATCATGAAAAATTCCACAATGGCCATGTGCACATGTTGGAGCTGATGGAACCAAACTCCGCTCGTCGGTTTGGGTTCTTTGCCCCTTGAGCAATTCCTCAAAGTGTCCTTGAATGGCCACGGGGTGCCATTCACGATAGATAGTAGGGTTCATAAAGGATCGTGGGGGATAGGGATTATAATTTATATGGTTAGGAAGGTTTTTAGATGTATACTATTTTTTGGTATAATAGTTTCAGTGTTTTGGTGAAATAAAAATTCACCTTGAAAATTGAAGGATTTGGCCAACTATAAATTCTTCTAACAAAACTTCCTAAGTAGCCTCAGGGAAATGCCCACCACCTTCTATATTTGATTGATTAATTAATTCTGAGGATATAGGAATGTATATTGTTGGTTTGTGCATCTAACCATATGATTGGTTTTCCAAAAAAATCATTGAGGGTGAAGATATTGGCATGCTAAAAGTGCTTTTTGGCATGATTTACATTGCCCCAGTAAAATGCCCACCAAGGAGAGAGGATGATGAATCTGAAGGTGAAACCAGTTGTGATGAGCTCAGTTAGATGTATATTATTGTCTAGTATCATAATTTCAGTGTTTTGACAAAATGAAAATTCACCTTGAAAATTGAAGGATTTGGCCAAGTATAAATTCTTCTAGTAAAACTGCCTAAGTAGCCTCAGGAAAATGCCCACCACCGTCTATATTTGATTGATTAATTAATTCTGAGTTTATAGGAATGTAGATTGTTGGTTTATTCATCTAACCATATGATTATTTTTCCAAAACAATCATTGAGGGTGATGATATTGGCCTGCCAAAAGTTCCCTCTGGCATGATTTACACTATCCTAGTAAAATGCCCACCAAGGAGAGAGTATGATGAATCTAAAGGTGAAACTAGTTGTGATAAGATCAGTTATATGTATACTGTTTTATGGTATAATAGTTTCATTGTTTTGGTGAAATAAATATTCACCTTGAAAATTGAAGGATTTGGCCAAGTATAAATTCTTCTAGTAAAACTGCCTAAGTAGCCTCAGGAAAATGCCCACCACCTTCTGTATTTGATTGATTAATTAATTCTGAGGATATAGGAATGTAAATTGTTGGTTTGTGCATCTAACCATATGATTATTTTTCCAAAAAAAATCATTGAGGGTGAATATATTGGCTTGCCAAAAGTTCCTTCTGGCATGATTTACACTGTCCGAGTAAAATGCCCACCAAGGAGAGAGGATGATGAATCTAAAGGTGAAACTAGTTGTGATGAACTCAGTTATATGTATACTATTTTTTGGTATAATAGTTTCAGTGTTTTGGTGAAATAAAAATTCACCTTGAAAATTGAAGGATTTGGCCAACTATAAATTATTCTAGTAAAACTACCTAAGTAGCCTCAGGAAAATGCCCACCACCTTATGTATTTGATTGATTAATTAATTATGAGGATTTAGGAATGTACATTGTTGGTTTGTGCATCTAACCATATGATTATTTTGTCAAAACAATCATTGAGGGTGAAGATATTGGCCTCCCAAAAGTGCACTCTAGCATGACTTACACTGTCCCAGTAAAATGCCCACTAAGGAGAGAGGATAATGTTGCAAAGGATGGAATTGACATGGATGGAATCTTCATGATGTCCCCATGCTATGGATGCTTCATTTTCCAATATTGGTGAAAAGAAAAATCATCTTATTTGACCTAGGGTTTTGAAAATATGTCTAAGTGTATGACCCATAAGTATAAAAGGCCATTTATAAATTCATGCAATATGCTCTCGTTTTGTAAATAAATTTATCAAATGGTTAGAGGACCAAGTGTATAACCTAGAAGTTCAGAATATTATTAGCAACAAGATCCAATTATATATAGAGGACCAATCATCATCAAGATGATCATAGTCATCATAATCATAATCATCATCATCATCATAACCATTCATAAAAAAAATAAACAAACACTTCGATCCATAAAGGACATGCGATGGAATTTACACACACACACACACACATGCCAATCTTGCTCAAGGGGGGCATTTCTCATCCCAATGCTCCTGGGCGTGCGTGGCCATGGTGTGCACGTCCATGATGGCCATATGCACGTGTGGGAGCCGAAATATTCCAAGTCCGCTCGTCCGTTTAAGTTCCTTAACCTCGGAGCAAATCCTCAAAGTGCCATTGAATGGCCATAGGGTGCTTGAAAAAAATTCTCGTAGCACCAAAACCGTGACTCTGAACGTGAATCCGTTGATTCTGATGGACTTAGAACACTGGGTTTCACCTAGGCCCCCCCCCACACCGTGCCTTGAATGCTTGAAAATGGTCCTATTGTGCCATCTCTGGAACTAGGGTTTTGCTCAGTGAAGGCCATGCCAATCTTGCTCAAGGGGGTCATTTATCATCCCAACGCTCCCGAGCGTGTGTGGCCATGGTGAACATGTCCACGATGGCCATATTCATGTGTGGATCCAAAAGAATCCAAGTTCGCTCATCGGTTTGGGTTCCGTGCCCCCAAAGCAAATCGTCAAAGTGTCCCTGAATGGCCATGGGGTGCCTGAAAAAAATGCCCTGAGCACCAAAACCATGACTCTAATCGTGAATTTGTCGATTCTGATGGATCCAAGACACCCAGTTTCAGCTAGGGGAAACCCCACAACGTGCCTCAAATGCTCGAAAACGGTGCTATAGTGCCATCTCTAGAACTAGGGTTTTGCTCAATAAAGGCCATGCCAATTTTTCTCAAGGGGGTCATTTATGATCCGAAGGATCTCGAGCGTGCGTGGCCATCGTGAACACGTCCACAATGGCCACATGCATGAGCTGACGAAACCCAGGTCTGCTCGCTAGTTTGGGTTTCGTGGCCCCAGAGAAAAACCTCAAAGTGTCCCGGAATGGCCATGTGGTGCCTGGCAAAAATGTCCGTAGCACCAAAACAGTGACTACAATAGGGAATCCGTCGATTTCGATGGATTCGGGATGTCAGGTTTCAGATATGGGACCCCCCACACCATGCCTCCAACACCCTGAAACGGTGCCAATGTGCCATCTCCAAAGCTAGGGTTTTGCTCAAGGAAGGCCATTCCAATTTCGCTCAAGGAGGCCATTTTTCATCTGAAGGCTTTCAAGAGTGCGTGTTCACCGTGAAAACATCCACAATGGACATATGCATGTGTGGGAGTTAATAGAACCCAGGTTTGCTTGCTGGTTTGGGTTATGTGGCTGTAATATCCATAGTTGGATATTCTCAATAAACTCGGAATGAATCCATAATTTCTGAAATAACCCACATATCCATAGACATAAAATGATATATAAATTCATAGATTGATGAGATAAGATGATAAATATACAATTGTTGGTCCGCTTTTATAGTAGCTTGGGCATTGCCTATTTGAGGGGACGCATCCTCTCATTTAACTATTACTCCTACTTATTATTAATATTAATGTATTATTAATTATTTGTTACATTGCCTTCCCCTTAAGGGAAGCTTTGTCCTCAAAGCTTTATTGAAGACAAGGTTTATGTCTAGGTTTTTTTTTAACTGTCATCTCTTGATATTTTGTGTTTATTCTTTGCGACATTTGATGAAACGAGGCGATACGAGTTACGAATTCCCCAGAAGAATTGTCGCATCGTCTCTCATGTGTTCCATCCCAAATCTAATTTTATTGAAGCTATTTGATCGCTTTGTGCGATGGTTCTTCTTGTTTATTGTTTTGTATTTTGATTTGATGTCCTTGCTCGTCTGACATCATCTCTCCTCCATGTGTGTTCATTTTGACCCTTTCGTTGGTCAAAATGACCTTTATAATTCGGGTGCCGATAAGGAGTTTTTGTTGTTTGTTCTTCTACTGGATTGAATTTTTCTTTTTTTTATATATATTGATGATTGGATTTGTATTTGCTTCTTTTTCCTCAACTTGTTTTTTTGATCCCAAAGGTTTTGATGTCCTCTTCTGAATGTTCGCCAACTTGTTTTCGAGTAAATATTTACTTTTCTTAAGATTCCTGATCGTTTCTTCTTGAGATTTTGCATCGTCTTTAAGCTCTAATAGTTTCTTCTAGAGATCTTGATTTTCCTCCTCTATATTTTGATGGTCCTGTGCCTTATCTTTTTCCTTCTTGACTTGGAAGAGCAACTTCTGATTATGATCTCTTAAATGCGATATCTCTTCTTCTTTGTCCCTGATGACTTTGTCTAATTCTTTCTGCATCTTTTGTCTTGATTTTTGATCTTCTTGTGAAATCATCTTCGAAATGTCTTTGAAATCTTCAGATCACACATCCTTTGAATTTGATTTCATTGAAACATCCCGTAGTGTGATTTGCTCTTTCTTGTATGAAAACGTTAAATTTTTTTTCCTCATATTTAAAATAAATGATCCCAATGTTTCCATCCAGGGTAAACCTAGAATGATGTCGACTTCGTTTAAATATATAGTCGAAACATTGAATTGGGATGTGAAATTGTACTCATTAATTGTTAGTTGTAAGTTCATAATTTCATATTGCTTCTCATCGTAGTTATCTCTCTTTTCGATTATACTTGATTCTGGGATTAATAATTAATTTTCCAAATTGTTGCTAATGCGATTTTCCTGTATGGTAGGACAAATAGCAATACTAATATCTTTTCCTTGAATAGTTCCCTCAAGTTTTAGTATGTTATTGGATACTTTTGAGTAGGTCTTAGGGAATCTTTCTTGATTTTCACTTTAAGACTCCATTTTTTCCAAATAATAATAATTATTATTAAAAGTTAATAATTATAATATTATTAATAAATATAATATAATAATTATTATGACAATAATTATTATTAATGATAATAATAATTATTAATTATTATAATAATTGTTTTTGGAGTTGAAGGATAATAAAAATGGTGTGGATTAAGTGGTTGGGAGGAATGATTGTTACCTTCCCCACCTAGGTTCAAATCTCACTTTTTGTTTGTTGTTGGAGATTAAAACCAAAACCACTTATGAAGAAACCATGTGCGGTTTCACTTCTTTATTTTACTTTACTTTTTTCTTTTCTTTTTCTTAGGACAAGGTCCTATTTTTTAGCAAAACTTTACTTTTACTTTTTTTTTTTTTTTCCTTTTTACTTTTTTCTCACTTCTTTTTTCCTTATTTCTATATTTTCGTTTCTTTTTTCTTATTTTATTTTATTTTTTTTACTTGTCTTTCTTTTCTTCTTTTTATTTTCTTTTACTTTTGCCTTTTTTTTTTTCTTTTTTACTTCTTTGGGCCAAGGGCCTGGTTTTTTTGGACAAAGTCCTAGATTGGTGGCTACTGATACCAATGTAATATCCATAGTTGGATATTCTCAATAAACTCAGAATGAATCCATAATTTCTGAAATAACCCACATATCCGTAGATATAAAATGATATATAAATTTATAGATTGATGAGATAATATGATAAATATACAATTGTTGGTCCACTTTTATAGTAGCTTGGGCATTGCCTATTTGAGGGGACGCATCCTCTCATTTAACTATTACTCCTACTCATTATTAATATTAATGTATTATTAATTATTTGTTACAGTGGCTCCAGAGCAAATCCTCAAAGTGTCCGTGAATGGCCATGTGGTGCCTGACCAAAATTATCGTAGCACCAAAACCATGAATCCAATAGCGAATCCGTCGATTCCGATGGATCTAGGGCACCGGGTTTAGCTAGCCCCCCCCCCACACACCATGCCTTCAACACCCGAAAATGGTTCTATTGTGCCATATCTAGAACTATGGTTTTGCTAACTGAAGGCCATTCAAATTTTGCTCAAGGGGGTCAATTCTCATGTGAAGGCTCCTAGGCGTGCATGGCCATTGTGAACATGTCCACAATGGCCATGTGCATGTGTGGAAGTTGACGTAACCAAACTCCGCTTGCTGGTTTGGGTTCTGTGCGCCAGTTTGGATTCGTGATTAGAGTCACGGTTTTGGTGCTATGGGCATTTTGGTCAGGCACCCCATGGTCATTTAGGGACACTTTGAGGATTTTCTCTGGGGCCACAGAACCCAAACCGGCGAGTGGACATGACTTCAATACAAAGTTGACTTCAATCCATGGCTTACTTCATCCAAGGTTAACTTCAATCCAATACTGACTTGAATACAAAGGTAACTTCAATCCATGATTGGCATCAATCCATGGTTGAAATCAATCCAAGGTTGACTTAAAGGTTGACCTCAATCCAAGACTCACTTAAATCCAAGGTTGACTTCAATCCAATGTTGTTGACCTCAATCCAAGGCTCACTTAAGAAAAAATGATTTTCATCCTCAACACTTGTTCCACCACAAATTCTTTGTGGTCAAAACTTTTTAGGAATTGTTCAATGCTTTGTTTCACTATGGAGCTAGTGACCCTTTTCAGTTATGTTAATTCAAACAAATATACTTTTGATATGTAATATTAGGGTTGATAACTTTCTTATAATATCTTAATTTTTTCTTATCCTCGAATTCATTGTTTCCTCATAAATTTTCTATAAAAGCTTTTAGAAACCTTTTATCTACCATGATATTTATATTATTTTGGTATATTAAATATTTACTCATAGCTATAGTGTCAATGAAAGATGGTCAATTGAGTGAAGATTGGGTGGTGGGGAGGAATGTTGTTGTCCTCTCCACCCTCGTTCAAATGGCTTTGTGACACTTGCTCCTTGGGAGTCTACTTTGACTATGTAATGATTGTAATGCTGGCCATACCTTGATTATGGTGTTGGAAATTTCGCGATAGAAAGAAAAATTGAATGAGATAATTAATTTTAATTTTATTCCAAAATAAATAAAAAACTTATATACTACTAATTAACAATTATCCTTCGTAGAAAAGTTGGAGTGAATCATAAGCCACTTTGCTATAAGGAACTAAATTCAGGAGTAAGGTTAGAAGATTGCTACATGTATGCACAAAGCTAGTTTACTGAATTAAAGTTGGAGTGAATCATAAGCCACTTCGCTATAAGGAAGCTAAATTCAGCAGTAAGGTTAGAAGATTGCTACATGTATGCACAAAGCTAGTTTACTGAATTAAAGGTTAAAAAACTATAGACCCACATGTGCATCGATATAGAGTTTACTGAATTAAAGCCATATGGATTGTTAAAATTAAAATATTAAGTGGATAACTTGTGTAGCACAAAGCTAGTTTACTGAATTAAAGGTTAAAAAACTATAGACCCACATGTGCATCGATATAGAGTTTACTGAATTAAAGCCATATGGATTGTTAAAATTAAAATATTAAGTGGATAACTTGTAATAATACCTTGCTTCTTAATGAAGTGGATAAATTGTGATAATACCAATACCTTTCCAAGCCAACGATGATGCTTTTGTCTTATAAGCACGTCAAATCTTGCCAGCCAACGATGATGCCTATTGCATTACAAGCATGTCAAATCTTCAAACATATTATAGAAAATTCTAATAACCTCGTGAAAACAAACAAAAAGCATGAATAATGGCAGGATTAGCTCTGTGGTCGTTGCACACCTTTAGGGAAGCAACAGATCATCCACACACAGAATTTGAGGCGCACCAACAGACATCATGCTGTTAAAACCGTCCTAGCGACCATGTTGGAGACACGCCAGCCTGTGGATTCCTTCTTACGTACCAACTGTGATTTTCTTATTCTGGGAGGCGTGAACTTCGACTAAACCCTTATTATCATTCAGCCAGGTGGACAGACATTATCGGCCAGACGCAGTAGTTCAACGGAACTTTTATGTATTGAAATATATGTGCACGAGTGCATGAATATATATATATCGACATAAACACCTCGGAAAAAGTATATTAAATGGGCCAATGTTTGGAATCTATTGTTCACAGATAAGATTCATGCCATTCATTAATGAAGTGATGATATTCATGCATGCCGTGTGTCGTGTCTGCAGCGTTTCTTTAAATTAGAAAACATATTTAATTTTACGTTATATTTCAAAGTTGAATTTTGTTACAAGGTTAGGGTTTTATCATAAAATAGGTTTTATACGGGTTGGGTATTAACCCATTCTAGAATGACCTAAATATTCAAAAAAAGATTAATCTCCGTTTATCCTGGATCGCCATATTTAGAACAGAATTATTGATCAGATCGCTCTTTTTTTTCCTCTAACTAGCTGTGTACATGTAGATATTCATTTGCAACTTGCTACAATCATTTATGAGTTTTGTCATTTTTTTTCTCCATCTGTATCTCTCTCGTGAATCGATTTCATAGATGGTTTTGGGAGCTTGAATCCGTTAAAAACAGTTTTAGCTACTCGTTATCCTCACGTGACGGATTCTAAATAAGAGTCGTGTAATAATAAAATATACATTTGTATCAATTAATTTTGTCAGCCTCTTGGTTTGTGCGCCTCCCGTGAATAGATGTCAGCGATGATTTTCTCGATAAGAATCTTCAATATAATATCTGAAAAATATCTGTAATCACACAGCAATTAAATTTTTTGGTTCACCAACTTCCATGGTGATTCCATGGGTCTCTTCAAGCTGGCGTTTGAATTAAATTCAATAATATTCAATTTAAGCTACGAGACTATTGATGGATGGAACCGAGATATGATGGGGTTCCGATATATCAATCAAGGCTTTTTGAAGGACAGTTTAGTTACCTAAAAACATTACAGGCGATGAAATAACGCAAAGAACAATTTTTAATGTCTTTGATTTTAGCTTGTTAAGTGGATTTTATAGGTTCAAATCGTGTTGGCATTACACTTTATTGTTTATTATTTTAAATCATTTCTGAATTATTTTAAATTGGATTTATTTTAAATTCTAAGTTATTTGTACTGAGATGTAATTTTTTTAATTTGAATATTTTGTATATTTAATTTTTATAAATGTGATTCCTTTCAATGTTTGATCTTTAGATTTTTTAATCATTTTTTATTTGGTTTTAATTTTTAATTTATAAATCTATATAAATTTTTTGAAATGTTTTTTAATTTTTTGTTAACATAAAGATATAACAACATCTCTCCCTACTAAACCATAAAGCATCTAAAAACAATTAGATAAAAAAAATATAAATATATATATGAAAATGATGGTGCATTATGATTAAAATTAATAGTGGATAAAACTTTTTTTTAATATTTAATGTATATATAAAATTGTATTTATTTACTAATAATATAATATTTTAATGATATAATAACATCATGGTTTATGTTTATGATATTATTGGTTTTTTATTTATTAATTTTTTAAAATTAATAAATCTTTTACTATATAAATAGATTGATTATTCATATTTATAATGAAATATTTTATTTAATTTAATATAATTAAATTATGATAATGTTAAATATATGTGATTTTATTTTTGATTTAAGTAATAAATTATAATAACTATTTAACCTATAAAATTTTATATAAAATTATTAATTTAAATTTCTTTAAAATATAGAAATTATGATATTTTGTATTTATAATAAAATTTAGATATTAAGATTACTATATAACATTAACTAGTATAAAATCAACGTAGATAGTACATTTGTTCCATCCTCCTTTAATTTATGAAAAACATAGATGGTATTCCACCCTCAATTCTAAGATATATACACCTATCGATGTAATAATGAAAAAAATTATATTGAAAGAGAAATAATTTTTACATATTAGAACTTAAAAATATATATATATATCTCAAAAAATATTATTATGTTTTTAAATTTAGATTTGCATGGTAAAAGTAAAGCACACAATTGTCATCATTTTATTTGCACAATTGTTATCATTGATAAAATAAGTTTTAAATACACTTAAAACATAATTGTTATCTATAAATAAAAATTCACAACCCATAAATATAGATTTTTAATAAAATTAAATTCAACCAATAGTAAGCAATATTCATAATGGAGAACACAATCTCATCTAAAATTTTCTCTTTGTAATATCATATTTGACTACATGAAAAAAGTCAACTTAATGGACACTCAAGATCATTTTTAAAGTAGCTTGTGTATTCCCTTCATCTTCTAAAAACTCATAAATGCCAAAAACATAGTGGAAGAGTTGGGTGGTGAATCCAAATGGCATTTTGGTTCAACATATGAAGTGGAAGATTTGGGTGGTGAACCCAAATGGCATTTTGGTTCCACATATGAAGTATGGACCTGCTCTCCCCCTAAAACTAGGGACTCTCAACTTTTCTTTGTGATAATCAGTAAGGTTTGAAACTAAAGAATAAACAAATAAGAGAATTTGAAGCAATTGAAGTAGAGTGTTTATTTATGATTACATCTTTTAAAGAAACTTTTGAAAATTGGGAACACTTAGCTTTGAGGAAAAACCAAAATTGGAAACGTTTTCGGTGGTTTAGTTATTTATTTTACTTGGTGACCAACTTGTTTGGTCGTCTGGTAATTTATCACCCATTTTTATACTAGTGTGTATTTTGTAGATAAGTCCAGCCTCAAACCCAAGGGAATTGGCTCCATAAGGCTTTAACTACCTGGATTCCCTAATGTTTTGTTGCATAATGTTCTCTATCATCTAGAGTTGTAGAGAAACTTGTTCTCCCTGGTGCACATTCGACAAAAAGGTCATTCTATTCACATGTTTGATGGGATAGTTGAGATAAGGAGATATTTGAGAATCAAGTCATCATGACCGGATATGAAGATGAGAAACCGCTAAAGAGGAAAGGAGCAGCTATAAGAGCTAGTAATTTTCCCTGCCTCTCTCATCATGAAGAAGTTACAATGTCTTCCAGTCTTTTATGGCATGCTAGATATGGATATTGGATCAACTATGATAGTATTCGATTGTTGAAAAATATGGTGCTTCTAATTTTCTCACCATTCCATAGAAGTTGAGATAGTGTAATGCTTGTATTCTTGGCAAGCATAGTGAACATCCTTTTTATGAGTCAAATTTCAAAGCATGTAGAAACTGGAGTTGATACACTTTGGCTTGTTTGGCCCCTTACACTCTGATCTCTATGGCCCCATGCATGTTCCTTCTACAAATGGTAATTAATATCTAATGACTTTTGTTGATGATTACACCAACATTTTTTGGGTCTATTTACTAAAGAAAAAATATGAGGCATTGTTACATACATAAATAAATAATAATAATAAAAAAGAAATATAATGTAATTATATATAAAAAGTCAAATTATGTGTCCTTTATATTTGAAAAGGCACGATAGGCTATATATAAGATCCAAATATTGTAATGTATTATCACCATCTTCATATTATTTATTCTATTTATTTTTATCCATTTATGGATTATTTTTACTATTCTTACGGATAGTTGTTCATGTTTATGTGACCTGGGTTGGTTCTTTACAGGCATATGAAACATTCAAAAAATTAATTCATTTCTGGATTGAAAATGAAGAACAATATCACATTGGCACTCTCTGTACTGATAGTGGAGAATAATACACTTCTAATGAATTTGAAAACTATCTTCGTAGATATGGGATTAGGCATCAAACTACAGTTCCATACAATCCTCAACATAATGGTGTGGTAGAAAGAGTGAACGTGACACTCTTGAATATGGTACGCTCCATGCTATTTTTCAAGAATGTGAAATTTATATTTTGGGGTGATGTAGTTTTATGCACAATTTATTTGAGGAATAAAATTCCAACTCGTGCTCTTGCAAACAAGTCTCCATATGAGATGCGGTATTGTCGTATTCCTATGGTGAGGCATCTCAAGGTATTTGGTTCCACCTATTATTCCTTGAGCCCAATGGAGAAAAGAAACAAGCTCAATGCATGAAGTTCGAAGTGCATTTTCTTGGGGTATTCAAACAATACCAAGGAAGATCATCTTTATGATGAGGTAAAAAAAAAGTTTATACTTTTCCATAGATGCCATTTTTCTTGAAATGAATAAAAATGACAAGTCTATTGAGAGACATATTGATCATTTTGAAAATTTTACCCATGTAAAGAACTTTTATAAATTTGATAATGAGATTCCTCATATTGAATGGGGGATCCCTGTCATGTATCAATATTTGTAATCTCCTTTTGCAATGCCATCTCCCCATCATGAAAAAATTCCTACCACTTCACCAAAACAAGAGGTTCAATTGGATGATGTGATTGAGAGGATTGGAAGATTGAATCTTGAAGAGAATGAATCACCACTAGTTGAGAAACATGGACGTTCATAGAAGTTCCAAAGTGGGTCACATAGACAATTGAAAGTGTTCATCATGATGAAGTAGGAAAGATGGGAACCAGAAGTTTAAAAAGGAAAGAAGATGGAGGAGATGCAAATAATTCAAATTTAGGTGATGTAGAAGATATGGATGTTTCATATGATTGTGAATTTAATTTATTTGTTAAACTTGAACCAAATTCCTTTGAAAATATGCCACTCATGATGGGTGGAAATAAGCCATGTAGAATGAATATGATTCTCTCACGAGAATGGGACATGGAAGTTGGTGGACCCTCCATTTGGAACCAAACAAATTGGGTGCAAGTGGCTCTATAAGAAAAAGTACAAATCAGATGGATCACTTGACAAGCATAAGGAGAGGTTTGTGGAGAAAGGTTTTGCACAAAAAGAAGGCATTGACTATGAGGATACATTTACCCCCCCCCCCAAAATGGGTTTTCGTGCACATTCCATTGTCTTTGGTTGCAAAAAATGGGTGGAATGTTCATCAAATGGACGTGAAGACTTCTTTCTTGAATGGAGACTTAAAAGACAATGTCTTCATGCCTCAACCAAAAGGGTTTGTTGTAAAGGGACAAGAACAAAGGGTATAAAAACTCATCAATTCATTATATTTCCTAAAACAAGCACACCATTCATGATATGAAACGTTAACCGGACATCTTCTAAAATTAAATTTCAAACACTTTAATCTTGACGACTCAGCATTGTTTGTAAAGAAAGTTGGAATATATGTTGTACATATTGTGGTGTATGTAGACGATCTTTTATGATAGGGAACAATGAAAGCTACACTGCATCCATAAAGAAATAATTGAACAAGGGTTTTGAAATGATAGATTTGAGACATCTTCACTACTACATGGGAATTGAAGTGACTCAAAATCCTATGTACATATTCATCTCCCAAAATAAGTATGTTGGAGAGCTGCTGAACATTTTTGGCATGACAGAGTGAAAACCTCTCTCTATTCCAATGGAAAAATTTTTGAAGCTCACATCAAAAGAAGGAATGAAATTGAGGATGCAACCAAGTACAAACAACTTGTGGGAACTATTATCTAGCTTACCACCACCAAATCAAATATTTCATTTGTTGTTAGGATCCTTTCCAGGTTTATGCAAAAAACCTATGAAGAACATTGGTTTGTTTCCAAAAGAGTTCTAAAATACTTGAAGGGGACTTAAGGTTTTGGACTCAAGTATTCTAAGGTGGATGACTTCAAATTGATTGGTTATTTTGATTCATATTTTGATGGGGAAGAAAAGATTGGATTGTCTTCTTTAGGCTACCTCACGAGTCTTATATTAGTATATATCTCTTGGACATCACAAAAATAGTTTATTCCAACAAATTCCACAACAAAGGATGAATATGTGGTTGTAGCGAAAGAAGCAAAGGAAATTATGCGGCTTGGGAAAATACTTGAATATTTGCAGGAGAAACAAGTGAATTCTACACCTTTATCGATTGAAAACACTTCTACAATCATGTAACTTGACTAAGAATCCCATATTCCATGATTGAACCAGGCACATCAACACGAAGTACCATTTGATTTGATATCATGTAGAGGCCAAGATAGTTCATTTGATACATTGTAACACAAATGAGAAAATTCTAGACATCTTCAACAAAGTGCTTGGAAGAGAGAATTTTGAAAAGTTCAAAAATATGCTTGGACTCATGAAAACCTATTCGTATTAAGGGGGGGGATGTTGGAAACCTAATCCTACGAGATTATGGTTCCTTTTGTAAACTATTTTAAATATTTGCTTTAGTTTTAATTATTGAATAAGGTGAATAGTTAGTCCCATATATCCTCTTGGAATATTAAAGCCAATATTCATACTAATGTATAAATAAGTGATTTATGCTTAATGAAAATCATCAAAGCTTGTATTTATTCCTCGGTCCTAACAGTTTTTATTATCCTTATCATTTCCATAGCATATCATAATGTCGGTTGAATTTAATTTTAAGAGAAATAATCTATCCAAAGTAAGAATACTGGATTACCTTAGTAACTATTCGAATTAGAAATTCAATAGCCCTCTCAACAATTGAGTCCCAATCATTATTCCATTACAAATAATGTTACTCAAACTGGGATTAATCCTCCTAACCAACTAGTAGCTAAGCTGCTAGTTCTAGTAAATATGTGTGGTTTCCTAGCCTTCAACAATCACTAAACATTTATAGTTCAAAATCAACCTCAAGTCTCTAGTTCCAAGTTCCAAATTAATCACAAAGAGTATTTTCCCTCCTCATTTCCTTCTCTTCCAAGTGTAAAAAAACCGCTCTATCATCCCCAAAGCTCTCCTTTTAATCAATTCGTTTCCACTTCCTTCTTTCTATATTATGATATTTAGACATTTAGAAGTTAGTTAAGATCAACTTGTCATAATATATCCATTAGGTAAAGTGTGTTTATTTAGTGTGCATTTGTACATATGTAATACAACAGTCATGATATGATCTTGACATAGACAGATATGACGGTTCAACTTCTCCTTGATCTTAATGGGCATTGATCCATGGCTTAACACTCGATTAGTCCATGATCTCTATTTAAAGAGTATGGGGGG
Organism: Larix kaempferi; assembly: GCA_027924585.1. Lineage (NCBI taxonomy): Eukaryota > Viridiplantae > Streptophyta > Pinopsida > Pinales > Pinaceae > Larix > Larix kaempferi. Next base: position 3,409,480 of record BSBM01000676.1, on the reverse strand, counting down.
TCATTTACTTTTTGATCGATTATGTGAAGCTCATTTGTAACAACCTTTTCTTTTTCATAATAATATTGTCTCAAGTAGCTAATTGGTTGGGGTCATGGAGTGTTTTCCTCTTCAAGGGTTTAAACCATGTAAAATCATCAGTGTGTTGATTTGTGATCTAGTGTGTGAGAGACTACTTACGGTGTTTAGTCTCCTGGAAATATCCTATGTAGTGAAACATGGCATTAGAGCTCTTATGAAGTTTCGTTTCCCTTGGTGATCTAGATCTTGAATCGGTGTTGCCGAGGCTGTCAAAGGATTTTTGGTTTTGATATTTCTGTGCATTATTTCCAGTTGGAAACACTTTTCGTTTCACTAAAAATGATTTTTGTTTTCCTAAGGTACGGCCATTTTACCAGATCCAGAGTTATATTATTACAATTATGCATTAAAAAAATATCATATTCTTTCAGTTTTGGCCTGGTGTTTATTTTAGTTCCGGTTTGTTTCCTTTTCATTCTATGTATGCTCTTTTCCATGCGCTTTGTGCGAACTTGAAAAATTAGAAATAGAGTGGTAAGGATTTTCTCTACTGCATATGTTCTTTGCCATGCGATTTGTACAAACTCGGAAGACCAAAAATAGTATATTTTCCAGGAAAGCTACCAAGGACTAAGAATATTTTGTTTTGTTTTTTGTGAAGTGTTTTGCACGCCAAAATATGTTTTTTGGGGGTAAGCATGCACTTCAAGAAAGAAGAGCAAAAAAAAGCCACCCCTTCCTTCTTTCCAAAATTTAAATATATTTTAATATTAGCTCACTTAGGCATGTAACTTCCATCTTTAAGTTACTTTATTGTAAAAGTACATATCACTTGTTTTATAAAAGTGAGTCACTTAAAAGTGTAAATTCTATTGGTCTTTGCATGCAATATTTAAAGTAACATTATTGTAAAAGTGAACTCCACTTATTTTATAGATTAAAATCGGGTGACATAAATCAACATTATTGTAAAGTGAGTTTAAAATATTAAGTTTGGGAAGAGGGGGGAATTTTCTTTTCCATGTGGGTTAATCTTCTACTTGTCACGTGTCCCTTTGGAGTCACCTTCAACCATTTTTCAAAGAAACATAACTTCCTCATCCGGAGTCTATTTTTAGTGTCATTTTTTTAAACTGCCTATTTTTTATATCTTTGCATCCAATTCATTAGTTTCTATTTTTGAAGCCTGAATATTACAGTATGGCCTCCCCATGTGATATTCTTCATACCAGTTCCAATTACTTCTTATGGAAATATCGTATGGGGGATGTCCTACGAAGTAGTGGACTTTACTTGATTACATTAGGGAAATAAGTTGAACCTATTGATGCTCATAAGAAAATAAAAACTATATTGATGAGCCTATTGTTGTTTGTCTAGATTGTGTAGCCTAAAATTGAAAAAGTGCATATTTGTTGGATATTTTGAAGATGTTAAAGGCTACACTTCTTCAGCCACATTCTCATGATATAATTATTAGAAGAGATGTTAAATTTGATGAAAATATCTTGGCATGTGTTCCTAATTTAGTGTCTATGCCATCTATTCCTTGGCAGTGTTCCTACTCCAGCTTCTAATGATTATAGTGAGAATGAAAATACACCTCTGATTACTCAGTTTCCTCCAGTTGCACCAGCACAACTGCTTCTTCTATGGGTTCATTCAACATGCAAAGTGGTTGGTGATCTTGCTAGTGATCCCAGATATCATCACCACACACATTCTTAGTTCCAACATGCCACTTCTCTTTTGGATCAAGTTTCAAAGAATCATGATCCAAAGACATTTGTAGAAGCTCCAAGAATCTAGATTGGGATGCAACTATTGATGAAGAATACCATTCCTTAATGGTGAATTATACTTGGGTTCTTGTATCTCTTCCGAAAGGAAGAAAACTTGTCAGATGTAAATGTGTTTACATAACTAAGTATGCATCATATGGAAGTGTTGAAAGACTAAAGGAAAGGTTAGTTTCCAAATTATTTTAGTAAGTTGGAGCAATTGACTACAATTAAACCTTTTCCTCTGTTTCCAAAATGAACTCCATCCACCTTGTTCTTCCCCTTGCAGCCTTACATAAATAGGAGTTCCATCAAATGGATTTCAAGTCAACCTTCTTGCAAGGGGATTTGCACGAATAAATTTACATGGAAGAAATCCCTAGCTATGTTTAGAATGACTTTATCCTTGTCTATCGCCTTAGAAAATCCCTGTATGGCCTTAAGCAAGATCCTCGATATTTTTATGCCAAAATGGATAGCATTCTCCTTGACATTGGTTTTTCTAGATGCTATTCTGACCCCATTATTTGTACCAAGAAATTAGGAAACCATCTCATCATCCTTGTTATTTATGTTGATGAGCTTATTCTTATGGGTAGTGTGAAGGAACAACAGATGACAGTTCAAACAATTCAGACATTGCTGTCAATGAAGCTTTGAGGACAAAGCTTCCCTTAAGGGGAAGGCAATGTAAATATAAAATAATAAAATAATAAAATATTATTATATTATTTTATTATTTTATATTTACATTGCCTTCCCCTTAAGGGAAGCTTTGTCCTCAAAGCTTCATTGACAGCAATGTCTGAATTGTTTGAACTGTCATCTGTAGAATACTGTGCGACACTTGATGAAATAAGACGATACGAGTTCTGGATTCCTCGGGAGAATTGTCGCATCATAACTACTGTGGTCCATCCCAAATCTATTTTGATCGTACTTCTAAGATCGTTTTGGGGAATGGGTAGTTTCAATTGTTTCTTAGTATGTCGAACTGTTTGCCTGTCAACACAACTTTTTTGTGAATGTTCATTTTGACCCTGTCGTTGGTCAAAATGACTATTATAATTGGGATGTCTGTAAGGCATATGGGTTGTTTTTTTTTCTTTCTTTTGAACTGCGGTGAGGACTGCCTTCACTTCCTCGATTTGATTTTTGGATGCATCTTCCTGGATTTGGGCTTCTTGGTTCTTTAGTAGATTGTTATGATTTTGAATCTTTTCGATTCTTTCATCTTGCGATTTTTTTTCAATCTATAACTTCTTGATTTGATTCTCTAGTTCCTGATTACGATTATTTAGACACTGGTTTTCTTCTTGCTTTTCCAGTATTCTTCCTTCGAGGTCTTCACTGGAGTGCTCCCTCTTGCTATTGTTTTTCAATTTTTTGATCTTTGTAATCAGTGTTTTGTTATGATTTCGTAGTCGAAAAATCTCTTCGGTATTGCTTGATAACACCTTGTTGATTTTTGTCAGTTCCAACTTATGTGTTTTCTTATTGTCATCATACTACTGCTAGAGTTTTTCTTTTTGCTGTTCATGATGACGTAATTCTATTTCCTGATTTTTTAACTTTTCATGTACTTGCAGCAATTCATCTTCTTTGTCCATGACGATTTTCTTAAGATGACTAATTTCCTCTTCTAAGTCGACACTATTTCCATACGGATATTCTTCAACTTTGTTTGGTTTTTTATCTTCTTTATTATCTTTCAAAAATTGAATATTCAATTCTGAGTTAGTAATATTTAGTGTCTGCTTGGTGTTTTCGAACACTGGACTATTATTGGTTTCCTTGCACTGTTGTAATTGAGCCGAATTCGCACATAACTACGATTGTAACTCTGCTATCATCCTTGCCATGACTTCTGAATTCCAATTTTTTTTAATTGGTCTTCTTTGTTTGATAGCGAATTTGGGATGCTTGACAAGTCTTCTTTGTTGACTCTTCCTACTTTCGATAACAGGTGGACACCAAAAGGGTGTAATAACCCTTAATGTGGTTATTTCATAAAAAAAATCTTCTTTTGTTATGGTTAAACAACTTTTTTTCTTCCAAAAGTAATTATTATTTTAATAAAATAATAATAATAATTATTATTTTAATAAAATAATAATAATAATTATTATTTTAATAAAATAATAATAATAATTATTATTTTAATAAAATAATAATTTTCCTTTTCAAAAATTAAAATATTAAACTATATAATAATACTATTATATTATACGTTTAAAATTTAATTTCAAAAATAAAATTTAGGGTTTCATGGAGTTGTGGAGGGAATACGGGCATGGAGGAAGTTGGAAGTGGAAGCGTATGGGGGTGGGGAAGAGTGTATGGATCTAGGAAGGAGCGTGGAACGGTAGGGAAGGAGGATGGGGGTGCAGCGAGGGAGGAGCTTCCCGGGCGTGGAGAATAGGTGAGCGCAGGTGTTGGGGGGTGGTAGAATTATGGGGGTTGGTTACAGATGGGGCGTGGGGGAGAAGGTGGAGGAGAGAACGTGTGGTGATGGCGGTGGTGCAGCGTGGAGGTCGGAGGGAAGATCACGGAGGAAAAGGCTGGGGGTGCAGCGTGCAAGTCGCGGAGCAGGTGGAGTTGTAGCATGTGGCGATAGGGAGGTTGGAATAGGTGCGTGGGAATGTGGGGGCATTTGATGGAATGTGGAGATGGTGGGAGGTCGCAGAATGGAGGAGTGCGCAGGAGGGATGGGGCGACGGAGCAGCTGTGTGGTGGAGTAGGAGCGCAGATGGACCGTGGAGGGGGGTGTGGGAAGATGGGAAGAGGATGGTGGCTGGTGGATATTGATGAGGAGGAGTGGAAGCAGGTGGGAGCGGGAGTGGGAGTAGATGCATGAAGGAGGATTTGGAGGGAGATGTGAGATGGGAGTAAAATGAAGAGCGATGGAATGGAGAGGTGTATTTAGGGAAACCCTAGATTGTATGGCTAAAAGCCCAGGTTCAGAGTAACTCTGAGATGATGGCCACAAGCTGGATCAGGTTGACTCTGATACCACTGAAGGAACAAGAGTTCCTTACTAAGTAAATAACCAATACAAGTAATGTAAGAAAGCCATAAATGACTTGTAGTAAAGTAAAAGATGTAATGTATGATAGATGATTAATAGTTACATAGGTTTGGGCTTTATATAAGCTCGTCATGCACCTTTTCGTAAAAGGGCATGACTATTGAATTAAATAGTCTTTATTTAATAATCAAATAATATTAATATTATTTTATTATTTTATTGTTACATAGTGACCATAAACTTTTAAGCCATGTGAAATCCAATCTTAATAATAAATTTGAAATGATAGATTTAGGACATTTACCTTATTTTATTTTCCTCAAAGTATTGCAAACCAAAGAAGGAATTTTTCTTTCTCAGTCTAAGTATGCCTATGACCTTCTTCGTCTATTTCATGTGGAAAATTGTACACCTTCCCCTTCTCCCTTGTAGTGTGGAGTCAAACTTTCTACCACTTGCACTTCAACAAAAGTAGATGCCATCCTGTATTGTCAGCTTGTTGGTAGTCTCTTATACTTGACTCATGCATGTCTTGATATTTCCTTTGTTGTTGATCCTATTTCCTACTATATGCAATCACCCCATGAAATCCATTATAAAGTAGCAAAAATTATAGTTTGATATGTTTAGGGTATAGTTCATTTGGATTCATTGCAATTTAAGGGTGAGTCCTTTGTTGGTTGGTTTCACGAATTCATATTTGGCCAACGACCTTCATGATCATAAATCTATTGCAGATTTTTTTTTTAAGCCTTGGTTGGACTTGCAAGATACAACAAGATCTTACTCTTGATTTAGTCGAAGTGGAGTATCGAGCCACATTTAATGCCATCAGGAATCTTTGTGGCTTTGGAAAATCCTTTCAGAGTTTGGATTTGAGTAGCAAGTTAGCAACATTCGAATACCCTTTAGTGTTCAAATTAGAGTTCCTTCAAGCTCACCAAATATCCAATTCAACATCAATGCAACAAACACATTGAGCTACATATGCACTTCATCAGAAAGCTTGTTCATGATTGCATTCTCGAAATGCTCTTTTTACCCACAGATGATCAAGTTACATACATATTCACAAGGTCTCTTACATAAGTTAAATTTTCTAAACTTTGATCTATGTTAGGATTTCAAGAATTTTTCTTTAAGGGGGGCTGGGTTCTAATTCCCCATTCTCCTATAGTGTCACTTTTGTTTATCCTTCAATCCTATCCCAAATTGTTCTTAAGGGAGGATGTTAGGATATTTAGACACTTAGAATTTAGTTAAGATCAACTTGTCATAATATATCCATTAGGTAAAGTGTGTTGCTTTAGTATGCATTTGTACATATGTAATTCAACAGTCATGATATGCTCTTAACATAGAGTGATCCAACAGTTCAACTTCTCAATCTTAATGGCCATTGATCCGTGGCTTGAAACTTGATTGGTCCATGATCTCTATTATAAGAGCTTGGAGGGTCATTTGCTTGTTGATCAATTATGAGAAGCTCATTTGTAACATTATTTTATTTTGCATAATAATATTGCCTCAAGTAGCTATTTGGTTGGGCTCGTGGAGTGTTTCCCTCTTCGAGAGTTTAAACCACGTAAAAACATTCAAGGGTTTAAACCACGTAAAAACATGGATGTGTTTATTTGTGATATGTTTATGTGAGCAAATTCTCAAGGTGTTCAGTCTCTTGAAAATATCTTGTGTAGTCGAACATTCCTTCTTACCAACATAAATATATGACAAACTACTCAACAATACATGCTTTCACCATAATTCAATTCATATCTCATAAATTTAAATATAATAAAATGATAAAAATATCTATCTATCATAAATACTATTGGAGTAGCTCGAATACCATTCAAGTCAAATTATATTTCGTAAGCATTAAATGAATCAAATTCTAAAGTGATGCAAATAAGAAGTAATATATACCAAATGAGCATTTAATAAACCTAAATGAAATATTGTAGCCTTTACTACGCACATCACCCATTAATAATAATATTAGTTTAATCACCCATTAATAATAATATTAGTTTAATAATTAATAGATATGGATGGATACTAGTGTAATAATATATATTAATTTCAATATTATTTTTATTTTTATTTTATTACGGTAATAGTGTATACTTGAAAGGTATGTATGCATACAATAGCTTGTGTATGTGCTAAACATAACTATCACTAGCTCTAATGAATAGTTCTTAAATGATCATAACCGCACATGCAAGCTAGTAATCCAATAAACACAACACTATACAATCTTACTAAGTTAAAAGACATCAATACCATTGAACATTATACTTAGGTTTACTTTTAATGAATTAAACAATGATTTATAGGTGAAAGGAAACAAGTACAAAATCATGGAAATTTTTAGGGGTGAAATTTAGCCAAGTGGCTATTTTTTGGCCCTTTTTTCAAAAAATAAATTCGCTATTTGGTCATTTTTAGCCTCTAATATCACCTATATTTACATAAAATATGTTTTTTTAGCATAATATTCGCCAAAATTTACAAGATTGAATAGTAAATCCTATGTTTCATACTTATTATTCGCCTACCAATCTATATGTATGCTTTTTTCAATCCAAAATAATCGCCTAGAATATTATACTTACGTATAATTTTATAATCCTTAAAAAATACCCTGGACAAAACTAAAGTGGCATTTCAAATGCCAAACAATATTCTTAACAATATGAATCATCATTGATTCACAACCTACTTCCAACTTCCACTTCCTTTCCATTCCTCTTCTAGAATATCCATATTCTGGAGTGTCAGCTATATTGACATAACCTTGATATAACTCATAAGAAAAAGCATCAACACAATCCACCTAACCTTCTTATAAGGAAACTAACTGTTGTTATCACACAACCTGGGGAGCGTGACTTAACATGACCCTCCCATGAATCCATGTTTGAGAGGATAAATGGTGGGTAATACCTCCACCCCTCCTAATGGAACTAGGGTCAACATCCTATCAATAATCACTCAATGTTGTTATTGTTATTCTTAGAGTCGCATCAACAAATGCCTAGTTTGAGCAACCTAGTTTCTTGCATAAACCTACATTATCCCACTATCATAGCAATGTTTTGAACCAAAAATTAATCTATGAATTAATGCCCCGTAGCTTACCCTTTTGTCTCTTGATTTCCATGACATCAAGACAACTTTAGTATCACAAGTATCTGGCTATCACTTAGACCCTATAACTTATGGGTTGGTCTCATCCAACATAAAAGATCATACATAATCTTTCATTTTTTCCAAGTAATGACCAATTTATCAATTGTCAATCAATGTAAACAAACTAATATATTTATCATGTGCATGGAATCCATTTATTCATTTAACCATAATGTAAACTAATATCCATGTACCCTATCATTCTATTTAGATTTTCATGTTGGAATCACATAATTGTTGTCATTAAAAAAATAAGTAGTAAACTTAAAAAATAATTGTTGTCTATAGGTACGTTCATAAATCATACATATAGTTTTCTTAGTCTATTGAGTCTCCAACCAATAAAAACCAAACAAAATCAAGATAAGTCTTAGTATTGTTTAGCTATCAAATCAAAATATAAAATATTACATGCATGCTCACATCACAATTGAGAACATAAACCCATATAAAATTTACCCTTTATAATATCATATTGTTTGATAAACCATAGATGTTAATCTCAAAATCTATTTGTTATATGTGAAAAAACTCCCCTTAATCCACTCAAAGGCCATTTGGAAATAATCAATAAGGTTTGAAAACTAAACAATAAATAAAACAATATTGTTTTTTCTAAATCAAAACTGTATATCATTCTTAAAATGAAAGTAAGTTTATCACCTCTTTCATTTACACCTCTTCATATATCTATATGATAATTTCACTAAGTATAAAAAGGTTTGGAATAATTGAAATAGAGTTTTTGTTATGACTGCATCCTTGAAAGAAACAAGATTTGAGGATTGAAAACACTAAGTTCTAATGGTTATCAAATTGCTTACCTTCAAACAAAAATCATAATCATTGTTGGTCCATACGTATACCCTAAATGAATTCAACTTTGTACTATTATCTACCACACCATGATAGAGCTGACCCAAAAGAGTAAGGATGTATGTTTAATGGCTACTAAAGATGATATCGAGCAAGATACCCAACCAAACAAGGAGCCATATCATGGATTCTAAGCTGCATGCAGCTTGTACACCCTTACATAATCCCGGAGAGAAATCAGAGAGAAATTATATGAAGTAGTCTGAAATCACAACATTTTGACATTCTTTTGGATGGTTTTTTTACATTTTGGTGAAAATTCCAGGTGTTCCAAGAGTGTCACTAGTGGCAGAGTTCATCTATGTAACTTTGTCGATGGGGGTTTTCCGATTTTAAATAGACTCACTAGAAATCAATCAGAGTGGATCATTATAAACTATCGCTTCTTTGAATTGTCCAATTCCGACTAGAGAGGTGCAAAGTATTGTGTTTTTAGACCACACCAAATTATATGTAGTGATTCTTATTCATTTACTGGTGAGAATTTTATTGTAAAGGTGATTGAAGTTTCCGAACATGCACGTTAGTTAACTAATTAGTTAGAAGGACACGGTTTTCCTTTGTCAGTGAGTGACTTTACTGTGTCTTCTGAGGAAAATGTTGCGAACGAGGTCAATGATAAAAATATGTCGACTAAGCAATCGATAACCAGCACTTTGATTCAAGTTCAATGTTCAAGTAATTTATAAAGCCAAATGATCTATCAACAGTGGAAACGGAACGAATATTTCACGTACGTCAATTGAAAAAACAGAAGAACAAGAGAACAAAATGCAGATCATCTAACTGATATTCGAGGACTGATACAAAATCTCTCTAGTGAATCCACAGCCCGCCAACAGTTTCCTACCGGAGCGCACGGTAGTGGAGATTTTATTGAGCACAGAGGCCGCAATGACTGCTTTCACCTGCCCTCTCTTCGGCAGAGGCGGCCTCATGCCTCCGCCTTTTCTAGTTTTGCATCTAGCGACACACAGGCTGCTTCTTGGATGAACCATTATTAGTAATGCCGGATCATATCTATGGGTGTTGTACATCTCAAGGGCAGTGAGGATTTTATAAGAAGAAAGAGCACATTCTTCTCGAGAAAAATTGAATCTCATAAGCAAACATGTATTATAATTATAGTCATAGTATGTAGCAGACATGCCAGCCTGTGGAATTCTTCCTTCATGCTATTGCTAACTCAATAATTTTCACTCCAAAATTATATTATAGTAGTATTATAATAGTATTAAATGATGCTGGAACAACGTGGTAAGATTAGGGGATTTGAACATGTGATCTTTCATTTACAGCCAATTACAACTTCTCATCTTTACCACTTAACTACCCTCACAGACTTAGAAAAACCCAACTCAATATTCTGAAGATATTTTTTTAAAATAACTACTCAAAGTATTCCTGGTATCTTCAAAAACTAATAAATGCTAAAAATGAAGTACAAATTTAGGAAGTGAACCCAAATGACATTATGGTGACAAACATAACATTAGGGTTGAAATATGGGAACTATGAATTCCCTATAAACATAAACGTAACCCATGCATAAGTATCGCCTTCCAATTGGCCCTACCCTCTTTGGCACTCTATCAATCAGACAGTATAACCGGAAATGGGCATCAACCCACCAGCAAGCAGCTCGACAGAGATATTTACGCCGAAGGCGTTTTTCGCGCTTTTTCTGAGAGAGACAATCTATGCTCTGTAGCAGGATTTCTCATCTTTTCAACGAATCCGAACCAGACAAGTGTCTATAGCGAATTTTTGTACTGTTGGCCTATTCTTTGTCTCGCTGTTAGTGTTTTTCCTGTAAAATCGCAAGCTCATCTGCTCAAGTTGAGTCAAGGTCGCAGAGCCGAATCCCGCATTAGGAATTTGCGTTAGGGGTTATTTGTCAGTCAACTGTGCCCTCATAGAAGCAATGATCGCGGTTTATTTACATATTCTGTTGAATATTGGCGGTCTCCTCACGGGGATTGATTGCATTGGATCTGTAATCTGGCTCTTATGCAACATCCTGGCTCTATCCATCTATTTGATATTGCAATGCTCAAGGTTGTATATCGAGTTTCATTATTTTTTATATCTCAGCCATCTGTGTGAATTTAGGATATGCACGCCTCTTGTTTGGTCAACAATGATGTGCATGTTGTAGGCAAGAAGTGTCCTTCATCACCATCAATACAAGAACAAATAAAACAACAACAACCATGAGTAAAATTCTTACCAGCGTGTCATTAAATCGATCCATGATGAGCTTCCAAACAATCGATCCATGACGAGCTTCCAAACATAGGGCTCATGATGCTTTCTAGCTCTGGCAAGGGATTTACTTAGCTCTAAAGACAGACTTAGCTCTCAATCTCGTGCCTTCCTCTGCTTGAAATTCATATCTAAATGTATTTTATTGTAGTCGAATTGCAGCTAATTTTGACGCAATGTGTCTGGAATGGGCACTGAATGGTTTTTTTCACACTGTTCTACATCCCCTACTGTCATAGATATTGCATTACAAATTGTCTGGAATTCCAGCTCAGTATTCGAAGATCAAGTATCATGTTCTATGCAGAGTATCAAGTATCATGTAATTTATTGCGGTTGTTTGTTTTCCAGAATCCTATTTACATTTTTTTCTTTTAGCAGATGCACGTTTAGGTTATCTATTTATTAATTTTGAATTTTAACAACATTTTATAGGTTCCTGTTTAGATTTTTGATTTTACTTATGCAACTAGTTGTTTCGGGGTGTTTTATTTATTATATACTCATCTAGGGTGTTTTCTTTATCAGATACCTATATAGTTTTTTCCCCTTTATCATACACTTGTTTAGGTCTGTATTTCCTTTATCAGATGCTAATTTAGTCTTTCATTTGTGGTTTCATTGACAATAGTGTTTTGGGCATGGCAGAGCTGGAGAGCTTATTGCAACTAAGCTGGAAAGCGTGATGACTATTGTAAGTAATCTAAAGAAGTTCAATATCCCAAATGGGTTTCTGAATAGACAGAAGAATTGCAAGGATGGACGTACCACTCAGCCCGTCTCCAATGCCCCCGACATGAGGCTCAGAGATGACTTGGAGTGTCTAAGGAAGATGAGGTACTTTTAATCCCTCACTATACACATTTGCAATTGCTTTTTTCTTAGAAATTTTATCCTATGATGACTGAAATGAACTAGGAAATTTAATAACTGAGCTGTTCAGTTATGGAAATGAGATCTTAAAAATTCATTTTTGTTCAAATAGTGAAGAAATTCATTTTTCAATTATGACTCTAAGAAAGGAGGTTCAGTAGACAAGAGAGGTCTCAAAGGACATTTATTATTTAATAAATATTCTACATATTTACTCGAAACTGTTTGAGGGTAAATGGTGTAAAAAACAAAACCCCGCATTGACTGAGGAGACTAGGAAAATAAAAACAGATAGCTAGAGTGACTCGGCCTTTAAGTTAGGTCTTAATGTGCTTTAATCTGTTTAATTCAGGAAATTTCTTTAAATTTTTGTCCACCTTTTTTCCCAAAGAACAAAAATCCTTGTATTGATATTTCTTAAAGCGAGAAATCAAATATAAATGGGACTGTCCGATGAGGACTCAAAACAGCTATTCCAAGTGCATTCTATGTATTCATGTTTCAAAAATAACATATATCTACATATTAGTATACCTATCATTTGAACAAGTATGTTCATGTTTTGTTGCGTTGTGTATACCAACACTTTCAAAGGGAAAAAAACTAGACATATATTTGTTGGTTGGTTATCCTATATGGGTTTTTAGTTCAACCTTTTTTATGACCAATATTGTCATTTTTTTATTTGCACTTGATAGATGATTTGTTTTTACAATTTTTGTTTGGCATGCCCTCAATAGTTGAATTGATGGGAGGAACCATCGTAGACTATGACACTACTAGGGCCTCCGTTTTCGTGGACAACACACAAAAACCACAAGTTGTAGGAGAAAGACTGTAGACAACACAAACCAACTACGATTCAATTAAAATTGTGGCACCACACTTCTCCAGTGATACACCAACAAATCTCTTTTGTCCAAAATGGTTGCAATCCAATCTAATGACACATGTATGCCACAAACACACTTACATAAATAGATACTGCTAGATATGCTTGTTCTCAAGAAAAGCTACCTGCTACTTCCCATCCATTTGATTGGTGGTAAGTTTCCACTAGCAGATAATCACTCCAGCTTGCTATCATAAATACAATGAAAACATTTCAGAATAACTTGCTCCTATATGGGAAATGGATCTGCCTACACCCACCACTCCCAACATACATGAGAAAGGATTTAACACCCTTTGATGAAAGACGTAAATATAAAGGTCTTACCTGAGTGAGGCTTCGTCCTAAAAGGTCTTACCACATGCAAATGAAGTTTCCAAATACTCACCTTCCTTCCTTCGTAGAAGGTTGGTGATAAATTTACCTTCTAAGTTCTGACAAAAGTAAGGACCTACCCATCCCAACCAGAAGAATGCTATGATTCACAAAGCAACACCTCACAATGCCCATGATGGCTTTTCTAGGAAATCATACCCACCATGTCCTTTATCAATCTAGCCTCCTGCTCCATCTCCCCTACCTTACAAATATTTCCTACTTCATTGATTGAGCCTACTGCTTTTGTGCCACTTGCAGTGAGAGAAAGAACAAGAAATATTGATCTTTGATCTTTCTCATGTATAGGACTTTACTACATGGATCAATCCTGCCAAAACATCTATCCAATGAAATATTATGTTTGATGGTTTTCATGCATAGTAAGTGAACATTGCATTGCACATAAATGGTACATGAATAATTCTGGACATAGTGACATTGAAATTATACTTATATGGATAGTTCCCTGCTATAAGTGAAATTGTAAGCAACTAGACCATGATGCAATGACAATCTCTTCATTTTGACATGGATACAATTGCAGTTAAGAGCCTTGAAAGGTCATCATGCACGTGTCGATGCCCTTGCTTGGAATCATTGGTCCTATTCTTACCACATGATGACGGGATGGGATGATGATGAATCATGATGTTCGCATTCGTGAGCACACTGTTCAAACATACATAGGGCATGACCATGAGGTTTGTGGATTGAAATTGCCTCTTTTTGGACAACAACTTGCAAGTGGGGGGAATCACAATCTACTGTACATTTGGGATTCGAGTATGGAATCCCATAATTCTACCTCTCAATACCTCCACTGCTTAGATGAACATTGTGCTGCAGTCAAGGCCTTGGCATGGTGCCCCTTCCAAAGAAATCTTTTAGCATCTGGTGGAGGAAGTGCAGAAAACATTATCAATATAAAATAATCAAAATTTCAGGAATGGAATAGGAAGACATATCATTTGATATGCTGCAAGAAGACTCAATTGAAATCGATAAAGGCTTCAAGGACTGCTACTCCACCCCATCATAGCTCTTGCAATGTATTGGAAAGGTAGCTTCCTAAGATGCAAGTTTTGGTATTTCCATGAACTAAGGGCCTCCACACAACCCATATTCTCCATGGTTTCCTTCACCAAACAAAAATGCAATTTCTCTTATTGTAGCAGATCCACAAACCTTTAATGAGTTGTTCAAAGTGAATGGAATTTTTCCCACTTCCACGTAGGAAGACTCCGTGCAGAGAAAACAAATAGAGCTCTAGTTGTGCAGTTCTTTGAAAAAAATATTGGAGATAATATAAATGAGCATAAATAAAAGGTCTTGCAAATTCAATTGTGTTTTTCAAGATAATTTAGCTTTATTAAGTTGAACTTAAATTTACAACACACACAATTAGATTACATTGAACTTAACTTTATATATGCAATATAAAACATTTATTCCATGTACCCAAGGAAAAGTAAGACATAAAAAATGAGGGAATGAACAAAAAAACTTGGTTTTTGTATAGATAAAGAGAGAAAACTTGCATTTCAATTAGGAATGAGGAAAGTTCAGATTCCAAAGAGCAGATAAAATAGGAGAAACAGAGCTGGGTGTGAAGCTACTGTAGGTGAATGAGTGCAAACAATTAGCATTGGTAGAAAAAACCTAATAAAATGAACATACTTGTGCATCTAGTTAAACCTTAAACTAATGATATAGTTATGTTTTATAACATTCATTCTTAAAGCTTACAAAAGTAGTTTTTTAATGATTTAAATACCTCCAAATATTAAAGTGGGAATTATGGATATGCATCACCAATGTTTTAATACATTTTCTATAGGCCAAGTTTTTAGATGTCTTTTCAACCAAACTTTAGGGGTCTTGAATGCAGGTATGTCAACCGTGCATTATATTTTTTGCACATGACTTGTGGAACATCACACCCAAACACTGCTGCAACATACATTAATGTCGCCATGATGGAAGAAGGTCTAGGAAACATACATGTAGGCTTGTAGCTCTCAGGTATCTACATGAGGCCCTAAAACGCAACCAAAGGTTGCTTGGAGCAAATCATATATAGGTCTGTGTGTGTGTGTTCTACACATAAATGCACTGCAAATTTATTAAGGACATGCACACATAAATGTACTAAATCAATCTTGTTATTCTCTCTAAGAACCCATCTTAATTAAATGGTTTGAAGAAGGAAACATAGACTAGCATGTAGATGTATTGTTTCATTGTTGTCCTACTCATGTGAAACATTAAATCCTATGTTCCTCTCAATAGGATCACAAAAGATAAAAATAAATACTATGATATACTTTCCTATAAAGCAGTTGTTAAAATTGAGTAGTTGTAATTCACTGTCTCATTACATAGCTGAATTGGATGTATTCTTTTAATTTTCTACAGAATGCTGCTAGCTATCATGCAATAGATATTGCTTTTTCATTGATGGAAGCATACTCTTTAAGTGTTCAATAAGAGAATACTAGTTTACAAATTTTACAGGCCAAACTTGGTCCAGAGGATTTACGCACACAGGTACTTTGGAGGATTTTTAAGCTCAGTTTTTTTTTGCACAAACAGATGCATAAGAATGGGATGGTGGGTACTCAGATTTCATGCAAGCTGCCTTTTTCTAATACCAACACATTAATATACTTTCTTTGTGACATGATGCTATTGCTTGACTCGAGTATTTTGACTCAAAGGCCTTGGAGCAACAGGAAGCTGCACATAATGGTGCTCCAAAGCTAGATGCATCCATATCAAGCAAAGGTCATCTCAGGTACAATGAACTTTAGCTGAGCCAATTGCAATTTTGTTATTACTTTCTTATAATATAATCAATCCATAAAATGGTGACTTGGATATCAATAATATGGACCGGTGTATTAGAGTTGTTGGACTACATAAACCCAAATGTAGATGTCAAAGACAAAAAGAAGCAGAATCGTATCAAGGTAGGTTGTTTGCTTTTGCTAGTTCATGGATTTCATTATACTTTCTCTACTGAACTTTGTCAATCATAATAATGATAGGTAAATATTTTCATTATGGTTCATGTTTTCTACGTTCTTGCAATTACTAAAATCCAATATTGGATTCATATCTTATAGTTAAGAGGTAAACCTGTCCAAAGTCAATGGGATGCACCTACATATGACTTCACAAAAGATATCAAATTGTCCCCAAGTAACAATGATGAAAAACAATCTCCAGAGTTAGAAGAGAAAGGGGAATCTAATGCAAGAGATGTCGCCCCTAACAAATCAAAATATGATGTCATTGCACCCAGTGCAGAAGATTAGAGTCAGACATATGTCTGTGAAGTTTCACTAACTGACAATACAGAGGAAGAAGGATGGCAAGAGGCTGTTCCTAGAGGCCAATCTAGCAATGCAGGGGGTTGTAAATCTGGCCCTAAAAATCCAATCCTTGCAAGATTGAACATCACTAAGGATAACAACACTTTTAATAACTTTGACCTTGCACGCATCAGAGTGAAAAATATTAATGCAAATTCCAATTCAGTTGCACCGAAAAGGAAAATCATATCTTCTGGATACCATGATGAGTAGATTAAGAAAGTTATCTAGAAGGAAAAGAATCCACAATAGAAAGAAGAAATTAATATCCCTAGAGTTACACTCCCTTACATAAAGGGAACAATTGATCAGATTGCCAAGATCTTAAAAAGAAGAAGCATTGTGGTTGTGTTCACTACATTGAACATCATCATAGGGTTTGTTGATTTTTCTAAAGACCGTGGATCCTAAACAACAAAAAGGGGTGTATAAAATTCCTTGTTCATGTGGGAAGGTCTACATTGGGGAAACCGGTCACTCATTGCAAGTTCACTTGAAAGAACATATACCACTAACATTGCTCATAATTGTGTAACTAAGTCAGCTTTGGATGAACACTTGAACACTTCACCTCTCATTAGATTTGCAAGGATGAGGTGACATTAATCACTTGAGAAGAACATACAACAAGAGAAGAATGAGAGAAGCTATGGAGATTAAGAAAAGAAACAATGCTTTAAACATAGATGGAGGTCTAAAGCTAAGTGGCACCTAGAGGCCTGTTATAAAGCAAATCCAATTGTATCATGCTTGTGTAGACCCACATGTTGTAGGATGGAGTGAGTTGACCTCACTCTCATGATGTTGGTTTATTTGATATTTATACACCTACACAGATCTGTATTTGTCCTCACCTGAATCGTTGGATTGAGTGATCACCTTCATTATTGACTTACATTAATCTAGTATAAAACGGTTGGCTTCCAAAAAAATCACACAAGTTTTCCACTCTATCAATTCTTCACATGTGAATGGCTTCTCTTATCTCTACATGGCCTACTCTTATTAAGAGCTCATAAATCTCCAACATAATTTCAAGCTAAAGGTTTAAGAAGTCATAGAATTTAACATATTAATTATACCAAACTACCCAAATAAGAGGATTGCCATTGACATGAAAATACCAACATTCTAGAGAAACTCTAACTCATCCTATTCTTAAACTGTCTAATATTAAAATGCCACATATCCAATTCTAAAGAGTTTAAGATGTAAATAAGAAAAAAATATTAATAGATATCCATTAATGAAAAATCTAAACATAACCTTATGGTGCAGGGGAAGTTTTGAAACTTTGAAACTCACAACATGTAGATGCTCAAAGCTATCATCCTTGCTCGTGCATACACATGCACACCTTCGTAGAGCAAAGCAATAAAATACAATAGTAATCCAATAAATAATAAACAATACATAGTAAACAAATGAGTAATAAACAACTATAAATAATAAACAAAAGGAAAGCCTTCCATGAAATTGATAAAAATTAAAAATAAATTAATATATAAAAAACATCAAATTAAAAAATATATATTAAAATATAAAAATAATAATAAACAACTATAAATAATTGATAAAAATAAAAAATAAATTAATATCTAAAAAATATCAGATTAAAAAATATAGATTAATATATAAAAATAATAATAAACAACTATAAATAATAAAGAAAAGGAAAGCCTTCCATAACATTGATAAAAATAAAAAATAGATTAATATATATATATATATATAATGCCAATTAAAAAATATAAATTAATATATAAAAGTGATTGTGTTAAATTTTTTTAACTTCTTATTGTTTGATTTTTGCGTAATTTTTTTTTTAAATATGCAAATACTTTATTTTCTGTTTGATGTTTATAAAACTTTGTTTTTAATAATGTTTTATATATTTGTATGAAATTAATTAAAAAAATTAGAAATAGCAAATATCAAATAAAGAATTAGATTTATAAATAACACTAGGAGGATTGGGGATTCCAATCACCACCACTATCAACCCATTAAATTCATGTATTTGACTTAGCATTGTATTGTTGATAGAAAAAGTTTGCATCGATGTATAATGAAATGTCAACTATGGCCAATAAAGTAACATGATAATTTGAATTAAATTATAACCAATGAATGCCATAGACCTTCATTCCCAAGTTTGTTCATTTATGTGGAATAGCATGAACGTGAGTTATTGAGTTCACATGGGTTCAGTCAGAACCAATTAACCTTATTGAAAATTACTGAGGTCAGAGGGCATTCTTCTTGAGTTCTTCATTTATTGCAAATATGAAAATTCATTTATTTGCATGAGTACTTATGCATGCATGCTTTCCTTTTGAATGGAATTGTCATGATGATCCTTCTTATGCTTTACCTCTTCAGAGCCTTGATGGGTACATAGTTGTATTAGTTGCAGCAGATGAAACACTCAGGTTTTGGCAAGTTTTTGGAGATCCCGATACCTCAAAGAGGGCTAAGAGTAAAGATGAAAGTGGGGCTTTCAACAAGTGTCATACTTACATTTGTTAAGAAGCATCTTTTTGGATTCATGGAATGATGACATTCAAATCAATGTTAGTAATTAGACACTCTGTTTCTTTTTCACATAGCTCTTCCGCAATTAGAAATTTAGAGCATTATTTTTATCCCTAACTAAATATGGAGAACTCATTTGACTTTTAATTATTGTTATGAATACATTTTTTTTTTATCCCAATTCCAATCCTAAACCTTGAAACCATTTGAGGGATACCCATTTTACTGTTGTTGGACCCTACTGGGTTTTGTTTTCAAGTCCTTGAAAATAGTTTGTGCAATATTTCATACAGTGTTAAGCAAACCCCCTAAATGAGTGAAAATGAATTTTGACCAGCTCACTGCATATGTACTAATTTGGGATTTGTTGCTCCTTGGACTTGGATTTGGGGAACCTTATGTAGCTATATTATTACACGTTTTTACACATTAAGATTATTCCCTGCATTTCCATGAATAGGTTGTTTACTTCATCTACCTGAATGTCACTTGCCTTCGCACATCAACAACATCTGTAAACATAATTTTTTTTTTGTAAAATGACATGAAGAATTGTTTAAGCAAAATGTAATATGGCTAGATCTATTATTTTTCTTCTTTTAAAAAATGGAACAGACACAGTTATATATACAAATTTGCAGGAGTTCCAAATTATGAAAAAATTGGTCATTCTTTGTCAGAGAGGGATTATTTACTGTCATTTCATGTGTTTGCAGGGTTACTGATGCAGAAGAGAATCTAGGTGAAAGTGAAGTACGAGAGGCACATCTTTCCAAATCCTTGTATTACATACGCATTGGTGAGAAGGTATATAATGATTTTCCTATATTACTTCATTGATTCAGGAGTTTATATTTTCAACATACTCTGTATATTCTTACCCTAATGGAATGGATTCCAACCTTATTGTTTTCTTCTCTATAGGAAAAAATTTGTAGCAAATCAAAGTCATTGAGGGGAAGGCAATTCTTGTAGGCCATAAGATGGACTTAGTTTTCCACACCTGTCAGCTTGGGTTCTTTTTCATGGAATTTGATTTGATTTCAAAAGGCATCGATAAAGCTAAGAAGTATGTCAACTTATGTTGGTCTCTTCTGCTTTTCCTTCTTCTAGTCCAAGCCAAGCTTGCGTTTATTGACTTCGGTAGCCATCATGCAGTTTGTTTGACAAAGGGGGTGATTGAGAAAGGAAAAATCGATTGAGGTGATTTTGTGTATGAAGGTATATGTCTACACAGAATTTCAAGAAATCCGCTGAGCTATTTTTGGATTCTATTTCAACATTCACAACATATAAGCTTTTCCCATATGATAACTTCATTTTATACACTATGCTGACAAGTATCATCTCATTGGACAAAGTGTCCCTAAAGAAAAAGGTTTTGGATTTTTTCAGTCTTCTAGGTGCATTTATTTTTTGTTCCCATTAGAACATATTTACTAATACGATGGAGTTGTGATATTGCAGGTAGTGGATGCACTTGAGATTTTGATTGTGATTAGCAAGATACCATATCTTTCATACTTTTTGAATTCACTTTATGGTTATCAATACAAATCATTCTTTGTCGCATTTGGTAAGCATTGCCCTTGCATTTGATCTCTTTAAAAGTCTAATTTCATTGCAGAAAAAGAAAAACACCTACCCTGAATTAGGTGGTTTCCAAAAGTTTCTAGAATTTAACATCTCTAGATGTGTTGCTCTCTTTGCCTCTCTACTTTGGTAATTTCCATTCTCAGTTACCTACATGGGGAATTGATATCTCTAAGCCCAATTATTATGTGCTACCCAGCTAGCCTCACAGATCAAATAAGGTTCGATCGCTACTTGCATCCACATTACATGAGAGAAATACGCACTGTTGTGTATTCTCAGTTTCTAAAATCCTACAAGAGTGTAACCATGGAGGCTATGGAAAGAGATTTTGGTGTCAGTGTTGCTTTTATTGACAGGTGAGTAGCCTGAAATATCTAAGAATACAATGCAGTTTATGTTGTTATCAATTGTTCATGATCCTACTTTGCTTATTAGGAGGGTTTCAACACTAGGTAACAACTTTCCAGCTATGAAACATTAAGAAGTTAAGCAATGCTTAGATCTTTTAATTAATTTTTGTGTGTTTCTTTCTCTGTGTGTAGAAAAATATCTTGCTTCATATTTGTAGGTAAGCTTCATTTCAAAATAGATAAAGTTGTCGGCGTTCTAGAAACTAATAGGACAGATGCAAAAAAATGCTCTTTATCAAGCAACTATTAATAAGGAGACTTTTCTCACTGTTGAAGTGTCATTTTGAAATTTCACATTATAAGATGCAAGAAATCTTCCTAATGATCACCACTTTCAAATTTCATACTGTATTTTGATGTTATTAGGTTTGGTGATTAATTGATTGAATTGTAAGTACACTTATATCTTCCATTTATATCAGGATGACATATTTCCTGGAGAGGTGGCAACAATAACAACGTGAATATCATTACGTCTCAGCTAAAGGAAACTTTTTGTGATTAACGGTTTACCTTTAGTTGGTTCAACTCCCCTGTTGCAACAACTTAGTAAAAGGAAAGTGCTTGTCACTAGGGGTTTCTCTTTAAAGGCTTCAATTCCCATGAGGCACAAAACAACAATAAGGGTTAGTTGCAACCCTTATCTGCAAGTATTGGGTGATTTTGACAAAATGAAATTGTTGACACCAGATTAGCCAAAGGAAATTGTTCACGATTAATGCTTTTGCCTTTTTAGACTTCAATTCCCATGGAGGCATCCATATCATGAGTTTTTTAGTTGTCCAAAGTAGGTTGTAAATTGTAATATCCACTATATTTGTACCAATGTTTTACCCTAGAAATTCTCCATCTTTTCTACTGAATCATAGCGTGGGGAAAAAATTTCTTAGAAAATAGTTAATAATGTAATGATACATGTGGAGTTCGTCATTTCCACTTTACCAATTTTTTATAAGCAATACATAGGCCTCTCCTATTTCACATTGCAGATTTGTTAAGCTATGACAACCCTTTTCTACATATAGTATTCATCACTTTTGTTTTATATGCATTGAATACCAAAAAAATGTTATTGTAATTTTGAATTATAGAGTGTCTTATATCACTTGTAATCATTGTAGGTTTTTTCTTTTGTCAAAACAAATTTCAAATTTTAATTTTTGTGAGTCAAAATTTTGTCCATAACATTTAAGTTTTAATTTAAGTCTATGGGTGTACCATTGCACCTTCGGTGGCTCTAAGCATAGGACATGAACAAGGGACACAAAGCAACGAAACATAGAACAATTTATTATCTTCTTGTAGGTATCCTTGTTTATACCCAACTTGCCATATGTTCATTTTTACTATTGTTAGACCACCTTTTATCCTCCTTATGGTATAGATAGGTACTGAGAGAAATAGATACTTGGAAACTAGGATTGGAAGTATGTACCCAGCTTGAGTATTTACTAATTTACTTTTGGTATTTACTTTAGTTTATTCTATTAGTTAGTTAAAGATTCATACTTCAATTGTGAATTTTGTTTTCTATTTGGATGATGCGGGTGTGACCTGTTGCCCTTTTCCTCTGAGTGTTCCTTTTGCCCCTCTTGGGACAATTGCTAGTAATACACCACATAGATAGGAAGGTCACCACCTATTTAAAATTATTCCACCAGTCATAAAGTGTCTACTCCATATATCACTCGAGGTCCGGTACATTTAAGCACTAGTTGGTTGAAGCAAGATCAAGGGAAGGGCAGTTGAAATCCTCTTATTCATTAAAACCAAAAATTAACCATTGCCATCTCCCGCCAGTTATTGGGGATCCAAAATGAATAATTCGCCCGTAAATAGCCATTATTATCGATAAGAACTACTATTATTTCTTCAGGATCGGAACTAGTAGAAGTAGCAAAGATGAAGTAGTTTAGCCGGAAACTCTTCTATTTACGTAAGCAATCCGCTAGTCATCATGTTTATCATAGTTTATTTCCGCCGGTAGGCAAAAGAAAGCGCCGCCCAGGCATGGAGGGTCAAAGTAAAGTGTGGTTCTATCTATCGGAGGATTCATCCACTGATAACCCTAACATGCATTCATTGGGAAGCATAAGCACCCATAAAATTATTATATTACTGGAGACACCAAGGAAAACGGGAATGAATTGCAAGTAGTCTGAATTGTGATGTAGGAAAATATGAAACCATGTTCAGAATTGAGGCGTGCCTTGGATTGATTCTTTCGCAGAATGAAGGCTGGGAGCCAGCAGCTACGTGTAAAGCAGGCCAGTAAGCGCCAAACATGCTAATGGACGCCCACCTAAGGGATTTAGAGACCTATGAAATAAATCATTGTGTATTCAAAGAAGATAACAATGGAGCTAGTTGACTGAGTTATAGATTCTATTTTCTATATCTACATCGAAATCCAGTGGCAGTGGCTAAGGAAACCAAAGAATAGGAGAAGGCAGTCCGAGAGTAAACTGAACCATATCTAGAGCTATAGCTTGTTGCTACTATAAATTCTGTGACATCTGCACGTTTTCCAATAAGTGATGTTATCCCTCTCCCTGAGCACATCTCCTACACAGATTTTGTTACCCCGCCGATATTGATAGATTAGCGGATAAGCTTATCGCTCACCTGACTGACTGTAAGGAGGGTGAGGAGATATCTAATTCTTTATTAGTTCAGTACACCGGGGTCCGACAACTCCTGGACATTGAGTAGTTTAGCTGGACCTACACTTGTTGTTTTTGGGAGGATCATATGTACCATGTACCTCATGACAGTTCTTGGGCTGGGGAGCATCCCGACTCCCCATAACTTCCTCTTAGGATTTTTCCTCTACGATAGCTGCATTAACCAAACCTTGTGAGGGATAAAATTTGACCGAACCAAGAGACGCATACAGATACAGGTTTATGCCGAACAAAGAAAGGGATTGAAAAATAGTGTGACCGAACGGGGTGAAACCCGAACAAAGTGAAAGTGATTGAGCCATTCAAATGGTGCAAATTAAATTGTTTAACCGGAAGTTGTCCCGTCAAAGTGGATTGTGTAAGCCGCTCGACCATAAGGGAGAGGGTAAATTCACTAAGGAAAGGTGGCATATGCAGGATGGTAAATTGTGGATTGAAAAGGTAGTGTGCATATGCTCTGATCCGATGTGATCCGATCCGAAGGGGTATAGGTGCCGACAATATCAAAGGTAATTGGTGAGTTTTTGTAATCCCGTCCTTATACCTACTGATAATAGAAGGTAAGTAGCAATCCCAAATCACTCACTAAGTGCAAGTGTCATCCATCTCCTGGCAACGTGGGCTGTTTGGGCATATACTATCAATGTTTGAAGCTCTTCCAACGAGGCTCTCTGGTTGACCATCATCACATCCATCATCCAACCATGTTTCTTAAGTTATTTCTGGCTGCCTAGAATAAGGAAGTTCCAACGATTAAGCAATCCAAGACTGACTGTTAGTAGCTGTTCAACCACCAACAAAAAGAGTAGTTCTTGCTGTAGGATTCAAAGGTGCGCAAGCAATGGTCTACATCACCCCTATGTGCTACCATTCGATCGGAATCAGTTCTGGCTTGCTAAATAGACTAAATTTGGCAGTTAAATGAGATATGCTAAAGGTTCTGGAGTAGTTCCTAAGGTAAGTTCCGAGGATCTAACCAACGACTGGTGAGTCTTTCCTTTCCTGTGGGACTTCCCTTCCATTCATAAAGTAGGTTGCTGATGAAAGAAAGGTTAATACAACTGGTCATACATAGTGCCAACCCAAGCAAGCACAAATATGTTCTCATAAGGGGAAGATTCCATCCACTCACTAAGTAGGGATAGGAAGTCTAGTTGGTAAAGAGAAAGGTGGGTAGCAGGCAGGCGGCATTAAGGCAGGGATTTATCCGCAGTGGTTAAAAATGGATGAATAATATAAAATTTCGGCCAAAAAAGAAGGTAATATGTGATACCTATAAGTTTATAGGTGGTTAAAGAGTTAATATCCGACTGTTGTACCTACTCTTCCTGGCTTCAGCAATATTTTTTTGGGGCAATACAACCAATCCCATCATCCAGCATGATAATTGTGAAAAAGGTAAACCCACCTATGGGATACTCTCAACCATCCAGCCAACTGTGTATAATAAGTTCTGGCAATTTATAATTCCTCACTCGTATAAGGAGGGCTCCTTAGCAGTAACATGTGACCAAGAAGGTAATAGGTGGTACCCCCATAATATGATATGTGATACCTGGAATTATTCATAAGGAAAGGAACAGTAAGTAAAGTATAGAACTAGGTGGATGCTTATAAGTAAAAGGTTATTCCCTGGTTATAATCCCCTCAATAAAGCAAGAAGCTTCCTAGTTCCTCCCTTCCTCCCTCCAGCAACACCTCTATAAATTCACTCATATGTCACATGGGGAAATGCCCTCTTCTATCGGGTATGTAGTAATGATGGGAAACTTATCTCCTAGGGCGGGTAACCTAACTCTCTCTCGCATCTGGTGTAAACTTGGTAAGTCTGAGCAAGCAAGCTTCGTTGAAGCACTAGTGTTTTTCGTTGTTAAATGTGATTCATACTAAAAAAGAAAATTTATTTCAACCATAAGTTGGAAAAGGTATCATATCATCCTTAAAGTAATGTTTCTAGAGATCAAAATATACATGTTTGTGTTCTTCCTTCCTTATCCACCGCCCACGCCCACAAACCTCACCTTTATAGTTGCGCCAACCCCTAACGTGCGGTAGCGGAACCTCATGGTGCTATCTCGGTAGTGAAACCTTGTTCCCTATCAGTTGGTTGCAGTTCACACACAATCTGGTGTCTCATCTATGAGTGGTCCTTCCTCTTTATCCCAAGTTTATCTATCGGTAGTGGTCAAATCTAATCAAGCTGTGCAATCCTCCAACCAACAACACCTAGGGAAAGCTCACGAAATTACCTAGTTCAAAAAGAATAATCTCCATTTTATATCCCCTATGAGTAGTGGTGGGATTGAGATAACCCATCAAAATGAGGTTGTGACTCAGGAAACACGTCAGATGAGTGAAGGTTTTAAAATATGGTCCAAGCAAACCAAGCCAACAACCATGGATTCAATGGGTTGTTGTTTAGTCAGGGAGGTTCTAAGGCTATTAAAATGAAAGTTTAAACTTATATACTCTTTATATGTGCATATCATATGTGAAAACGTAGAGATGCTGCAATAAGGTTATTTGATGTTTAGAACGAGCACAAATTATAGAAATTGTCCTGTGGAGGATGCTATGGCTAATGAATTTGGGTAGGGCGGATTCTATATATATAGCAGAGAGACTCTTCTACAGACTATGGCTTCTATGTATGGGTATGGCTCTAGCACAACATAAAGAAGAGTGCATGGATGGATGGCCTCTACAACTCTAGTAGATAGACTGGGCTCTAAAGACACTACTTATTACTTAGCAGATGGATTATTGTAGACCCACCCCAGAACTCATGCTAGATGGTGGTAATGCTCTATGGATCTCCCAAATGAAAAGCCATTGGAATAGAGAGACCTATTGGATTAGTTCCATTGGATTTTTATTACCCCTCCCCTGCCAATGGATTTCTTCTCACATCTCTCTTATTAGTGGAAACTAGCGGGAATCACCCATAAGTGGCATGTGGACTATATTATCGATCAATCAAAGAAGTAGTTCAATGGAAACCGATCTTAGGATAGGAACTTACATTCCTCCCTGAAAGTAGTGTTTCCTCTTTATTTCTAATCTAGGCACGAACCTGAATAGCTCTAGTCCTTTATGGCTTCCATACCTCGAGGAAAGGTTCTTTCTTTATTTCTTCTGGAAGGAATACTGGATAATACTCCCTGGAAAAGCTTCCTCTCCCCATAGGTCTGGTTTTCTTTGTTTGCTTAGTTGGTTACAGGGCGCTCCCTTTCATTAGCTCTCCTTTCATTGGCTCTTAAGAGTCCTTTCTTCCTGGTTTCCTCAGATAGGTAGGTCTACCTTGCGTGCTTCCCGATCTTGTCTTCCCTTTTCTTGCGTGAATAAATAAGCTTGCATGAAAGAGAGGATAGTATTCTTTCTTTTCTTTGATTAGATTCTTTTTCGCTTCCTATATGATAGCGTGCTTTCCAGTGAGAGAGGTTAAAGCTATCCTTACTACTAGAATGAATTGCCTGCCTTAAAGCTTTGAATAAAGGATAAAAGATAACTAGCTAAAAGGAGGTAAGCTTGCTTCTTGTGTGCTTTCGCTATCACTTAGAGAGAGATTTGTTTCCGGCTTTCATTTCCTTGCTTCGCTCCCACACCTCATAAACTCATTTGGGATAGCTTATGCATTTGCTCTACACAAGTTAGCCTCGCGTGGCTTGCTTGGTGCAAGGTCTGGTGTCCCTTGGTTAGTTAGAGCTTTGTGTTTATACATCATGAAAACATAGTGGAAGAATATTGGACAAGAATCTTTCTGAACTCCCTTTCTGAACTTCCTAGCTTGCCTTGCCAAAAGCAAGCTTCCCTTTTTTCTTTCCTACCGGACTACTATAAATATTTTATCCCTTTATTAACTTGCAGGCTTACTTGGTTCGTGCTTCCTTTAAAAAGTAAGGTATCCCTACAATTTTGGATAAGGTGCTACTTCTAGCTTGATTGAAGACCCTAATTATGGTTCTATTAGCTTTCTTTAATACTCTAATTATGGTATCACCTATGGATAGCTATTACCAGCTGCTTGCTTCGGCTTCCTTGGTTTCTTGCTTCGCTCTCCTTGCATGCTTAAGTTATAGCTTGTTTATTAAATAAAAGAGCGTATTCCAAAGCATACTATTTATGAATCATAACTCCCCTTCAAGAAGCTAGACTCTATGGCTTGGTGCTTGCCCGAAGACAAGCTTCCCTCGCATCCCTTGCTTTCCTACAAGAGAGCTTGCTCGAATTAATCAAAATACTTGAGAAAGGGTAGACTTCAAGATACCTCAACGAATCGGATTGTTGGATTACGGGTCTGACTTCCTTTCTTGCCGAGCTACTACAATGAAAGAGATTAGTGGTATCCCTGGCGTGGGTGGAGCCTGCCTTACTACCAGTATTAAAGAGCTTCCTATTGACTCAGTACTCCCTTTCTTGGAAAGTTAATACCACAATGAATATTATAGCGTGGGCTAGTTTTTAAAGACTTTTTAATAATACTATCCCTTGGAAGTAGTGGAGGCTCATTCCGCGAGGGGAATGTCACTTCTTGGGTATGGGTATCCGCATGAAGCTGGTACCCAAAAAGGTCACAATAGAAGCACGCGAGCGGAAAAAAACAGGGGCGCGCACGCGCATTCAAACACGTGCACGCGCCCCTGCTTCGGCAATGCCGAACGTCCACATTGTTGATTTGACATGGACAAAATATGCACGCATGCGTTATTAACGCGTATGCGCATATATGTGTGCACGTGTAATTAACGTGTATGCGCATATATGTGTGCACACATTAATAACGCATGCGTGCACTTGTTTTTTTTATAAAAAAAATAGAGCACATGCTTGTTATTGTTTAACAAACCCGCGAGTGTGGAATGGCCAAAAAAAGACCCCGCGAGCGCATTGTGGAGCACCCAAAGGATCCTACTCAGCACCAATCCGAATCTCCACTACGTTGCTAACATTGCCTCCAGGTAAGTGCTCAATGAAATTAATTTTTATTGTTTTTGTTTTCCATTGCAATTTTAAATTAAAAAAAAATTACAATCAATTAAAAAACGAAGAAATTGTCATTGCAGATTAAATACACCTAACAAAATGACAAACACACCACAACCATCAGAGGAAACCAATGAAATTGAACCATCAGAAGATAACATCAACATTGGAACGGACAATGAACCTAGTGATGAACTATCTGAAAACCCCGAGGATCAATTACACCAAGATTTAAACGAATTAAGGGTATTAAGCGATGAATTGAAGAGCACCAAGGAACCCTCTCAGGTTTCCTTGGATTCATCATTGCAAAACATCATTGAATCCATCAAAATTTTCCACAGTTAGATCACAAATATGAGTCAATACAGGGGCTCGAATGAGGGAGCATTATTCCACTGGGATATCCAAATAACAAATTAAACACCTCAACATCACGAAAGCACAGTTGTACAACAAATTCATAGTTCCCACGACAAGACAGCCTCCAGATGTGAGGACGAGACGGGTATTCATGGACTGGTGTATTTACCATCCATGGAGAGATAACTGGAGAAAGAGATGGTTTATGGTGTTTGACAGGCCCCCATGCAATAATTTGGAGGTCCCACAGTATTTTCTTAGGAAATTTTGGGCTGAGTTTGGGCTAGGCTACCATGTCAATTATTTTGACATCACTGAGTTTTACGGTGCCGACCTTAGATCTGCCCAAGATTGACCTCAAGCCTACCGCAACCCACTCAGAGGACCTCCTGCACCTAGGAGAGAGCCAAAACCCCCCACTCAGAGGACCTCCTGCACCCAAGAGAGAGCCAAAACCCCCTACTCAGCCACTTGGGTTTGGTAGCGGTCTAGATGAGATTGATGACTCAGTTAGATGTGCCACACGTCATTTGCTTAGACATACCACATTTGTGGCTATGTCTTCAAAAATCCAGGAGGACATCGATGACACACATACAACTGCAGGGTCTATGGGTGGTGGTTGAGACATGCCAGGTACAAGTGGAACCCAGGCGGGGCCATCTAGTTCGACTTGAACAACGACATGGCGTTGTTCTCACTGTGGTCATTCTTGCCATGGTCCTACGTAGCAGCATGCCACGAAGAGCTACATGGACTAGGTTAGCCATTGTTTTATTTAATGTTCAAGTATTTATTGTTTTTTATTTGATATCATATTTTTTAATATATTTAACTTTGAATTACACATTGTTAAATTTATTTGTTTTAATGTACAGTTATTCAGGGCCAAGTCTCCATTCTCCAGGTGGGAGGACATCGGTTCCTTTGACCTAGACTGGGCCATGGCAGCAGCAGAGGATAATGCGGCACCATACACACAGGTAACTTCTTTACTTTGAATAATTAGATCCAGTTATGAGTAATTTGTGTTCAATAATTACAAATTAATCAGCATTGAGTAACCATTTTTTATATTATTATCGTTTAAAACTAAAATGAAAATGAATAATTCTCACAAAACATGTCTATCATATTATGATCGGATTTTACAGTTGTGTTTATCATATTGTCTAAATTATTTGAGAGCTATAATTTCATATAATCCAACCAAACAAAAATGAAACCTTATAAAACATGAAAACCTAAGAAAACTAGACATGTGTTCATGTTCACTTTAGGCATCCTTTGCTTCTCCATTTTCAACTTCTCTCATTTATGATGCTACTTGTGCTTATGATTGAGGATGTCAATGCTCTTCTTCTCTCACTCTCTCACTCTCTTACTGTACCTCTCTCTCCCTCTCTCCTTCTCTATCCCCTACCTTCATCTCACTCTATTCCTCTATATATCTATCTCTCTCACAAATATCTCCATCTCCCTCCCTCCTTAAGTCTCTCTCTCTCACCCTCTTTACATCTCTCTCTCTCTCTCTCTCTCTCTCTCTCTCTCCACCTCTAACTCACTCACTATCTCTCCCCCTTGACCTATCACTCTTCCCCACCTTGTCCTCTCTCTCTCTCTCTCTTTCTCTCCATGTATAAGTCCCTCCCTCTTTGACTCTTACTCACTCACTCTCTCACTCCCCCTGGACCTATCAGTTCACCATCCCTTGACCTCATTCTCTTTATCCATTTACAAGTCTCTCCCTCTCCTCCCCCCCTCCAAAGATACATCCAAGAGTGAACATGTGCATTAAAAACATGTTCAATTCTCCTCTATTGATCATGTCAAAGGCCCCAACTCCATAAGTCCTAGAAAATAGTGCCATGAATACATACCCCTATGAATCCATGGGTGGTGCTTTGAGGAATTGTTCATGTATTTGGATGCCTCAAAAATAATTTTAGGGCTAAAGGCATGGTTCATTGTCCATGTCGAAGGCCCTAAGGCTACATCACCTAGATACAAAATGCCATGGATACCCCTACAAAGTCATGGATGGTGCTTTGAGGGATTATTCATGGATTTGAATGCCTTAAGGGTTTCTTTAGGGCCAAAGGTATGGTATTCTTCCCTTTAACGTCATTCCTAGATCCCTAAGGAACATACATACTAATAAAAACCACCTAATTGCATTGACATCCTCAATCATAAGCCAATGATACTTGACCAATGATGAGAGAAATTTCCATCATCAATTTGTCGTAGGTGACATTGTCATCATTCTATCCATCAACAATTTGTCCATAAGATAATCATCTTCATTCTGTTTAATAGCATGTCCTCATTTTGTCCCCAAACATATCTTCATTTGTCCATGGTCATGCTGTCAATAATCTACCACTGTTGCTGCCTTAGTGAAGCCCAAAAGATTAGAGATAAAAATTAGTTTACTGCTGCACCACTGCTCCTGCTGCTACTGCTACTTCACCGAACCTTCCTCCGTCATCCTGATCCCCGAAGTCAGAGCTCTCCTCAATCTCCCGAATTCTTCACACATTGCTTCCTTAAAAATGAAACTTGTCTTCTATTTATACTCTCCATCACCATCAATTAGGAGGCTGACATGTCCTCTTGATTTTAATTTTATCATTAAGATGATTAAATAAATCAAATATGATTTATTTAATCTTGGCCATCCATCAATCGGGGAGTTAATATTAATTTTAATTTCATGCCATGTCACCTTATATCCTTTCAGAATATTAAATGTGAGACACACATATGCCTTTAAGATGCGCGCAATGCACTCTTAAAAATGCCTGCAGTGGGCTCCACTTTGATGCCCGCAAGGGCCATCAACACATGCCCATATTCGTCTTGGATTATGCATGCAATGGTCTCATGTAAATGCCTGTAGGCCCTTATCAATATGATTGCAATACAACACAAATACCCGCAGTGGGTGCTTCAAAGAATGTCCGCAGGGTCCTTTTGATTATCCCCGCAATGGGTCTTTGAAATGCTCGCAAGGCATCTTCCAAATGCCCACACATCTTTCTTGTCCACCTCATCATCTTGTCTCTGTCCTCTAAGCTTATGTTTTCCAATTCATCGCCCTCCATGTCACCAAGTTATCAATCCTTCTTGTCATCAAGCATGTCCACCTTGTCATACTCCATGCCATCAAACACCATGCTTGACAAGTCATCAATCTTGCTTGCTTATCACTTGTCTTTATCTTGTCCTTAGCTTGCCATGTCCTTCTTCCATGCTTGTCATAAACACTTGTCACTTTGTCAAGTATTCTACACTTGTCATGCTTGCTTGTCACTTGTCAAGTCATCAAAGCTTTTCATGTTTACCATTTGTCCAGTCAAGTCTTTTCCATGTCATCACTTTGACCTTTGTCATTAACGTGTTGTCATCACTTTGACCTTTGTCATTAACGTGTTGTCATCAACGACAAATTTGGCCATCAAACACTTCAAGCATAAATTGCCAATCTTCTTTGCCACATTATCTTTAATGAATGACCACATAATGGGTTATTTGTTCCTATCATGGGCCCAATCCATTGTGGGTCAAAGGAAATGATCCCCACAACCATGTTCTTTACCGAGTCTTGAACAAATGAAATGCACCAATACAATAAAAACTTTATATAATATCCAAATCCCATCAAACCACTATCATCTAACTTGAATCTAAATTAATTGCAATCATGTTTTTAAAGTACTATCGTTTTCATTCTCATTGGCATTGTTTTTAATATTGTTAATACTATTTTTATAAATTCAATCTAAAAGTTGTAGTGTTCGCACAGGTGTCCGCAGGCTCCAGTGATCAGCCATCCCCACTGGGGATCAGCAGATCTCCACATGTGCAGGTATCGTGTGTATTAAAGTATAAATTTAATTTCAAATATGATGACTTGTCTATGTATATTTATATTTTTCTATATTAAACTATGAGGTTATAAATGTGTATGCAGGTGCGAGCACCTCGGCCTGCCAGTGCCGTTATTCCTCCCTCCTCGGCCTTTCAGCCACCGTATATTCCAGTTGTATCCCTTGGAATACATGCCCCATTCCATGCATCCCTCCCCACCCCCTTCCATCCAGCCCCCCCCTCCTATCCAGCACCACAGTTCCATCCATATCCCCCTTTCGTTTCATATACTGTGTCCCATCACCCCATCCCAACCTTTCCACCACCTACATTACAATTTCCCATGTTCCCACCCTCCACCATCCGACCATGACATACCACCCATCCAAAGTCACACATCCCTCCACCACAAAACAGACCTATCCCCCCCCACATTCCCACACCACACTTGCTTCCCCTTCCACGGTGGCCCCATCCATACTACAACCAATTTGGGTTTATCGCCCTAGACATGCATCTCCACTTCACCCACACTAGTCCATGCCTCCTTCTTCCATTGTTCCCCCCAGTGGTGTAGCCACCGTCGATGTGGCTACATCCTCCCCTATACCATCCACCCTAGCATCGGAGCAGGTTGTCTAGCCGACTGCTCCATCCGCCAGCCATGAAGACCAACCAGTTGTGTTCACGGTGAGATTGACTAGTTTATGAAAATATCGTTCAATTTTAATGAAAATTACTATATGCATCTAATTCCATCATTTATCTGATTATTCTAAATGTTGCAGGGTGGCATTGATGAGAGACTTGGAGCACAGATGAGGGAGACCCCCTCATGACTTAAAGTCTCGCATGCAGTGAGTTATTTAAGATTTGAAAACTATTTTTATTTTTAAATTATGTTTTATACTTGTATTATTTCCAGAAACAGTTGACATATTATTGTTGTTGTTTCAGGGATCAGGGGGATGTGGTCCAAGTCGCTAGAAGGACCCATCTTCCTCTAGAATGAAGAAGAGGAAGATCGATTTTGGAGATGCACCTGGGAGCTCTGAGGGTGGGCAAGAGGATTGAGAGACCCTCCTATGTACACTAGCCACGATGTGGTATTTTGGGCACGAGTTGCCATATTTTGTATAGGGCGCGAGTTGCCATATTTTGTATAGGGCACAAGTTTCCATATTTTGTATAGGGCACGAGTTGCCATTATATAGACGTTGGGAACATTCCATTTTTCCAAAAAGTGTACATGATTGGATCATTTTTGCATATTATTAGATGGATCTGCACTTGTCTATATGACTTTGTCTTTGATTATATTTTTGCTTACATGATTTTGTCCTCAATAACAATGTTATGGAAAAGTTTTCACATACATATAGATGTTATTTCTAGACACCGTTGAAAGTTGAAAGTTTGAAAGTTTTCACATACATACATAAATGTTGAAAGTTTGAAATTACCCAAAAAGAATAGGATAACTAATTTCTAATATCATAGACACCAAAATCCTAATCTAATATATATCTTTGTACACATAAAAGAAGCTACGTTAACATTAAAATCCTAATTAGTTTCTTCCAATTCCTCTAAAATCTCAATTTGCAAGGCAATGACAAGCACAAATACCATGAAGGCATATCCTCTAGGTAAACAACATCCAAGGTTGTAATTCTCATAAAATACTTAAGGTTATAGGCATTGACTCTTTCAAAAATTATTGATGTTAATAGTGGCACATTGAAGTTAACTAGCTTGTTGATAATATTCATAATTCCGTTGGAGTGGCACTTAGCCATGCCTATGAATAGCGTGTAGAGGTTTCTTGCATTGATATTGAACAAATTGTCCCTATCCATTTCTGAGGGTTCCACAAAATCCTACAAGTATAATCACGAGATCCCTTCCCACTAACATTGCTTCCAATTTCTCATTGAGCACAAAACTACTCATCTAAACACACTCTCTTGTGATTAAAATCTATAATAAGATAAATAAGAAAACCCTATTTATAGTATTTTATGTACAACCATAGGAGTGTCCATATTGTTGATAAATGTAGCGATGCTAGGGGTATTGAAAATGTATCGTAGAGGTGTAGCATTGAGAAGTCCAATGCATTCATTTTCATGAGCATTGAAAAAGGTTGCCTAATGCCATTGAGTCTTTGAGGATGGAAACATTGAACCAGGAGGCCTCACCTTTCGATGTGTAATTAATGCACTCTAGTGTTTTTCACCCTATAACTACCCACAATACAATGTTCACAACAAATTTTCTTAAGAGGAAAACATATAAATTTTGGGGTGTTGGAGTTAAACACATAGAAAACCATATAAAGACTAAATTATGGATCTCAATAATCCATTGGAATGTTGTGGATGAGTGATGCATGATTTGATCTTGTGATCCATGATGTGAAATGAGCACCTATTCAATTCTTCCTACTATTACAAGGGATTTATTTGAGGGACAAGGGATGAAGGTATATATAGATTAGAAAATTATTATATGATATGTGCACATTACATCACTATTAATATTTAACAAAAAGCCTTTGTCACCTTGCATGCCTTCATTTAATGGTCATTTTGGTGTCCAATAATTCCAAAGAAATTCACTTTAGATAAATTATAGTATAAATTGGTTTATTAATCCTTACATAACAAGGAACCTTGATATCAAAATGAAGCACTAAGCACTCTATATGACTCCATTACTTGCATGTTTCACAACCACCCACAACACAAGCAACATGAACCACAAAGTTATCAGAAAACCACCCACAACACAAGCAACATGAACCACAAAGTTATCAAAAAACCACCCACAACACAAACAACATGAGCCATGGAACAAGTCCTCCAAAACCACCAATGTAGTCCCCGAAAACACAAGTGACCCCACAATGTAAAGAACCAAAATCGAAAGGCAATGAGAAAAAAATTAGTGAGGATGCAACCACCAAAAATTGATGCCTAATCCTCTTAAAATATAGGAATAACCAAGGTGACCAAAGCACAACCATTGAAGGATAACATATGGCATTCATTGTGGCCAAGCACTTTGGAAGGCAATTGCAATTTCGGATTGTTGAAATTGTTGTTTTTTAATGCAAAAATGAATTAAGCACACTTGAATACCCATATTGCAACTTGATTTTGCAATATTAATGATTGATCTAATTCCATCAATCCAAAATAATTCTTGCCAGATTTAAGAAAAAAAACATCGAGTTCCCTTCCCATTATTTTAAGTGGCCTAAAAATGTCAACTCAAAACGTTTAGACTTCAACGATATGAATTTTGCATATTTCAACTAATTTTATTTGCAACATATTGCCACCAATCCAACCATCCCAGTAATACATTTGTGCCATCATAACTACATCCCCAGTCACAACACTCAAAAATGACATTAATTTTTTTTATTTAATATTTATAAAAAATTAAATATTAAATCATAAGCCACAAGGCGCCTTTGGACAAATGTCCAATTGAAAAATACCCTAACCAAGAGAAACAAGTAAAAATGCTCGTAGCACCAAAACAGTGAATCTAGTAGAGAATCTGTCGATTCCAATGTCTTCCAAACACCAGATTTTATCTAGGGGACCCCCCACACCGTGCCTCCAATGCCCGAAAATGGTGCCAATGTTCCATCTCCGGAGCTAGGGTTTTTCCCTAGTGAAGGTCATTCCAATTTCACTCAAGGGGGCCATTTCTGATCCGAAGGCTCCCGACCATGCGTGGCCACTGTAAACACGTCCAAAATGGCCACGTACACCTATGGGAGCCAACGGAATCCAAGTCCTACTGCCGGTTTGGGTTCCGTGGCCCCGGAGCAAATCCTCAAAGTGTCCCTGAATGGCCCAGGGGTGCCCGACGAAAATTCCCATAGCACCCAAACCGTGACTCTGGTCACGAATCTGTTGATTCCGATGGATTCTGGATGCTGGGTTTCAGCTACGTCGCCCCCCCCCACACCATGCATGGAAGACTCAAAAATGGTGCCAATGTGTCATCTCCAGAGCTAGGGTTTTTCTCAGTGAGGGCCATTCCAATTTCGCTCAAGGGGGGCATTTCTCATTCGAAGGCTCCCGGGAGCGCTTGGCCACCATGGAGACAACCACAATGGTGCAAGTGGCCATTGTGAACATGTCCACGATGGCCACGCACGCCCGGGAGCCTTCAGATGAGAAATGACCCCCTTGAGCGAAATTGGAACGGCCCTCACTAAGCAAAACCCTAGCTCCGGAGATGGAACATTGGCACCGTTTTCGAGTCTTCCAATCACGGTGTGGGGGGGGGTGGGCGCTAGCTGTAACCCAGCATCTGGAATCCATTGGAATTGATGGATTCACGACCGGAGTCACGGTTTGGGTACTATGGACATTTTCGTCAGGCGCCCAAGGGCCATTCAGGGACACTTTGAGAATTTGCTCCGTAGCCATGGTACCCAAACCGACGAGTGGACCTGGTTTCCATCGGCTCCCACACATGTCTATTTCCATTGTGGACGTGTCCACGGTGGCCACGTGCACCCGAGAGCATTCGTATTAGAAATGGCCCCCTTGAGCAGAATTGGAATGGCCCTCAATGAACAAAACCCTAGCTCCAGAGATGGCACATTGGCACCATTTCTGAGACTTTGAGGCACGGTGTGGGGGTCCTCGAGTTGAAACCCGGTGTCCGAAATCCATCGGAATTGACGGATTCGTGACCGAATTCACGCTTTGGGTTCTATGGGAATTTTCGTTGGGCACCCCGGGGCCATTCAGGGACACTTTGAGGATTTGCTCTGGGGCCACGGAACCCAAACCAACAAGAGGAATTGGATTTCGTTGGCTCCCACACATGTCTATTTCCATTGTGGATGTGTCCATAGTGGCCATGCACACCCGGGAGCCTTCGGACTAAAAATGGATCCCTTGAGCGAAATTGGAATGGCCCTCACTGAGCAAAACCCTAGCTCCGGAGATGGAACATTGGAACCATTTTCGAGACTTGAGGCACTGTGTGGGGGGGGCCCTAGCTGAAACCTGACATCTGGAATCCATCAGAATCGAGGGATTCACTACCGGAGTCACAGTTTGGGTGCTATGGGAATTTTCGTCGGGCACCCCGAGGCCTTCAGGGACACTTTGAGGATTTGCTCTGGGGCCACGAAACCCAAACCAACGAGCGGACTTGGATTCTGTCGGCTCCCACATGTGTCTATTTACATTGTGGACATGTCCACAGTGGCCACACATGCCTGGGATCCTTTGAATGAGAAATGGCCCCCTTGAGGGAAATTAGAATGGCCCTCACTGAGAAAAACCCTAGCTTCGGAGATGGCACATTGGCACCGTTTTCGAGACTTCGAGGAATGGTGTGGGGGGTCCCCAAGCTGAAACCCGATGTCTGGAATCCATCGGAATTGACAGATTCATGACTGGAGTCATGGTTTGGGTGCCATGGGAATTTTCGTCGGGAACCCCAGGGCCATTCAGGGACACTTTGAGGATTTGCTTCGGGGCCACAAAACCCAAACCGATGAGTGGGATTGGATTCCGTTGGCTCCCAAATGTATCTATTGTCATTGTAGATGTGTCCATGGTGGCCACGCATGCCCAGGAGCCTTCAGATTAGAAATTCCCCCCTTGAGCGAAATTGGAATGGCTCTCATGCATGTTCTTGAATTGTAATTTATAGTTATATATGTATTGCTAATTTATCATAAGTAAAAGATAATTTTGTTGAGTGATTTGACATCATCATTGAATAAGTTAATGGTTGTTTTAATATTGCTGTAATTGTTGTAAAAGTGAGTTTTCATATTTGGTTTATGCATGGTAAGTTTTCAATTCAACTAAATCTAATATAAGAACTAGGATATTTTTGTGAGGCTCCATGCAAATTCACTAAAGCACAAAAGTGATTGTGACTAGGTGAAACTCTACTCTTTGAGGTTTCAAAGGATTTGGATTTATGTCTTTCCTCCTACCATATTTAAGTATATAAAATATTTTCTAAGGGCATGCTAAAATATTCTAATGTATACATTTATCGTGGGTAAGCCAGATGGACCACATTTCTTGCAAAGCCAAGGATTGATTTACATTAGATGTGTGTGATATCCATCTATAGAGAGTAGAGTTGAGATTTTTTGTGTACCCATGGTTGAGGGTCTAAGAGTATGTGAGATAATTGGGAACCCTGAGTAAAAGGCCTCACAAAGGGAAATTCCAAGTAATTTAGAAAGTGACAAATTAGGTCAAAAGTTGAGCATCTTGTTCTAACACTAAGGTCATTTCCCTAATAGAAGACAAGCAAAGTGGAGCTAATGCCTAACATGATTTTGGGTGCTATCAATAGTGTTTTCTTGCCATGTACTTGTGTAATATGACATGGCTACTGTTTGTAAACCCTAAGAAAGAGAATCATGCTAGTGGTGAGAGCTTGATTAACATAAGCTTGTTATTGAATCCAACGAGGACTTCTTATCTGTCATGGAGATTATAGGGTTAATGAGTAAAACCTAGGAGTTAGATTTTATGGATCACAAAGATATAACCAATGGAGAAGATAAGGGAAAGATAGACATGTTAAATGTTCCTGTAGAGATTTATCTTGTGCGATGCTAGAGTATAAGACCTAGAGTTTGAGGATTGAAATACCAGGTTGGACATGTAGCCTTGGATGCTAGAAATAGTGTTATATTGTAGTGTACTTGTGTGATGTGACATGGATAGGGTTTGCAAGCCCTAAGAAATACAATCATGCTAGTGGGGAGATGTTGATTTACAAAAGCTTGTTGTTGAAGCGAATGAGGACTTCCTACCTATCCTGGAGATTATAGGGTTCCTAAGCAAACCCTAGGATTTAGATTTTAGGGGTCACAATGATATAACCACTAGAGAAGATAAGGGGAAGAGAAACATCTTGGATGTTCTTGGAGAGAGTTCTCTTGTGTGATGCTAGAGTATAAGACCTAGGGCTTGAGGATTGAAATACTAGGATCAACGTGTATACTTGGATGGTAGAACTAGATTTCTCTTGTGGTCTACTTGTGTGATGTGACATGGCTAGGGTTTGCATGAGATATCTCATATTAACATGTTCATGTGCTCTTGCATGTACCCCAACCCTCCAAGAAAAAGAAATATGTATATTTATTTGCAAGGCAAATTTAAGGTCTTGGAGATGACAACAACCTTTGTATCTCATAATCACAAGCCATTGACATCATTGAAATATGAGATCATGCTAGTGGAAGAAGTTGCAGAGGTGTTAGAGGCCTAAATATTGAAATAATTCAATCCCAACATAAAGCATCTCATTCTTATCACCAACCAAATGCATATTAGGGTTTGATGCTAGAGTATAAGACCTAGGATTTGAGGATTTAAATACCAAGATGGACATGTAGACTTGGATGCTATAAGTTTAGATCTCAAGTGGTGTACTTGTGCGATGTGACATGGCTAGGGTTTGAAAACCCTAAGGAAGACAATAATTCTAGTGGGGAGAGATTGATTGACATAAGCTTAAGGTTGAAGCCTATTAGGACTTCCTACATGTCCTGGAGATTATTGGGTTCCTTAGGAAATGCTAGAGTTAGATGTTAGGGATCATTAATATATAACAACTGAAAAAGATAAGGGTAATATAGACATATTGGATTATCTTCAAGAGACTTCTCTTGTGTGATGCTAGAGTATAAGAACTAGGGTTTGAGGATTGAAATTCTAGTATGGACATGTAGACTTGGATTCTATAAGTTGAGTTCTCTAGTGGTGTACTTGTGTGATGTGACATGGGAAGGGTTTTTAAACCCTAATA
Organism: Larix kaempferi; assembly: GCA_027924585.1. Classification (NCBI taxonomy): domain Eukaryota; kingdom Viridiplantae; phylum Streptophyta; class Pinopsida; order Pinales; family Pinaceae; genus Larix; species Larix kaempferi. The sequence continues at coordinate 3,368,526 of BSBM01000676.1, read as the reverse complement.
AAGATAATCATGCTAGTGGGGAGACATTGATTAACATAATATTGTTGTTGAATCCAATGAGGGATTCCTAGATGTCCTATATATTATAGGGTTGCTGAGGAAACCCTAAATGTCCTAGAGATGTCCATGTGGATTTCCCAATCTAAAAGGAATCTCCTTCAACACTCATCCTCACTTGTCCCAGGAGAACGTCTCAAAGCAACAAAAAACTAACACCATAGCCATGGCCAAGTATCTGAGACCCACCCCTCATATACAAACCCTTATAATAGTGATCCTATCCCACTTGGAGTCCACATACCCCCTATTGAGGGTACATGTGGTAGTTCACGAATTTTAGGGCTAGATTAGGTTTCTAGGATTCTAGATCAGTTTCCTAGGGTTAGATTAGTGTTTCTAGGGCTAGTTTAGGTTTCTAGGACTATATGAGGTTTCCAGGACTATATTAGGTTTATAGTATTCTAGCTTAGTTTTCTAGTGTTAAATTAGTGTTTCTAGGGTTAGTTTAGCTTTCTAGGATTTCTAGGGCTAGATTAGGTTTGTAGGGTTATATTAGTGCTTCTAGGGCTAGACTAAGTTTCTAGGGATAGATTAGGTTTCTAAAAATTAATGACAAAGGGTGAAATGATGAGATGGCAGAAGCACAAGATGACATGAAGGACAAGCAATGGAGAACACATTAATGAAAAAGTGTTGATGACTCGACAAAGGAGCATTCCAAGGTAAGCAAAATTGATAGGATGACAAAGGAGTATGACAAGTGGACAAGTATGCCAAGGGGCCAAGTAAGCAAGCATGAGATCATGTCAAACAATCATGACAAATGTTGTTGACATGCATGATGAGGATGACTTGTTGACATGGAGGAAGCATGAAAAATGTTGTTGACTAGGAAAACAAGCCAAGTGAATTTGGAAAGCATGACAAGTGTTAGTGACATGGAAAAGACAAGGAGAACACACATGGCATGTTGACATGGCTTGAGGAATGGAAAAGGTGACAAGTATGACAAACATGGCAGGCACACGGTGATGATGTGAGGAGAAGATCAAAAAATTAAATATATATATATATATAGAGAGAGAGTTGTAAATGGAAGTATAAACATTGATGAATTTTGATTGATTGATAGAAGCAAGAAAAGGTTTTAGAGCGGTTCTACTTATTCATTAGAGAGGTGTGATTCCTTAATGGAGGACATTGTTGAGGATGATTCAAGAGTGTTAGATAATGTGAGTATTACAAAATAACTACGCGCTCTAAATGAGGCAGGAAGTAGCGTATCCAAAACAATTAATCGATGGTGGATTTAAAATTAGAAATGTTAAGATAATAGAGAACTCGAATTGTTCACATGTATGTATGTATCAACAAAAAATGCATGTACCAACAAAACAACATAAAACTGCACATACCTCGATGTAGAACATAACATTCTTTGATGCAATTCTATCTCTTATGTAAAGTTGATTGACCTCATTCAATAAATCCATCTATATCCTATTTGTTGCTAATTGTCTCCATCAATCTCTCGTGCTTTGAATGAGGCAGGTAGTAGAGTACCTTGGTTGAGCTCTTGATTTTCATTGTCTGTAGATGGATGTTTATGCCAACGACAATTTTGTGAAGTGATACACCACTGAACTTGGTCTGTAATCCATGAACACATACCCAATAGTCTTTCTTGACTTCCCATCTAGTGTAAGATATTCCCCCTTAACCACCATCAAGCCAATAGTAAATTCAATGCTGTCATCATTGATTAATGATACATAGAGGGTTTGCTTACCTTGGATGCACCATTCCAACCAATAATCTGTGCCCCATTCATTGTCTTTCGGGGAAACAACTACATATATGTGTCCTGGTTGTACAAGATCTGAGATATGGGCATAGTCTGTCGAAATCGCTGATTGACCCACCTCTAACCGGGTGGTTTCAACAACTACACGTTGGTCTAATGCAAGTGACACATGATCCCATTCATCAACCCAGTCCATGCATTTGCATTCATCCCATTCTCCATTACTTTAAGGGATGCAAAAGCAAGCAAGTTTTCGCGTCCATATTTCAAATAAGGGGTTGTTTGAGCTTCGAACTGAATGAAATCCACGTGTTCCTTGTATTGTGCCGCAACTATAGGAATGCGATCGATCTATGTCAACCACTTTCCAAAAATTTCTTACCACACGTCTTGTCACTGATGATGTTTGTTGATCTCTTGCTAGGTCTGACATTGTTGTAGAGCACCATTGAACTATGGATTCTGCATCTCGGATATGAGGGTTCATGTTAAACCTCATCTCTTTCCTTCGTAGTGCAGTCTTGATGCATGCACCGACCACATCATGCTCGCCTTTGTCGTGCATGGTCTCAAAATAGTTCTAGATATGCGGCACATTATAAGTCTTATGCAAAATACTCATCCATTGGAATACTCGGGCATTTTTGAACTGGCTTGCACAACCATCTGACCATATCCAATAATGATCCATCTGTATATCTCTCTCCTTCAACTAATCATAGCAAATTTGAAAACAATGTTGCACATAATGCAGATCATGGGTTCTATCATCACTTATGTAAAATTTTGTCTCCTTCAGTATTATCCTCATGTCATTGCTTCTCGTTGGCCCATGCCTATACATAATATGTACCATGATGTTGATTTGGTCTGAATGGTAGTATTGACTCTGGATTTCATTTTGTGGCTGAAGGGTGTAATTTTCTACAAAATCCACAATTGACACTATGGTTCCAACAGGAAATGTGTCCCTACATTTTCTGTACTACTCATCTTGCCATCATGCTACATGCACATGTTGAACATAGTGCTATGTTTTCTTGTAGAACTCCGTCAAGAAGTCACATACCCGTTCTTGTTACCATGAAAACAAGGGAAATATTATAATGTGGCCTTTGGAAAAATGTATATGTCATAAATTGAACGTGTAATATGAAAAATACGCAATATTCATTTGTACCTGTGACTTCACTAATGCAATATTTTTACTTTCACTAGCACTGTCTAATTGATAGGTTACGTACTTGAAGCTCTGCATCTCAACGACCATCCTGCCAAATTCGTGCTCCTGGCTTTCATGAATGAAATGGTTCAAAAGAGAAAACCCACTGCACTTAGAACATCTCCCATATAGACATGGTTTTTTATAATATTTTTGTCCTTCGGGCCTTGTACACATGATGTTGTGGATAAAGTCTCTTGATTCATTCAGTGGTAGTATGGATTCATTGCAGCCATGCACAATGTTAGTATGCAAATCACAAAATATATGTTTATATGTGTCATAATAATATTCATATTCTACGTGGTATCTGCAACGACAAGTGTTATGATCAATGCATATACGAACGTACCATGGTTTGCATTTCTCAAAGGACCTTTGGCACAGGTTCAATTGTGTGTGCTCATTCCTTAATCTCTCATAGAGTTCAGTCTGTGTGGTGTCAAGGAAGTGTTTAACATGGGGTTCACGTTCAGTAGAACCTTTTCTCAACTTTATCACGTCTCTTTGGTTTGATGAAGGTCTGGTATGATCATGCCAAAAATTTTGTACTAACTCCTTAACGGCATCAATTAGCTTCCTATCTCCACGAGGAAACCTACCAACAAAATCCCAACAATCGTTTCCACCCAGAGTGTCAATATTTTCTCTTATAACAGAGTACTTTTTAATAGCTTTTATATTTAATCTAAGTATCTTAGAAGTGTGTGATAGCAGGTGGCATTGCCTTGTGGACTTGCTTACAACTGATTCCACTAACACATGACGAGCCGCACATAGATATTTTGTACGAGACGTCTTCCCAATCACATTAAATGTAGATTGGAGATTTCTAAAAATATGACTGCTAGCCTATGAAATTTTAACTATCTTTATGCCCAAAATTCTCCTAACAACAACTAAACAATGTGACTTTAACAAACATAGCAATAATTGGCATTTACCTGCATCACCATTGGATTCAAAATATTCCTTGTCAATTTTGTTGCATTGCCATTCGATAGTGCGTTTTGGAAACTTACCTTCAAGGCCCGATAGAGCCCTTTCATCCACATGAATACATCTAGGAGTTTTTCTTCTTGCACTGGGCGGTCAAGGTAGGGAAGGTGGACATGAGACATGAATACCAAAGCTTGTTTGTTGTGGTGCTTCATTCACACATTGGGCCATAATGGGAGTGTGCTCGACATGGTTGTGGTCTTCTTGGGGAGATTTCAAATTAAGCATTGCTTGTATGTCCATCTCTACACATGCAACATCTCCTAATATTCATGTGTCGTGAGGAACTTCAGCATGACTCGTTGATGGATTGTTGGTTGGAGATTGTGTTGATGTTGGAATTTGAGTTGGGTCCATTGGACGCGACCGCTTTTCCTGTGGTTCTGAGCAAGAGGTTTTCATGTCAAAAACTGTGCTAAGATCAGTGGCAGGATCCGGGGAAATGACAAGACCATGTCTCACTCTTTCCATTTCCAACCTGGCCTTTTCTCTTAAATCAATGACCTTTTCAATGGGAAGATTCCTTCTATATTTTTTTGTTCTGTTACGTGAGTTTCCCATCTCCAAAAGTCTCTTTAACAAAACTATGAGGCCTACCCCTACAAAAGAAACAACAAATAAGATATCAGTTCCATTATACAATGAACTTGACACATTCCAACATAACTTACTACTTTACAAATTAACACATACAACTACAGACAATGTTGGTTTATTTGTGTCCGAATAGAAATCATTATCCCTTACAATTCCAATCAATTTAGATCATGGTTGGCCAAATGTAGAATGGAGAAACTAGTGTCTTTCCTAGCTAGAGATGCTAGAGATTCCTTGGGAATAGTTTGATAGTTTTTCTACATCAAATAAGGTAAAGATAATAAGTTTACTAATTACACAATGAGGAGGTTGCAAATTCCCCCAAGGAAGGAGAATTCAATGAGGTAGAGGAAAGTAGTCAAGCTCAAAGGCACAATATTAAAGAAACATTCTGATAAACATAGCATGAAGATGAGAGCATGGACAAAATTTCATGAACTAATAAATATGGATCGTCTCCCATGATTGCTTCTTAGGATTTTATTCAAATTGAAGAGGCCCAAGAGAGAACCTCATCAAAGATGGGAATGTGTGGGGGAGGAATAGTTTGATAGTTTATGATATAGGTTTTGCTACGGTGTACAATGTGTAAAAAGATGGAGGTTTATTAAACCATTTATTTGTATTTTTTTCAAATGAAAAAGAGTTTATGCTAGAGATGCCTTGGGAATAGTTTGATAGTTTTTCTACGTCAAATAAACATAGCATGAATATGAGAGCATGGAAAAAATTTCATGAACTAATCAATATGGACCCTCTCCCATGATTGCTTCTTAGGATTTTATTCAAATTGAAGAGGCTCAAGAGAGAACCTCATCATAGATGGGAATGTGCTAGGGAGGAATAGTTTGATAGTTTATGCTATAGGTTTTGCTATGCTGTACAATATTTAAAAGATGGAGGTTTATTAAACCATTTATTTGTATTTTTTTCAAATGAAAAAGAGTTTATGCTAGAGATTCCTTGGGAGTAGTTTGATTTTTTTCTACATCAAATAAACCTAGCCTGAAGATGAGAACATGGACAAAATTTCATGAACTAATCAATATGGACCCTCTCCCATGATTGCTTCATAGGATTTTATTCAAATTGAATAGGTTCAAGAAGAAAACCTCATCCATACCATCCTTGTGTGAAATCAAAATATATTCATGGTAATAATTATTGGTTTACATTGCATACTTCATCTTGTCTAATGAATATGAGTTTTTTTAGATGTGAACTTGGGAATTCTTCTTGTCAAATTCATTGTTGTCTATGCATGGATATTGCAGTAGGAATATGATAAAAACAAAAAGGCATGGGAGAATCTCAAATCTTGTGAATGAAAAGAATTATTTACAATTCACCATACCTATAGAAATGATCTCCACTTGCAATGGAAACTGGTAGCTTGAATGTATCCACTAGATTCCAAGACCACTGAAGATGTTTGTTAGATTCCACGAGTGTCCAAAAGATCAATGAATGTGAGCTAATAAGAAACCTGGAAGAGCTTGAAACCCGCGAAAGACAAAAAACCCGTGTTTTTTGGTAGCATTCCTGGGAACATAAACCTCTATTTTTTTTAACTAGCAGTAGACAAGCGCACGCATGTTTAAATGCACAAACACGTGTTTGTAGCACGTACGTGTCATTAGCGTGTACGTGCTAAAACACACACATGTGCCCTTGCATAATGTTTACACCATTTATTAACCAATTTTTACACCATTTAATGCCAAACCTTCCCCCACTTCGAAAATATTTGCATACATTGGACTATACTTCAAAAGTGGATAAATGAATGGCTAAAGAGAGGGGGGTTAATGCTTCTAGGGATTTAAGGGTTTAGGACTTAAGGCGTAAGGTCTTAGGTATTTGGACTTTAAGGATTGTGGGTTAAGTTGTTTAGGAGTTAGGGTTGTGGGATTATGGGTTGAATGGTTGAATGGTTTAGGTTAAGGGATGTAGTGCTGTAGGGAGAGTGAGAGGTAGAGAGAGATAGAGAGATGGGATATGGGAGAGATAGAGAGAAAGAGATCGGGGTTAGGGGGGAGCAGTATCATCCCACGCCATACTTGCAAGGGTCATGCCCGGTGCAACGCCACACGAGATTTGAAATGTAAACATGCTTAGAGGGTGAAAGAAGAGGATTGAGACCTAAATGAACGTTTCATAACTCAGGAGCTACGATATGGGGATGAAATGATTTGGGGCCTGGGCCCTAAATCATTTGGATATGGGTGTTTTTCACACCAAAGACGGCCCATATGGCCGAGTAAGGAAATAATACAAAAAAACCCTCTCGTAAGTCCAACTTTTAAAAAAAATTGTAAGGGGCCCCTGGATTATCCCTGGCTGGGTGTTGTGTTCAGAATAGTGGGATAAATGATCCATAAGTAGGTTTCGTAAACTGAAACAAGGACTTTAATCCCTAAATGACACTCTCAACCTCAAGTGTTATGAACAAAACCTAAAATCCACAATGTGAGACCTCTATAAGGTGTCTTTGGAATCAAAGATGAATGCAAGTGTCATTACAATGTCTCAGGAATCATGTCCGACAATTAAACGAGAGCCTTTATCAATAATATTTCCTTTTTGGGCATATGGACACCATTAATTGTCCAATGTAGATTATCCCTAACATGCTTTATGCACTGTGGATGGTTCCTGGGCCTTAACCATAGTCTTGGTAGAAAAAAAATAGCCTCAAGCCCTTGGTCATGGTTTATGGAGGGAAATGACAATCTTAGACCCAAAACATATTTTGTCAAGATCAAATGTAGTGAATGCATCCTCAGACTACCATGCAAGACCATGGATATGTTGCAAGGTCTTGAACATCGTAAAAGAATGAAAACAGGTTCCTTGAGATCTTATTGAGGCATACTGAGCTCAATTGAATTCCACTTGAGCCTTAATTGAAACTTCTTGACCTCAAGTGTCGTCAATAACACATAGAAGCCATGCCACTAGCCCTCTACAAGGATTCTTTTGCATATGAATCGAATATGGTTTCCATTATTATGTCTTAAGCATCAAGGATTTATCTTGGCTCCTTAACAATGGCTAGTGGAGGGAAACAAGAGCCTCCAACACTAACTCTTGCTTCTAAGGAACAAACACCTTGAATGAGTCCATGAACCACCACATATGAAATATATAGGGTATTAGTCAACTTCAAGTGTGTTATGTGTGCCATGACTAGGTTAGTTGTGAATCAAAAATGGGGGTCAAGATATAACCAAGGTATAGGGACAACAAGAATCTCCTCATGCCTTAAATGAAGCTTCTCATGCTCAAGCACCATGAACAACACCTACAACTCAAGAGGCTTCTTAGGATACGATGTTGAATGCATCTTCAAACCACGACACATAACCCTTGGGGGTATCTCTAGCAAATGCATAGGGATACATATACCATGATTAGGCTACATCGCATGCCTTAAACAAGATTATGTCTTCGATCCACACCGAGAATGTTTTTCGAGGCTATGGATAGTGTTGCTAAGTATGCTAGTGGGATACATTCAACATGAGTAGGTTTCATGAATTGGGAATGGGTCTATAGTCCTAAACATGCCTAGGTGGAACAAATGGATTTGACCATAAAGTAACATTTTCAAGCTCAAGTGCCATGGTTTGGGGAGGAAAACACTTCATCCTCGGGGCTTAAACATAGTCTCTTAGGTTCAATAGCCATCAACAACATGTGAAAATAATGGCATGGACCCTCTCTAAGGCATATTTACAATCAAAGTTTTATATGGATGCCATCATCATCATCATCATCATCATAATCATCGCCATCATCATCATCATCATCATCATCTTTGTCATCGTCATCATCACCATCATCATCATCATCATCATCATCATCATCATCATCATCAACATCGTCATCGTCGTCATCATCA
>BSBM01000676.1:3327500-3357500 GCA_027924585.1 Larix kaempferi | reverse complement strand
TGGTAAATCTATTTTATTCAAATCCCAATAGTCACCATTTCTTGTAGTCAATAGTCCACCACCTAAGCACTAAATAGTGCGTACATGTTGTTTAGTGCGAACACGCTATTTCTGGGTACGTGCATTTAAAATAATGTGCACGCGCCATTTAAATTTCTAAATTTTGGCGGGAAATTCCTTTCCCACCAACGTGGTGGATGACTTGGTCGCTATGGTTTTAGGTTCGGGTTGCCAAACCAAGTGGCTTAGACTGTGTTATAACAAAATACAGCTTATTCTATAACTTCTTATGTTTCGAGCATGATTATGCATATGCTACACTTGTCCACCGCTAATGAAATTGCACACACTTGTAGAACTATGTGTGCAGATTCCGAATATGTAATTTTTTTATTAAATCTATTTTTTAATTAATTTTAATTGCACTAACGTCAATCTTACACAAAAATTAGGTTATTTCTTTCGTCTATAACTTTTGATTGGCTCACCTATTTTGAAAATGAAAAAGAATCCACACAAGTACACACAAAGATCTACATCCTAAAAAAAGGCAAAGTTCATTAATTATGTTAAGACCATGATGTCGGGGTCGGGGACCAATGCTCGACCTAGTCATTTTAGGGATTGGTTGACTTCCTTAATTAAAAAATAAATAAAATTAACATAAATAAATATGGAAAAATAGTGTTGCACTAGAACGACCTGTTATCTACGACTGTATATAATTTTTTTCACAAAATTTCACCATTTGCATACCAAACTAGGGGACCAACGCAAACATATTCATTATGTTCGCTTAAAAAAATAATATACCAACCTTAGGACAACCCCATTTTTTGGTAGTTATACTTAATTTCCATAAATAATATTTATATATTCTGGAAGGTAATCCGAATGTCTACGTTTCATCTTCTTGCACCATATTCCAAAAAATTGTGTAGGTTGCTCTAATATTGATTTTTGACGTTTAGATTTCTTTTTTTCCAAAATTCCATTGCGACTAACACATCATTAGTGGCCATTATTATCTTGCACCAACCCGTCTCCCTTATTCATCAACAAGTGGTTTCCCTAAGACACTATAGAAGCAGAAGGAATATACTCTATAGATGGAATACCAGATCAAAACCACTAGAATAAAGTGTGCTTAGTAGGCTACTCGCTCCTCTTCCTTTCTTCCCTTCTTTACTTTATAAGAAAATAACTACTAGTATTGCAGAGCGAGAAGTATAGCTTCCATGAATGAGCAATGCTTTCCTTCTGCAGAGCGAGAAGTATAGCTTCCATGAATGAGCAATGCTTTCCTTCTGTCTTCTGCATTCCCAGATCTTCACTCTATTTCTTACATGCATACTAGCATTAAAGAGCATACTTTCAAGTAGGTAAGGTGTTACTCTCTTTACTTTAGTTGGCAGCATTGTCTTTATAAACTGACTTACATACCTAAATGAATCTGATTGCCTTACTTAAAACTATCAATCATTAGATTTTGATATCCCGATCTTGTATCCCTCCATTTCCTGCATGCTTTCTTGCTTGGTAGTATCATTCCAGAGATTACAAGAGTCCCTGCCTTCAGGTATCCCTTATACTATTGTGTTTAATACGGTTTTTAGAATCAGGATGCAATACTGGATTCGAGTCACTACCTTTCTGAACTTGCTTACTTATTGATTATCTACCTTACCGGAGAAGAACTATTCACTTTAAATAGCTTGCTGGATAAGAACAACTATACTGTATGGATTGAATACTTTATAAGAATAACTTTCTTCTTTATTTAATCCCAGACAACTACAACTAGCCTTCTTTCTTGTTAATTCACTATAATTACTCCCTAGGCTCAGATGAGTTCGGCTCACACAAGCTTTTGGTGGTTTATGCCTACTTTAGTAAATTTCCATGTGCTCATAGATCGTCATTACTCGATGACGGATCTTGGATATGTTATCGGAACCAACTATGCTCGTGTCTCTCATGTCCCTTTTTTGTTACCCATGTTCACATTGGTGCTCAGCCTCTGTCCTGACCTCCGGGTCTCAGATCAACGTCGGGGTAAGCCACGAGAACTATAATTTCTTTAACAATATCCACTAGTGTTGGTTCACTAGCGTCATCAGCTTTTATTGCAACTTTGACTTACAACCGGATACCCTGCAACATCCTATACTGCCTCTTATTCCTCTTTCGCTGCAGTGGGATCTTAAAGGGATTTCGATCTCGATGTGCTGCTAGTGATGGTTCCGATTCGGAAGCAACTGCTTTTGATGTATTAAAGGGGACTAGGGCGTTGGTTCACCACGGTTAACGGGATGGATAGAGATCAATCGATTCAAGGTAAACAATTGAAGGATCTCAGACGTTGGTCAACTATTTATGGTATGGTCCCTATTCCTATGGATTCCACTCCTTACCTTTCCTCACCTTTTCTCTCTTTACTCCCTTTCTTGTGGCAGTTACCCCTCTCTTTATATCTGTCAATGGCAGGGAGATAGAAATTCAGTAGCTCCTAGGGCTAATCCGGGACGAAATAAATTGTAGAGATGAGGTCTCTCTAGATTTGGATCTTCCCAGAAGCTACTTTTTTCAGGGGAAGAAAGATCTGATAAATATTTCCTTAGGTCTCTATCCTCGGATGGAATAAAATAAATATCTTTCTTTTTTTCTTAAATGGTAAACTACCTTCGATTCCTAGTTTCCGAAATGCTATACCCTCATTAAATCCTAAGAGTATTTATTTCCTGAAAGTGGATCCAACAATCTCAATCATACCATCCCAGACTGAATAGGATTTCGATCATATCTTTTGGAACCTAACTATCTAAAGTTGTTGAAGCTTCCTATAACCACTATTGCTAATATAAACCAACCAATCGGATAACAAGAGGGGGCTTCTCTTCTCCTCGATATCTCTACTCACCATTTCATCTCCTCGATGAATTTCCCTATATTGTTCATCTATCACTTTTAAAAGCACTCCACTTTAAAACTCACTCCTCTCTCTCTTTAGCTTGTGCCTCATCCATGGTACCTTCTACCTTTATATACTCATTTTTTTTATAGTTCCATCCCAGATCACCCCCAAGCATAAGTTATTATGCTACTATGATATCGGTATTAACCCAAGTAATCAATGTAGTATTAGCTTGAATGTTACTCTTATCAGTATTAACACCATTGCTTTAACTCTTACTATCATACAAGAGCTATTATAGCACACTATCTCTAAGAAGTAAAGAACAAACACACTCATGGTATAGATACAACATAGAACACTAGTAACAATAAGCTTACACAGAATAGAGATACATTTTTTTACATAATAAGTGGAATCATTACACTAATTATAGGTAGTTAGGAAGATTTTATTAATACCATTAGTTACAGTGTTTACGTAATCAAGCATGCTAGGATTCATCATCAATACTTACACTACTTGCTATATGTAATCTATGTATTATATTTAATATGTAGTTACTTATTATCCACTATTACAAGAATAGCTTATACATGGTGTTCAAAGCTGCATAGATAGTGATATACCTTTGTTTCTATAGCTTGCATCATATTACTATAAGTAACCCATTACGGACATCAACTAGCTTATATGGGATACTACTAGTTATGAAACAACTTGCTTAACCTCTATACATTAGCTATGGTTATATATTATCCTATGTATTTACACTAATATGGCACTGATACTAATTACATATTGCATGGTCTTCTCTCTGCCTTATTTGCTCCATACCGTGCGAAGCTAATAATTAACAAGGTTTGAAAACTAATCAATAACGAAACCCCTTACCCCTTCGGGTTTGTTTTCTACCACATCCTTGAAATCACATCCATCAAAGAAGCATACTTTGAGGATGAAGATACTCCACTACCCAATGCTCCTCCAAGTAGATACAAAACTAAAATGAGATTGTCTTTTCATATGTTGTTAATGTAATTTTAAGTGACTAACAAAAAAATTACCATTATCCAAAAAATGGTAACTCATTTTGAGAAAAAATGTATCTTTGACATACAAATCGAATTTTCATCGTTGTCACCTATGCTTTCAAACATCATTAACAAAAAATACCATTGTCCAAAAAATGATTTAACTCATTTTGAGAAAAACTGTATCCTTTGGCATACAAATCGAATTTTCATCGTGGTCGCCTATGCTTTCAAACATCATTTTCTCAATGCTCAATGTGTAATATTTTTTTATAACCTCTCATTACAAAAGATTTCATAAACATTTAGGCAATCGTAATAATTAAATATAGAGCAATTTTAAATTTTCAAAAACAACAAATCACATAGAGAAACACGCTTCAGAAACTTTCTCCTTGAAAGAGGAAACACTTAAGCAGCTTGGACACCAATAATAGGAAACAATTGAAATTTGGACACAATCTATACATAAACTTAAACACATGGATTTGGAGATGATCATGGACCATTCTAAACATGTGTTATAAATGAGAAATTCGTGAATAATTGAATAAATTTTTTTTGGTAATGGTGATAAAATATGAATATTTGAAGCCTCCCACCATGAAGCTTAGCCTATCAAAAATTATCTTCATTAAAATTTATTAGTGCTATTGATTTTAGTGATGTCATTATTATTCTTATTATTATAGTTAATATTATTTACATTTTATTTCTATTATGCTTGTCTCTCATTTTTGGGACATTTATTCAATTTAAAGTGTTTTGTTTTGTGATTTAAATCTTCGTTTATAATACACATGTCACCTTGAACCCTCCTATGGGGTAGGAGACTTGTCCATGGTATGCAAACTTTAGAATTGAGCTTGTATAACCATTTGAATTTTGAATTAAGGGTATCTCATGGAAGGGATGTTTCAAGTTGATAGGATCAAGTTCATGTGTATGGCATAAGAGCTATACTCAAATTGTTTTTTTGTGTTTTTAGCTTAATGAGATAGAATAAATGTTTTCTTTTTTGAAATCACTAAATCAAATTTATATTAAATTTCATTGTTTTGGTAATTTTTATTTATTTTTAAAATGTTATATATAAAATGTAAATTTTAAAGATTTTGTATAGTTTCTAAAAAAAATGGCAATTTTTAGAGTATAATATTTATATTCTAAATAATTTGAGTGAATTGTTTTTAGAGAAATGGAAATTGAAGAATTGGAAAAAAAAATGGAAAATTAGTTCATGGGAAAAATTTAGTCTGTAAAATTTTCCCGATCCATTTTCCATTCAGCCTGTAAAATTTTCCCTATCCATTTGCTACAAAAAATTCCTTCCAAAGGTCATGTGCTACAATATGGAGCTTTGTACATGTCCCATGATACACATAAGTAGTCTGTAGGGCCTAGGAGTTTAGTATTTCTCTTGACAAAATATAATATAACTAGTTTATTGTGCATAAATCCCAATATAGAAAACCCAAATCATTTCTTAGTCTAGGATACCCCTCCATGGTGTGCCAAACCCCATAATCAATATTTTATCCCATTCTTAAAGAATATTTTCAAGTTGAATACTTGATTCATAGTATGGGTATATGTGCATGGATCATGTGCCTTAGAAGTAGCCCATTTATAGACTAGGTCATTAAATATCAACCCCAAAACATATCTTCAAATGGGAGACCATTCCTTCATGTGTCAAATCTCATAATGGACTCATAAAATATACATAGAATTTTTCCATGGTTTAGGTCATCATTGATGGTCCATGTTCTTTAGAAGAATATAGCTTAGGGAACAAAAGGGGGAGGAACGAGGGGTGGGGGATAGTCACTACATACTTAATGCAAATAAGGAAATTTATTTTTCTTAAAAGATATTACGTATAATAGTAAATAATTGGGATAGGGGACTTTAAAATATAGCGGATGAAAAAAAATTAGTTATTAACATAAATCCTTTAAACAAAGTATATTTTTTTAATTTATAAAGAACTATTAATAAGCATAAATGAATTTACTACTTGGAACTAGTTATATAAGAAGATAAGAAGAGGATGTGGTAAATTCCCTCAAGCCTTCTCCAGAAGTATTAGGACCAAGTAACCTTCATTCTCGTAGCTATATTAGCTAGTAGGCAATCTTTCTAAGAAAAATCTTGGCTAGTAACCTTTACTCTATGGAAAATATCTATGTACGCAAAGTGAAAAATATCTATGTAGGCAACTCTATGTACGCCTTAGAAGAGATCTTTGTAGGCCAAGTGAAACCTGTGATAATAGGAAATAGAAGGGCGGAAAAAGGAATGGAATGATGAACCCGGCCAACGGCGAAATTGGAGATCTAGAGCGAGTAGATAGGTGACCAAAGGAATGAGCTTGGAACAATATCAAAATGAATGTCCAAGCAAAGGTTTCAATATGAAAGTAACTGCCTGCCAGAAAATCCATATGAATAAGAGAAACTCGACAATTGTTCTTGAACCAGGACCAATACTAATGCTAAAAACCTTTTCATAAAGTTTGGAATATTTTTGTGGGTTCTTTTGATGCTAAAAACACCCTGGTTGTAAAAATAAATATTGAAAATTATGCAATTACAAAATGTTATAATTATGACAACGTGAATGCAAACTTGTTACATCTAGTGGCCATGCTTATTATGCTAAATGGTGTCACTGATGTAAGGTTTATTATAAATACCATGAAACTATGTTAAAAATTGTAATTATTATTTTTCGCTAATATTTTTTACCTGTGATGGTTTTTTTATATAGTTAATAAGATATTTTTTTTCTTTTCTTTTAAATATTCGATTGTGTTTTACAGTGCTTCCATAAAAAAAATAAAATTATTACAAATTGAATAAATATATAAATTCTATTTTCCTTGGATAATGTATGAATTTTATTTATTTATTTATTATATTTTATTATATTAAAATATATTTATGTCAAAATTATAGTGAGATTACTAATGAGAAATTTATTTATGGAATTGTGTTGAATATGAAGTAATTTGGGCAAATGTTTTGAAACATTGTATTTGGTATTTATTATTGTAAAAACACAATTCTTGTACATTACTACAAGTAAAGTAATCTATGACATAATGGAAATATCTATATTATCATACAAAGAATTATTATTATGAATACATGAATGATGAGTACTTGTAGATGATGTACAAACCATTTAAAAATATGTGAATGATATAGATTGATTTTGGTCGAACATTTATACCATTCTTTTTTTTCTAATAAGAACATGTAGAATATTGTATTAAAAATATGTTACAATCAAACTAGTTAGCATAATAATTCAAAAAAGATACTATCTCTTGAGTCAAAATTCAGCATTATTCGTAAGACGTATGAAACTAAAGCATAAAGGGTTAGATAATCTTTTGTAGAGGATTTCAAAAAATATCTATTAGTATAAACCTCAATGAAAACATCTAAAATCAACATTGTTTTACATAGCATAAGATAAATTCTTGATTAATAAAAAACAGTCTTGTTGTGCACCACTTCTTGACCAATGTTACTGGGTTGGGATTCTTTTCTCTCCAAGTTCATGTCCACTAGAATTTGATGAATAATTTCCTATCCTATGAATTCACTAGGAAAAAACCCATTGAAATTCTAAAATTGGAATTTGTAGATTGAGAACCCTTAACGAGATTGCAAACTGTGATTCTTATCATTGAACATTCAACTTCCAATACTTGTATTTTCCCCTTTTGCTACAAAAGGAATTAAACAATCATGAAATTTTGAGAAGTACATTGATGTTCATTACCATGAACCTTGGTTGTGACAAAAAATATGGACGTTATGTTTCCATTTACACAATATTCATGTCTTCATAGAATTTTATGTATCTCTTCAATGTACCTGTGGTAATTCCCATGATTTATAGGCGATCCATATCCCAATAGATCTAGAAAACTCAGTCAATAAATTCTCCACTAAGTATAGGAACACAAAAAATCACTTAAAACTAGATACCAACCCAGGAGATGTAAAATACAAAATGCACAAATTCCTTCTCTAGCATGATGAAGAGACAGGCCTTAAAATTCCCCATCTTGTTGATCTAAAAGAAACTCAAAATATCAACATTGTCTCGAGTCCTTAAACAAAAAATGAAATAGCTAAATGTAACCAACACCCTGAAGAAAGGAATATCTATCATAAAGAAATGCAACCCAACCTCCTTGATATAAGGGAAAAAAAAAAGCCCAAGGCTAGAGGACACAAACAAAACATTGTCTAAATGTTCCCAAACTTGAAGGAGCAATATATCATAAATTCCCAAGATGCCAAACTAAATAAAGTAGAAAAATGAACCAACAATACCAATCCAAGGTTGGATCCTAAACCCAAAGAGTGAGGTAAAATGTGCTTACCCAAAGTTCTGGCTAAGTTAATGAAGAAAACTATAAATTTTCAAGGTATCCCTTTCTAGTCTTCACTCCAAAACCTACCTTGTGTTCCATGATCCCACTTGCAAGTTGAGTTAAATCTGCAATTACTTCAAACTCTTGGCCATGAGTTAAGGATAACATGTGTAGATATGTCATAAGGGTGACGCCCATAGCATCTAACCTCCATCTATATGAATTTATCCTGATGGCATAGAAACATAGTTGATTTAAACCACATGGATGACATGCATTCTATGATGTTTTTCATAATCCTAGGGGATGGATTGGAAATCGCATTCTATGATGTTTTTCATAATCCTAGGGGATGGATTGGAAATCAATTCCCCCAATTTTCCTTGATACTCCTTAACTCAACCTCAAAGCCTTGTTGGTGTGGATGTTTGCTTCTCAATTAAGATCCCTCAAAACATGGAAAAAATTAATGTATTTGAAGCAATGGATTTCCTTTCTAGTTATTGCAATGAGGTGGGATGTATTTGGCATCTAATGGATTTTTTGAGTTTTCATAAAGTTGATAACTATAGTTGAGTTTCCAATAACAATGAGAGACTCTACTATGGAAGGGATTATAGATTTTATCCCTTGAAAGAGATAATATGTATCCACTTGGTTGTTTGTGGTTGTCACTGATCCCATTCTTAGCTTAATTCTTGCTTTCCACCAGGATCGAGTATGATTCCACTCCTTCCAACCTTGGATTTCCTTTTACAACTCCATCAAATTAAACAATATAATTTCATTGGTTTTTTACCACTCTTTAAGTTCTTCCTCTTTCATTCATATATTCCATGTGTGCTTATGAGAAGGATGATAAAACATTGATTTGGGTTGAAATAATCCTCCCATTAGGCGTTTAGTTGGACATTCCTTCTCCTTGCTTTCAAGCAATTGTAATAAATGCCCTTTCATTCCCCTTCATTTTGTCATTTTTTACATGAGACCCTGAGACTTTTTGTAGTTATACTAGGCTTCCAAATTCTTGTTGAAATATTTCCCTATTGTGTGCCAACCCAAGTTTCCAACAAATGAATTTTGGAATAGTTTTCCAGGCCTTCTTGAGAAATAGTTTGTTTATGAACGATCCCTTGTAATGTTTATGCCATAGAGTTAAAATGCCTTTCTAATTTTATGGAGAAACAAATCTTTAATTGATCTCTTTTAATGCAAATTATAGACCTTCTTATGAAATCTATGATAAAAAGATTTGGCAATGGTTTTCATCTTCCGCTTGACATAGAGCATGGTGAGAGGGTCCATGAATCCTCCTTTTTTGAAGGTCTTATGTTATTATAATCTTGTCATGCATCATGGTCCAACAAAAGGTATTTTCATTGGGAATACCATTTCCCTACCATAAATGTTTTTAGATGCCATAACTCTAAGGGAGAGGAAAGTTCATAATATGAGCTTGATAACCATTTTTTTACAGTATATTCATTTTTCTCCCATCCTTTACTTTCAAGCACTAAGAGTTTGACTTGGAAACAACCTTTGAGAAAGGAAATAATGTAGGAAACAATAGGGATACATTAGGTGGAGACGATAAGGGTGACCAACCCCTCAATTCGGATCCATCTTTACACCATATCAAAATATTTAACCAAGAAATAAGGCCTTGGATTTACATCCACTCTTTTATAGGAAGAAGTTCAAGATTACTCTCAATGGGTAGATTTCCATAATACTATCCCTCTATACTTTTGTCATTTTGTCATTGCATGGTATCCATGTGTGTTGAGATTAAATTAATGGCACGACATTTTTTATTAAATTTTAGATATATGATCCTATATCACTATATAATGGTTTATCCATGCATCTCTTATGATTTTGTTGGAGGTATTTTTGGTAAAGACATTTTTCCACCATTCTAGTTGGTCAGTCATTAGTCACCAAAGAATTTTGCTCCCAATTCTATATTCATTATCAATGGATATTTAATACCAAGTCCCCCCTCATTGAATCTTTGATCCCAATTCTATATTCATTATCAATATATATTTAATACAAAGTCCCATGCATTGAATGTTTTCTCCCAATTCTATATTTATTATCAATGGCCCTCATGCATGTTAGAGATCTAATGATATTTCAATAAACCAAATGGTTTATTTTGATTTGATTTACCTCCTTGCTAAATAAATTTGAGAATTGTTTTAGCTACCCACTACATAATTCTAATTGGGTCTCGCATTGATTATCAATTGTATATATTGAGAGTTGATAGTACATACTTAATGAGTAAAATTCTTCCTACACAATTCAACAAATACAACCATGACAACTAAAATTTGCACTTGATATTTCTTATTACACCTTACCAAACATTTATATATGGATTTCCTAATGCGATCAGCATTCCAAGACATTTAAAGGGGTCCAAGAATCCACAAGTGGGAACTTAAGAATTATGGAAATAGAATGAACAAGCTAAGGATGAATATTCAAACCATATATTTTATTTTTTCCATTATTATTTTTCCCTCATGATGCATTCGGGCTCCTCCAAAGAGAAGAGTGTTATTTGCAAATTGAATGGTTCATTCATTTTACACCTCTTGCCAAGCTTATTCCTAGGAGGTTTCTAGCAACTCTTTGAACTTCCATTTTTTACTCAAACTCTCTCTTGTAATGATGTATAGTTAGGGGTGTGTGTGCATGTCAACCTTATCTGAATCCATTGCTACTTTAAAAACAATTGTAGGTCATCCATTGACTAAGGCTCTATCAATGGGCAACTAATACATTTTTTTACCCACTACACAAAGTTATTATTAAACCCAAACATGGAAAAGACAACAAAGAGAAAATATTGTTGTACCCAGTCAAAAGAATTGGCCATATCTATTTTAATAAGAATCCCTCTATCCTGGTTGCATAGAGTGTATCACCTCATGGACCATAATTAAATTGTATTTTATTTATTATTTATACATGAATCCACCGTAGTTGTTGAATATTATCTTGGAAATAATCCTCTTCAAATTGCTTTCCATTATTTTGGTTAGGATTTTGCAAATATATTTGCATAAAGTGATTGGATGAAATATTGAGAATAAGGATGGGTTCGCCTCCTTAGGAATGGGAGCTAAGAAAGATGAATTTGTGCTGCCCCATATTTTATGCTTATTTTGGACATGGAGGAGCTATGTCTTAGTTGAAATATGATGATAGAAAAATACACCTAGAATAAGTGGATGGAGAATTTGTTAGGATCAAGAGATTTATATAGAGTTAGTCCCATAATAACTTTAATATATCTCATGCTTCTATATCTTTGTATAGTTATACATTCTTAGTGTATAAATTGAATGTGGAATAAATGTTCTAACATTATAGTTATTGAGTTCAAGATGATCTCTTCCTTTTCTATTTTTCGAAATGAGTCCTTTTTAGATATTTGATGGTAGTAAAAGCCCTCCATCAAGTTCCATCATTAAAATATATCAACATTACTTTATTGAAATTGTTCCTTGACTTGTCGATATAAGAAGGAGTTATTCTTGTCTCCAAGCTATAGTCACAAACTCCTTGATTTAAGGTACCACATCTCTTTCTCCATTTTGATTGCTTTGTGAAGCTTACTATAGACGGCTCTCTCATATATTTGGTTTTTCTTTGTAATATCATGTTTTTCCATCCTCATCTGAAGCTCTTCAAGCTTAGCCAATATTAAAAATAATTTTTTATCAAGTGTTAGAAAGGAAGATTTCACCTAGTCCTTAAGAGATATTTTGATAACTTTTAATTTTTTCTCCCATACAAAATTTGTTGATTCTATGATTGCATTTCCCTATTTATCTGATATAATCTCCATAGCTCTTGAGTTTGAATCCAAAATGGGAAATATTTGAAGGGGAAAGTACGAAAATATTGGGAGTGGCAAAACAAGAGGGGGATCAGTTTATGGTCAGATATGTTGGAATATTCACCAATATTGATAGGGTGGGGTGAATCGGTATTGAGAACATTTTACCATTTCAAACATCAAATAGAACAAGGAAATATTAATCATTAACAATGGAATTCATCATTGTATAAACCATACATAGCACACAAGATATTTTACGTGGAAACCCAAATGGGAAAAAACCATGGAATGCTTTTCTTATATAATAAAAATATTACATTCAATTGATTTACCAATGCCCACTAGAAGGAAGCACCCACTCCTTGATTTTTCTAGCACCAACTAGAAAGAGGCACCAACCCCCTTGTGGGCACCATCTCATTGATTTATCTAGAATCAACTAGGAGGCAGTGACCCCCTTGTAAGAACTAAATCAAAATTCTCAGGCACCAAACTGAAGGAGACTATAATATCCTGTCATTTCCTCGTCCTGCCACCCTGATACGAGTAAGAGTATCAACCTATCATTGTCATTGTCTTCACACAGTTATTGTCTTCACATTGTCACTGCCACTATCACAATCATTGTCATCGTCACTGCCACTGTCACAATCACTATCAATATCATCGTCAATGTCATAATGATTGTCACTGTCACTGTCACTATCACTGGCATTGTCACAATCATTGTCACTGTCATTGTCACAATCACTATCACTGTCGTTGTGTCAACTTGTACATGACTCAAATCTATTCTCCAAATCTACAATAAAACCTTCATGACGAGGACCAAAACATATCTTCTAAATATGCAATATAACCTTCATGAAACAATCATCCATAGAATTCATTTGTTTGCTTCTTCAAACCCTTACCATCATCGTCATCTTCAAACCCTAGGTCATTCCAAGAGAGGAACCCTAGATCATTACAATAACATCAACATAGTCTATACCAATGACATCACAATAATCTTTGGCAATAAAATCACCATAATCTATGCCATCACCATAATATATGCCGATATCACCATGATCTATGCCAAGATTATCACCATAATCTATGCCAATATCACCATAATCTATGCAAATATCACCATGATCTATGCCAAGATCATCACCATAATCTATGCCAATATCATTATAATTTATGGCAATAACATCATCGTATTCTATGCAATATCTTCACCATGATTCACCAAGAGAGAAAACCTAGTCACGTGTATTGTACTTCAGAAAAATAAATCCTAGATCATTTCATCACATAGCTCTTACAACAAGCTTTCCAATGAGCTAAGAAGTTTGTGAATCCGATACCGTATGAGAAAGTTATGCAAGTTTCAATCAAGATAAAGAATTAAATAAAAAACTCTAGATCATCCTTCAAACTCTTCATAAGATCCTCTAAATTTAGCTCTACTCCTTCTTAAAGTGCGCATGAGAGAAGAAGAACTTGGATGATAACAATGAAATTATCTAACTTGTATTTATATCTTTCCAAGTTATTTTTTAAATCACTTTAGGTTAGGTCGGCCCTAATTTTTTTTTTTTTTCTTCCACATTTTAGGGGCTTCTTCAATAGGTCAATGACCACTTCATGGCTTCATCAAGGGGCTTCTTAACCACTTCATGATTATGTGGACATATCATCATTACTTTAGGGGTTTCTTTACACTTCACATGGTCATGTGGACACATCATCATCACTTTAGGAGCTTCTTCTCACTTTGCTATAAGGAAGCTAAATTCAAGAGTAAGGTTAAAACATTGTCACATTTATGCACACAGCTAGTTTAGAAAAAAAGATAGACCAACATGTGCATTGATATAGAGTTTACTGAATTAAAGCCGTATGGATTGTTACGATTAAAATATTATGTGGATAACTTGTGATAATACCTTGCTTCTTAATGAAGTGGATAAATTGTGATAATACCAATACCTTTCCAAGCCAACGATGATGCTTGTTGTCTTATAAGCACGTCAAATCTTGCCAGCCAACGATGATGCCTATTGCATTACAAGCACGTCAAATCTTCAAACATATTATAGAAAATTCCAATGACCGTACAAACAAACAGCATGAAAACGTATAAATAATGCCAGGATCAGCTCTGTGGTCGTTGCACACCTTTAGGGAAGCAACATATCATCCACACACAGAATTTGAGGCGCACCAACAGACATCATGCTGTTAAAACCGTCCTAGCGACCATGTTGGAGACACGCCAGCCTGTGGATTCCTTCCTACGTACCAACTGTGATTTTCTTATTCTGGGACGCGTGAACTTCGACTGAACCCTTATTATCATTGAGCCAGGTGGACAGACATTATCGGCCAGACACAGTAGTTCAACGGAACTATTATGTATTGAAATATATGTGCACGAGTGCATGAATATAAATATATCTGCATAAACAACTCGGAAAAAGTATATTAAATGGGCCAATGTTTGGAATCTATTGTTGTTCACAGATAAGATTCATGCCATTCATCAATGAAGTGATGATATTCATGCATGTCGTCTGTCGTGTCTGCAGCGTTTTTTTAAATTAGAAAACATATTTAATTTTAGGTCATATTTCAAGTTGAATTTTGTTACATGGTTAGGGTTTTATAATAAAATAGGTTTGATAGGGTTTGGGTACTAACCCATTCTAGAATGACCCAAATATTCAAAAAAATGATTAATCTCCGTTTATGCTGGATCGCCATAGTTAGAACAGAAGTATCGATCAGATCGCTCTTTTTTTTCTCTAACTGGCTGTGTACATGTAGATATTCATTTGTAACTTGCTACAATCATTTATGAGTTTTGTCATTTTATTTCTCGATCTGTATCTCTCTCGTGAATCGATGTCACAGATGGTTTTGGGAGGTTGAATCCGTTAAAAACAGGTTTAGCTACTCGTTATCCTCAGGTGAGGGATTCTAAATAAGAGTCGTGTAATAGTAAACTATACATTTCCATCAATTAATTTTGTCAGCCTCTTGGTTTGTGCGTCTCCCATGAATAGATGCCAGCGATGATTTTCTCGATAAGAATCTTCAATATAATATCTGAGAAATATCTGTAATCACGCAGCAATTAAATTTTTTGGTGCACTAACTTTCATGGTGATTCCATAGGTCTCTTCAAGCTGGGGCAGAGGCTCTGGACCAGTGGCTGGTTCAGATGGTTCCTATGCCAGAGACTAGGGTTCAATTCCTGTCATCTCTTGGAAGACGTCTCTGTTATTTCTGAACGCGCTATATCTCCTACTTGCTGGTGAACCCGTTTCAAATTAAGGCTGACCTTGGCCTATGGTTTGTACTCCGGCCTCCATGTTGATGATACTCAACATGAAGATCCAGATAATTCCTCGGTTAAAAAAAAAACAATTACCTAAAAACATTACAAGCGATGAAATAATGCAAAGAACAATTTTTAATGTTTTTTTTTATTTTACCATGTTAAGTGGATTTTATATGTTCAAATCATGTTTGCATTACACTTCATTGTTTAAATTCAATTGAGATTGATTTATAAATTGGGATTTATTTTAAATTTCAAGTTATTTGTATTTAATTTTGTGAGGTGTAATTTTTTAACTTGAATATTTTGTACATTTAAAAAATTTGATTTTTCTTCATATTTAAATTTTAGATTTTTTTAATTACTTTTTATTTGGTTTTAATTTTTTATTTTAAAATAAATATAAATGTTTTAAATGTTTTATTTTTATGTTTTCGTAATTTAAAAATATGACAACATCTCCCTTACTAAATCTTAAAACACTTAAAAACAATTAAATTAAAAAATATATAAAATTTGATATTTACAATATCTTATATAGATATAGATCTATTATATATTAAAAATATTTACATAAATAATAAAATTATTAAAAAAAATTATGATGCACATTGATTATTAGAATGAACTTGACTTAAGTTTTTATATATATTAGAATCAATAGTGGTTAAAACTTTTTTTTAATATATAATGTATATATATAATTGTATTTATTTACTAATAATATAATGATATAATAATATTTTGGTTTATGTTTATGATATTATTAGTTTTTTAATTATTAATTTTTTAACAAGTATATAAATAGATTGATTATTCATATGTATAATGAAATATTTAATTTAATATAATTAAATTATGATAATTTTAAATATATGTGATTTTATTTCCGATTTAAGTAATAAATTATAATGACTATTCAACCTATAAAATTTTATATAAATATAAAATAATGTTGTATATTAATCTTAATATTTAAATTTTATTATAAATACAAAATATCATAATTTCTATATTTTAAAGAAATTTAAATTAATAATTTTATATAAAATTATTAATTTAAATTTCTTTAAACTATAGAAATTATGATATTTTGTATTTATAATAAAATTTAAATATTAAGATTAATATATAATATTAACTAGCATAAAATCAATGTGGATAGTACATAGAAAAACATAGATAGTATTCTACCTCAATTCTAAGATATATACATTTATATCGGTGTAATAATGAAAAAAATTATATTGAAAAAAAAATAATTTTTACATATTAGAAAATTTAAAAAATATATATATATATATTTAAAAAAAATATTATTATGTTTTTAAATTTAGATTTGTATGCTAAAAGTAAAACACACAATTGATTTGCACAATTGTTAATTATTATCATTGATAAAAATAAGTTCTAAATACACTTAAAACATAATTATTATCTATAAATAAAAATTCACAACCCATAAATATAGATTTTTAATGAAATTAAATTCAACCAATAATAAGCGATATTCATAATGGAGAACACAATCTCATCTAAAATTTTCTCTTAGTAATATCATATTTGACATACATGGAAAAAGTCAACTTAATCCACTCAAGATCATTTTTAAAGTAGCTTGTATATTCCCTTTATCTTAAAAAACTCATAATGCCAAAAACTTAGGGGAAGAGTTGGGTGGTGAATCCAAATGGCATTTGGTTCAACATATGAAGTGGAAGATTTGGGTGGTGAACCCAAATGGCATTTTGGTTCCACATATGAAGTATGGACCTGCTCTCCCCCAAAAACTAGAGATGCTCAACTCTTCTTCTTTGTGATAATTAGTAAGGTTTGAAACTAAAGAATAAATAAATAAGAGAATTTGAAGTAGAGTGTTTATTTATGATTACATCTTTTAAAGAAACTTTTGAAAATTAGGAACATCTAGCTTTAAGGAAAAAACAAAATAAAAATTATATTTTCAAACAACAAATAATGGTAATCAACTATTTGAAACAAATGAAGTAGAGTGTTTATTTATGATGGCATCCTTGAAAGAAAATTTTGAAAATAGGGAACACAACAAATAATGGTAATCAACTATTGGAAACAAATGAAATAGAGTGTTTATTTATGATGGCATCTTTGAAAGAAAATTTTGAAAATAAAGAACACTTAGCTACGAGGAAAAACCAAAATAAAAGTTATATTTTCAAACAACAAATAATGATAATCAAATTGTTTACCCTTGAACAAAAGTCAGAGTTAGATAACAAATAATGGTATTCAAATTGTTTAACTTTAAACAAAAGTCATAGTTAAACAACAACTAATGGTATTCAACTTGTTTAAACCTTCAAACAAAAATCATAATCATTTTTGGCCCATACGAATACCCTGTATCAATTTCAATGTGTACTATATCTACCTCACCATATATAGACCTGACCCACAAGAGTAAGGATGTATGTTGAATGGCTAAGAAAGACGATATCGTACCTAGAGCAACCAAGCAAGGAGCACATATGATGGATTCTAAGATGCATGCTTTTATAACATCGCATAATCTCACATAGAAATCAATTGCAATGATTCTTATGCATTTCTTCGTGAAGAATTTTATTGTAAAGGTGATTGAAGTTTTTTTTATGTCTAGTTAACCAATTAGTTAAAAGGATATGGTTTTTTTTAGTGATTTGACTGTATTTTTTTGAGGAATATGTTGCAATTAGAAGATCAATGATTGCTCAAACTTAACTATCAAGTTACTTATTTTTCATACTAATTGCTTGCATAAAATATAGTTATCTATACATTAGTTATGAGTTATTTAGGCATGAGCTATCTATTAGAGTGCATAATTAAAATTACTCGTGGAACCCATAAAATCACGCACACCTATCGCCCCCAAGAATGAGAACTATTATTAGTGACCATGCGTATACCGTAAATCTAATTTTATATAAAAAACTAAGCTTTGATTTGTACCAACTGGGATTCACATATCAAAGCGGGATCTCTTTTACTCTAATCGTGGATTCGGGAATAACAACGGAATCATTATGCATTAATGTTAATGATGAGTATATTAGCATCATAATTTTTTAATAGCCGAGAGGTATAGTTAATAAGAAGTGTTTTGATCACAGAGAAATAATTGTTGGTTAGCTAATATGCTTTCGAAAGTAATATGTTCCGTTCGTATGCAAGAATTTCATTTTCAATATTTTGTAACCATAGCATATGAGGAGATAATAGTAAACAATGTTATAATAAACGAATGAAGGTGTACGTTAATGAACCGTGGAGCTTGCAAATGATATATGTGTGCGTGAGAGAAAATAGTGAAAATTTACATTATTTCACATACTTATAAAATTTGTATAGTTTAAACTAAAATTTTATGTTTTAGAAAAGTAGTCATTAAAACAATTATAACACGATCTTTCAAAATAAATAAATATATATATATATATGAATTTAAATGGAAGTTGATTGAATTATAAAATATACATATATTTAATATAAAAAAATAAGAATTAATTATTATGCAAATTAATTATATTGTATAATAAGAAATTTTTTAAAATTTAATTGAAATTCTATATATATAACATAATTTTCAATTATTATTTAAATATCTAAAAAAATATTTTTAGTTTTGATTTTATTAATATTTAATAAATCATTGTTTAGTTTAATATATTATATCTATTTAAATAATTTAATATATAAATATTTGTATTTATATAGTTAATTTAACATACATATAATTGTTTATATATATTAATGGAATGGTGCAAGTTATTACTGGCCACTCATGACGCGTCAATCGCAATGGACTCTTGAAAAAATAGAAATCTAAACGTAAAAAAGCAATATTAGAGCTACCTACACAACTTTTTGGAATATGGCGAAAGAAGATGAAAGTAGACTAAATCTTTCGCTACCAAGTGTCAACCTTAGAACTCATCCAAATTCTTCCATTTGCTTTAAATGAGCCAATTACCCTTCATTTGACTATTTCTAGTCATTGAATGTATGTGTGAGGTTAGTGGGAAAAATTGCCTCATGTAGTTATTGAAACATGGGATTGAATGCAATTTTGTGATCGTTTTTTTGGCTACTAGAAGTCAGTTTTGTAGTTGTTGATCATCATTTTCTTCTATAGTTAGAATCTATGCTGGAAATGTCTTTTCACCATCATCTCATATCCCTTGGAGTCAACACTTATTCTATTATTCTCTCATGCAGACTTCTACACTATGTAGAGCTTCATATTGTTGTTCATAACCTTTACCAAACTATGTATAACCTAGAAATTCAAATTTAGAGATAGAGTTGCAGATTTGAAAGGAAAATAAATGGTTGTAGGTAAGCATAGAGGTTGGGAAAGCTAGGAACCTTTACCCATTGATTTTTTCTAATTTTGGGTGATTGAGAATCCATGAATTAATGTTGTAGGAGGTTCTCTAATAGCATACCGTAGGTTTGACTCTTACTGCACACACTAGTAAGCACTGGAAGGGTTGGATTTCATGAGGAAACTGTGGATCATTCAAGGGAAATTCCTTCATTGTGTTGTGTGGGAAAGTTGGAAGGAGTGCCATGGCTATGGCGGCATAGTGAGATCCATGTAGAGATCTGATGAGATTTCATCAAGCATAGAGAACAGAATGGGTTGTGGGAAGAGAGAGAAAGGTGTAGGTGTTTTCTTTTTCTTGGTGGCCTCATAGCCCAGCTTGGGGCTGGCCTCTCAGTAGAAATAGTATATGTTGGACAAAGTGCCTACGATTGGGTGGAAAATCGCTCTTACATAGCTAGTTGCTTGGATCTTCTTTGTTAAAGATAAGTATTCTTTTTTATATGATGCATATGATGTGCAATGATTTTATTTATATGCTTGTAATAATTATGCTTGTGATTACATGTGTTGTGTGTGTGGATGGATTTATTTCTCATGTGTATTGTTATTATACATATGCACATGTATTTTAAATGTTATGAATTCGTATTATTACCATGGGGCGAAATCTAGAAGCCTATATTTAGTTCATGTCACTGTCTGTTGGTCAAATTGAGGGATGGGGACATTACAGGTCATTAAAGGCTCGTCACCATGAGTCACTATTATTCATGGGAAATAATGATGGTCATTGATCATCCCCATATATGAATTAATAGTGAGGGTCATAAACGACCCATCATCACAAGTCACTAATGTTCAGAGGAAATGGTGATGCTTATGAACCATCCACATATATGCATCAATAGTGAAGGTCATTAAAGGTCTATCACAAACAAATCACTATTGTTCATATGAAATGGCGATAACAATTGACCATCATCATATATGCATCAATAGTGAGTGTCATTAAAGACATGTCACTATTGTTCATAGGAATTGGCAACGGTCATTGACCATCACTAATAATGATTATTGGTGATGGACCTAGACCATCTACATATTTCATTTACTTTTGGCTACACTTCCTTTGGTGACATTTCGTTTTTGGTGATGGAGGCCCTTTTGACTATTACCAATGAGGTTATGGTGATATTATTGTTCATAGGAATCGGCAACAGTCATTGACCATCACTAATAATTATTATTGGTGATGGACCTAGACCGTCTCCATATCTCCTTTACTTTTGGCCATGCTTCCTTTAGTGACATTCAGTTTTTGCTGATGGATTCCTTTTTGACCATTGCTAATGAGGTTATGGTGATGGTTTTCACCCCTCACCAAAGGTCGTTTTTGTTGTAGTGACCTAGCAAAGTATGAATATCTTCTTCTTCAATTGGATCATTGCTTTTTAATGGAATATTGGTGGAAGTTGACTTGATGTTATAATATGAATGATCTCCATTGGATGCATATGCTTCATTTGTAATGTTGAATTAGATATCACCATGTCATCCAGTGTGCAAGGATTTGAGGTGGTGACTAGTGGATGCCTAAGTTTTTCCATACCCAACCTTACCTTCTCTCTTAGTTCCTAGACTTTTTCAAGGGAAAACTCCTTCCTTGTGGAATTTTGAGTTCTATTTCTTTTGTTACCCTTCTCCAAAAGGTTATAATGCAAAAAAATATCTCCAAGAGGTTCTAATAGAACAAAATTATGTTAAAAATAATGAATCCAATCACTTTAACCAACAAAGAGCACCTACAATACAATATTGTTCATGAGATTTGCATGCTCGATTAATGACCTACATGTTGTAAGGAGAAAAGGGAGAGAGAGAGGGGGGGGTTAGAGAGGTGGGTGTTCAGGACAAAGGAATATAAAGGGGGTATGAGAGAGAGAGAGAGAGAGAGAGAGAGATGTGGGCAAGGAGAGAGGGGAGGTAGCGTGGGAGGGATAGATTCAGAAAAGGAAAGATATAATGGGTAGGGTAGGGTGGGAGGGATGGACAAGGAGATTGTGGGAGTGATATATTTGGAAATGGTGGGATGGAGAGAGAGTGATAAGGTGTGAGAGATAGATAGGGAAATATGTAGAAAGTATAGATTGGGAAATGGTGGGAGGGAGAGAGAGGGGTAGGGTGTGAGAGATAGATAAAGAGATATGTAGATAAATGGAAAAAGATAATGCACATGCATTTTTATTTTAATAATGCATGTGTGTTATTTTTGGAATAATAACACACATGCATTAATAATGCATGCACATTTTTAATTTCAAACAAATTGGGAGGATTTAGTTTTTCTATCTATGTGGTGGACGAGTTGTCTAATTTGGTTTCAGGTTTGGATTTTCAAACCTATAGGTTCATCCTACAAATAACAAAACACATCCATTTTTTCATTTCCTTGTTTTTCAACCTTGAATCTGCATATGCTCTACATGTTTGTTGCTAAGGAAATTGCACACTTATAGAGATCTATGTGCATATTCCAAACATTTATTTTTTGAGAAAGACAACATTAATTTATAATTTTTATTTGATCATATGTCAAATTTCTAAAAAACACGGGTCTCTTATTTTCTTTGTAACTTTTGATTGGTTCGCCTATTTTGAAAACGAAAAAGAACTTGCACATGTATATATAAAGACCTACACACTTAAAAAGGAAAGTTCATTAATAGTGTTAAGACCCTCATAGCAAAGCCTAACAGTCCACCTTCTCATTCCAGGAATTCACTGTATTTCTTCATTAACAAAAACATAAAAAATTATGGAAAAAAGTGTTGCACAAAAACCGCTTGTTATCTGTGAAGAACTATTCCCTTCAATAGGACTAATGGATTTGATTATTTATAAATATTTATGATTGCAACTTAATAACAATATCCTTTTAACTACTTACCTACACATTATTATAGGCACATACACACCCACTTAACCTAATATCAAAGTGATGTTTGTTGAACCATTTCCCAACTTAATACTACTAGGTTGAAAGCAACTCAATTCTAAATGTAATCACATCACATGTTTATGGTTATCTTCAAGTCAACTCTTCGATCAAGATCACTATAGAAAGAAACGATAGACATTCAAAACTAAAACATGGAGTTAAGTCTTAGGAAGGCATAAAATTGAAAGGCATTGAGTTAACAACCACTTAGAAATCATGCTCTATATGGTATTTGGGGACTATTATCTCTGTAGAATGATTAACTTCAAGAACTACATAGAGGGAAGTCCAAGGATAGTGGTAATTCCAAAGAGATCTTATGAAAATTTGTTTTTTTGTGTTATTAGAAGCCCTTAGTAAAGGGTAAGTGGATATTGAGAATTTCAAAACCTAAAGACTTAGTTATCATTATTAATGATGATCCTATAGTTTATGTATATTCTTATATTTCATGTCAAAATCGTATAGTTTATGCATATTCTTATACTGCAAATCATTTAAAATTGACCATTGAGTAAATGTAGTAAATTTGGTAATTATCATTTTTTTACAAATAATCATATTACTATTACAAAATATTTAATCAAATAGATTGAATACTTATAATATGATAGTAATATAGAATATTATTTGGTGAATTGCTTCGCTTATCTAAGTCTTCGTAGTGAATTGGACACCCATTTCCAATCTTATGATAAAGATAAATATGATGATCCATGTCATGTAAATGTGGTGAACAATGAGAAAGGTAAATGTTGTGAGCATCCGTGAACAGTGTCCTATTAGCACTATTTCTTCACTAGTATTTTAGTTTAAAAGTAAATGTGGTGATCCATGCTACGAAAATATGGTGAACCATGACAAAGGTAATGCCAATTTTCCTATTATTTTTATTAATATTATTAATATTTTAACTTAAAAATTTTATTAAAAAATTGTACTTGTCTTTTGTTTTAGTGATGTAAAATTTGCACTAGATGTTTTTGAATACTACAAATTTATGTTATTTCTACCTAGCCTGTGTGTGATGATTTACACCTAAAAGGTGCGTCATTAATTTGAAATCACACATAATTCAAATATTTATGCAACATTTTCTTATGCTTAAATCTAATCGAGGGAAACGTTGACCACATATAGCGAGGGTCATGAAGTACGAGTGTATAATAACTGTACCTCTAGTAGATACCATTGACATCATTTTAATATAAAAAATTAATTACATCGAAGGTGTATATTAAGGGGCTGGTTCCCCTCAGGCCATCGTCGTCTATCGATAGCCTATGAAGAGCTGCGCCACATGTCGAAGAATTTCATGCTTATTTTCATATAAAGTGTTTCCACATGTTCATCGTGTGAAGTCGTACTGAGATACAACGCCAATGCCTTGTCAATCGATTGTACTGACTGCCATCTTATCGCCCAAACAGATATTTCTCCTTACCGTCAGAGATTTCGTTCAAACCTTGCTGCGATGGCTGCTCCAGCATTTCCTAGCAGGCACGGCCTCCATAGCAGAAGTCGGCTCCACATCCTTTTGTCCAACAATAATGACTGCTGCAATGAAGGTAGACATTCCTCCTGCATAACCACTGTGATTCCAACTCTATATCCGCTATGCCGACTGTTCTCCACGGTGGCAGGGTCGCTCTGCTATGAATTCCTCTCTAATTTGATACGGTGGTCAAAGCAGCCTCTCCAGGATTACTGTTGTTTTGTTTGTTGATCAGTAATAATAATAACGATGTTGCTTCCCTTTTGGTATTCATTTGCACTAGGAAAAACATAGGGCTGAGCTTTCAAGAGAAGAAAATGAAGATGATCATCCCATGATCTATTCTCATTACCCTTCACACAAGTGTTGCTGCAAGAAAACTCCAGGTCGCAATAAAAAATTGAACAACACGTGATCGTAAGCCACTGTTTTGGTTTTCAATCTCTTGATGACTGCCCTCTGCAGATAATGGATTCTCATTGTTATCTATGGATTCTCGTCGTTATCTTTTGCAATCGTTTCGCTGTAAATCCTTTTCTCATCATCACAATCACTAATCTCGTTGCACTATAAAATGACCTTCTCCAAATATGTTGATCCTTCATATTCAACATCTTCACTTATTCTGATCCATTGGCACAAAATTTTGAGAGTCGTTTTACTTCTTCCCTCAAGATCCACAGTAATGGTGGATTCAGAGGAGATCGAGAGCACCGAAGAAATATATAAGCAGTTGAGAAACTGAATGAATGTGCAGGAAGGCAGGGTAGATGAATGGATCTGGCCTTGCCATCTAGCTATTGAATCCATGAACATCTCTTTCGAACAGCGCCTCTGAGCTCCATAGAAGCCATTACTTGGAAAAGGAACAACTTATCTCCAAAATTGAGAATGAAACCCTTAAATTGCGGGAAGAGCTGCAGCAAAGGATTAAAGAAATTGACTAAGGAAAAGCCTCGCGGGAAAAGTTGCTCCAACAAGTAAGCAAAATGCAGGAGGAGCCCAAGCTCGAAAGCATGAAACAATGCCTTCAAGCTTCGGAGCTTGAGCGTGAAAGAAACACAAAGCATGATGCGATTTATCAGTTTAAGAACTTGAAGAAAATGTATAGAGGTCTCAGGGCTCAATATGATGTTATTCTTAGCTTGAATGGTATCGGCACGGATAAGACTTCGTCTGGCAAGAAAAAGCTACAAAATGAAAGCCGCATTACTCCAGATAATCTGAAGCAGACAAGCTTATACAATAAATCAATGTTTGTAATATTCGATTCTGGTTTATTTATCATACTAACTCATTCTTTCTGAGGATCTGAGAGCATAATCAGAGAAGAATACAGTTTGTACATAATTCTTGTGTACATAGCCAAACACTCAGTTTGAAGTTTTGTTGTCTGTGTTTATAAAATATGGTTTGCTTCCAATTATGCACCTCGAAGCAGTAATGGGGGATATATATTGAATTTTATTTGAGGAGACTACATGCAAACTGCCATTTTTTAGTGCCCACGTTTACTGCAGCTTATTGGACATACATCCAAGAAAACATGTCTCTAGGGATTTTATTAACCAAGACACCTCAAAAATTAGTGTCTACCTATGTTGCATTGTAGGCAGTAAAACATGGTATCGGTACACAACATGGTATCTATTAAATAATCACATCTAATCTTTGACATGGATGCCTGCCACTGATTGTGCAGTATCCATTTCTATTTAAATGACTTTCTCTTGAGCAGTTAGCTCTTTTGCAATTCATGATATCTGCCTTATAAAATGCATTATGTGTCATATTCTGGCCTTGTTGTTATCAATAAACCTATTTTGCTTACTGGGTGAGCTGATTTACTATGCATTAAAAACATCACTTCGATGTTTTTGCACTCTCAAACACTATATAATAAGGAAGAGGATAAATTTCAATGTGGATCAATTCCATTGGTATTTACACACAACAACAGTGTCTCATGCATTAAAAACACAGCCTCAATATTTATACTCTTAAACACTATTTAATATCAAATACTATTTAAGGAAGAGGATATATTTCAATGTAGATACTCTACCACTACGTTTGTGTATAAATATATATATTTTTGAATAATCAAAACAATGAAATTTTGTGTCTAATCTCTGGTGGGACTGTGCTTATCTCCCTCACTGGAATGCCAGGGAAATGAGAACAACCTGTGAGATGTAATACTCAAGAGATTTATTGTTTGTTAGAAAGAAAGCCTGATGGTATGATTAAGCGGTTCAAATTGACTTTAACTCATTTCATTGTTTAGATCTGGGTGTTCAAATCCCTCCATCCCTCCATTTCCTAATTAATTCTCCTTGCATACCAGATCGTATTTGTGTTACCATATTATATAACCTTATTGCTATTATGTTCTTATGGATTAATGGATTCGAGCAGGAAAAAACTGAAACAACAGATATACTGCATAGATATATCCACAAAGGTCGAGCTTGTATTCACGTTAGTGCCCCCAACAATGACGAAACAATGATGTGTGTTGGAATAGATAATTCCTACTTATCTATTATGAAGTAGAATCAATCCACGTGAGTTGTGTGATCCTAGATTGGTGTGTGTGGTTGAGACATTTGCTCAACCTACTTTCCTATCATTGGAATAAGTTAGATCTTATAACAACCAGTGAGCTCTATATAATGAGCCACACATGTATTGTAATCATGTATTCATTCTTTCATTAATTCAATAGATAGTGTTTGTTAATTTGGTATCAGAGCTGAGGGCCTGGGCCAACTGAGTGCCCAGGATCCCGATCCTGAAGGGTTCCAATTATGTGTTAGGTAGAATCATTACCATTATATATGATCCACTCGCAGAAAAGCATTTAAACAGTAGCAACGTACGAGACGAGATTGACC
The DNA here is from genome assembly GCA_027924585.1 of Larix kaempferi. Taxonomy (NCBI): domain Eukaryota; kingdom Viridiplantae; phylum Streptophyta; class Pinopsida; order Pinales; family Pinaceae; genus Larix; species Larix kaempferi. The sequence goes on along the minus strand of BSBM01000676.1, from coordinate 3,330,225 downwards.
TTATGGTTTCGAATAGGGTGAATAAAAGTATTAAATTAAGGCTTTGTCATTTTCAAAATAGACTCTACTTGATTTGTGGTAGTCATAGGTCGTAAGTTAATAAGTTAAGTGTTTCTATTAAGCTACGTGCAACTAACAAGTTATCTATTATTTGTTCTCTATGTGTGTTTAGTTATAAATAGTTAATAAGTTATTTGTTCTCTATTTGTGACCTTATGGTTGTCAATAGGGTGAAGAAAAGTATTAAATTAAGGCTTTGTCATTTTCAAAATAGATATACTTGATTTGTGGTAGTCATAGGGGGTACGTTAATAAGTAAAGTGTTTCTATTAAGTTAAGTGCAACTAACAAGCTATCTATTATTTGTTCTCTATGTGTGTTTAGTTATAATCATTCATGAACTGCTCGTTATCCATGCATCATCTATGAATTATTCATGCATCAGCTACTAGTTATCCATAAGATCAATCTCGAGAGTACACTTGTTCATCCTAGTGCAATCTAGGAAAAGCATACGCACTAGTCCACCCCAAATTCTAAGATATAAACACCTATCAATATAAAAGCTTGTATTTCAATTTCTAGTCATGATGAATGGTTGTTTTTATTGTTCAAGATGCGAGGAATGGAGAAACTATACTTTATTGAGGTTATGAGGCAGACATCATATCTTAATTGAGGATGGTAAGACATTTAAGTATTAATAATGTCCAATATTATTAAATAATTTGGGTCATAGCTAAAGGCTATACGTTTACGAGGAACATGAGACCATTTATGGAATTGGAAGCTTCTAAAATTTCTAAATGGTAAAGAAACAAAAATATCAAAATAAATATTCCATATTACATTAAGAGAAGGTGCTAGAGAGGAATGCTCCCTTCAATGGTTTAGGAGTTAAATGTATATCCCTTCAATGGTTTAGGAGTTAGATGTGTGTGTGGACACCTTGACTATTAAGAAAGGAAATGCGGAAGATGTGGAACTAGCTATAATTTATTAAGAAAAAGTAAACGTGTATAAATATATACATTACTTATTAAAATAAAAAAATTGTGTTGAATCTCCACTATTTAGTTTACTACATTTTCCCAAAAAAACCATAGTATTGTTATATTACTATTAAAATTCAATGTTCTCCATTGGCATGCTGTGATTATTGACTGTGTGCTACTGAGTGGTACTTACTAAGAATGAAACATTTAATATACAAATATATAATTCTAAATTTCAATTTGAATAGTGTGATTTATGTGATTGAAATTAGAAAAACAAATCCAAAAAAATTTGAATCTTTCTCACTGTCAGTTATGTAAGGAAATTTATAATGCATTTTGGGTGGCTACAGTCATGAATCCGTAGTCTAAGAAAGTCTCACGTAAAAATGCTCTGAAATTAAGACCAATGATAATTGCGGTAGACTTTCACTGTTCAGTTATCCTAAAATGCTCTGAAATTTTTAATGTGGGTCATTGAAAATTTTGCAATTTTGTATGTCAGTTATCCTGTGCATCAATCAACATTGAATATGAATATATTCACATATTTTAAATGCATGTGCACTTCTCTCCATATTTGGGTTATGTCTTCCCATAACTGATTACTCTATCATGCAAATGAGATCTCTGTATTTTGACCAACACAATTACTATTTGCTTGCCTGCAAAGGAATGCTAACAAAAAATAGAGAATTAATTGCAGTCTTTATAGAGAGAAAAAATGGCACTGAAGTCCATTAGCAACAGAGGAGAGTAAGGCCTCTCCCTTTGAGGTCGCTGAACCATATTTCTCTCATTTGCAGATCCATCGAGGATTCCACCAGATTTTACCAAGACGTCCTTGGTTTTGTTCGTGTTAAAATACCTGAATTCTTTTGATTTAATGGATCCAGGTAAAAGTGGTGACTACATCTTCTACTGCTATGAAATTTACGCATACAATGCTACGGCTATGAAAGTTAGGCATACAATGCTTTTGGATCATCTTCAACTAATCAGTTTCTATTCACTTTCCAAGTTGTTTAGTTACGGAATGAGTGCGACCACAACAAGAATGTGAATTCAAAATGCATGACATTTTTTTATCTCTTCTAAGCCATTATGTCTCTCTTTTGATCCCGTACATCTCTCACACTTCATTATAAGAATACGAACTAACTTGCATTTGATATTTTAATATGAAATCACCCATATTGATGTGCGAGCTCAAATTTCATTGTAGAGACCTCCAAACAAATATTTAACTTGCCCATATATTTGAATATATCTATGAGGAAATTATTCAAATAAAAATAAAAACATCAACAAGTGCACAAAATGGATATCAACCAAAAAATTGAAATTAATTATGCTAAGTTGAGACTCTGTACCTATGTGCAAGTGCACAGTATTCTAGAATGTACAAAGAGATTCACTCCTATAGTGGTTAAGATTGAAATCAACATGCTAAATGCAATCTGATAACAACGCCTTAAATAATAAATATTCAATTGATAGAAAATATGTATTAATGAGAGCATGTTGAAATTTTGCATTTTGGTGAACATATAACCTAGAATCACAACTACATCATGTCCACATGTGGCTCAACCTTATATGCCTATCATCGTCCGAACTTATAAGCAATTGTTGATCGAGACATCAGTGCTCAAGAAACTTGCCATATGTTAGGGTTGGTGAAAGCTAATGTTGGCCACTCATGACACGTTAGTTGCAATGGACTCCTG
>BSBM01000676.1:3305000-3322500 GCA_027924585.1 Larix kaempferi | reverse complement strand
TTTTTTTTACTTCTTTATTTATTTACTTTTTATGTTTTTAGTTTTTAGGTTAGCTATAATATTTTTGTTTACTTCTTATGTTTATAGTTTTAATGTCAGCTATAATATTCTTTTTTATATTTTTGTTTACTTTTTTATTTTATGTTGGGTATAATATTATGTTTCTACTTTTCATATCCACTATAATAAATTTTTAACTTCTTTATTTTATGTCGGCTATAATATTTTTTTAACTTCTTTTTTGTTTACGACCGACATAATATTTATTACTTTTTAGTTTGTATTACTCATTTTTGTTTATGGCCGACAATAATATCAGAAACATTACATGTAACATTAAAAGATCTCACTCATATTATAATTTGGCCGACTAAATATTAATTAGTTTTTACATTTTATTAGATCTCCTTCATATTATAACTTTTTACGTTTTATTAGATGTAATGCTACATTTTTACGATTTATTAGATGTAACAGTACATCCACGTTAGAAGATATCCCTCATACTGGGCTGTAGAGCGCCTCTCAGTGCAATGATGATTATGAGGATGAGAATGATAATGATCAACATATTTGTCATCGTCATCATCATCATCTTCATCTTCGTACTCATCTTCATCAGCATCCACTATCTTCATCATCATCTTCATCATCGTCATTCATCATCATCATCATCATCATCATCATCATCTTCGTCGTCATCATCATCATCAATGATGATGAGGAATGACGATGATGAAGATGATGATGATGATGATGATGAATATGATGACGAAGATGTTGATGATGATGATGATGACGATGATGATGACGATGATGATGATGAATCATGTTGATGATGACGAATATGATGATGACGATGGAGATGATGATGATGACGATGATGATGTTGATGATGAAGATGATGACCAAGATGATGATGAGGATGATGAGGATGATGATAAGGAAGAGGGTGATGACGATGATGATGATGATGATGATGACAAGGATGATGAGGATGATGAGGATGATGATGATGATGGTGATGACGATGATGATTATGATGATGATGATGAGGAGGAGGAGGAGGAGGATGATGATCATATTCGTCATCATCATCATCATCATCTTCATCTCCGTACTCATCTTCATCATCATCCACCATCTTCATCATCATCATCATCATCTTCATCATCATCATAAATGATGTTGATGAATGATGATGATGCAGATGAAGATGATGATGATGAAGATTATGATGATGATGATGTTGATGATGAATATGATGATGAAGATGTTGATGATGATGATGATGATGATGAAGAAGAAGATGATGATGATGAGGGTGATGAGGAGGATGATGACGATGATGATGAAGATGATGATGATGATGATGATGATGATGAGAATGATGATGATGATGATGATGATGATGATGACGAATATGATGTTGATGATGAAGAAGATGATGATGATGATGATGATGATGATGATGATGATGATAGTGATGTTGGTGACAATGATTACGATGAGGATGATGAGGATGATGACGATATTAGTCATGATGATGATCATCATCTTCATCATCATCATCTTCATCATCATCATCATCATCATCATCATCATCATCATCTTGTTAAAGGCATGCAATGTAGCCTAATCATGGTATATGTATCCCTCTACACTTGCTAGAGATACCCCACAAGGGTTATGTGTGGTGGTTTGAAGATGCATTCAACATCGTATCCTAAGAAGCTTCTTGAGTTGTAGATGTTGTTCATGGTGCTTGAGCCTGAGAAGCTTCATTTAAGGCATGAGGAGCTTCTTGTTGTCCATATACCTTGTTCAGACCTCGAGACCCATTTTCGGTTCACAACTAACCTAGTCATGGCACACATAACACACTTGAAGTTGACTAATACCCTATAGATTTCATATGTGGTTGTCTAGGGACTCATTCATGGTGTGTGTGCCTAAGAGGCAAGAGTTAGTGTTGGAGGATCTTGTTTCCCTCCACTAGCCATGGTTAAGGAGCCAAGATAAATCCTTGATGCCCAAGACATTATAATTGCGGCAATATTCAATTCATATGCAAAAGACTCCTTGTAGAGGGATATTGTCATGGATTCTATGTGCTATTGATGATGCTTGAGGTCTAGAATTTTAAATTAAGGCTCAAGTGGAATTCAATTGAGCTCAATATGCTTCAATAAGATCTAGAAGAACCCATTTTCATTCTTTGATGATGTTCAATGCTTTGCAACATATCCATGGTCTTGCATGGTAGTTTGAGGATGCATTCATGGCATTTGATCTTTACAAAATATGTTTTTTGTCAAAATGAAATTCAAATTTCATGTTTGATGAGTCCTCCTCTACAAGACTTCATTTATTGCATGAATGTCACAGACTCACGAAAACTCTAAACAACACTCAATGGCATGCAACTACAAATAATGGCATGCAACTATAACCACAAACTAAGCAGAGGTTGATCTATGCATTGATATAGAGAGGTGGCAGTAGGCACACAATATGGAGAAACAATGAGTTAGAAAAACCATTTGGACCAAAGTACCACAATGGTTATTAATACAATTTTAAAAAACAATTTTTGGCTCAGGAATTGTCTTCAATTTGATGGGTGGTATGATCATGATCATGTAACCTCCCTCCGTCCTTCCAAACATATGTGGTTTATCACCACGTTTCTCTTTGACACTCGCCACCAAAATACGTATAAAAATAACATGTCTTTACATCCTCTTCCATTTAAATCCTCATCGCGTAGTCATAAATAAGGATTATTATTCATGCACATCCTCACCTTACAATATCAATTGGGTCAAGGCGCATAGAAAACCATAAATGATCAAATGTGTCAAGACACAAAGAGTAAGCTCTTGAGACAACTATAAGTAAGTCTTATATTAACTATGGTTAACTATGGTTTAAGAATAACCATAGTTAACTATGGTTTGACTATGGTGTAAGAAAGTTGACTATAAACATGTATTAAGCTCCTTCAATGACAAAGGAGTAAAAAAACCATCCCTATAATACATCTTAACCATTATAAGTACATGGTTTATAGAATAAGGATTATGTTATATTAAATATTTTTTTGATAGTACAAAAAGATAGAGTTGTATCATATTTAAATAGTTTCCTTCTAGGGAAATTTGCAAAAGATGCATTTACAATTTAATATGATAGAGATGTTTTTATATTTCTCAAATGAGTAAGAGTTACATGTAAATTTTAAAAGTAATATAATAATCATAATAAATAATTGTACTACTATATCCTAAAATGAAATATAAAGATAAACATAAATATAAATATAAATATTTATTTATATATATGAAAAGATTGTTTTGATATATAGAGACTTTTATATTAGAACTTGAAAAGAAAGATATAAAGTTTACATAAATAAAAACACTATAGATATCATATTTACATAAACATATTTCGAAGTGGGGGAAGGCTTGGCATTAAATGGTGTAAATGTTGAATAATAAATGGTGTAAACATTATGCAGGGGTGCGTGCGCGTGTTTTAGCCCGTGTGCTCTAGTGACGTGTATGCGCTACAAACACGCATGTGCACGTTTAAGCACGCGTGCACGTCCCTGTTGCTAGTTAAAAAAAATAGAGTTCTCTGTTCTCGAGAATTCTACCAAAAAACACGGGCTTCATTTCTTTCGCGGGTTTCAAGCTCTTGCATGTTGCTCATTGGCTCACACTCATTGATATTTTGGACACTCATTGATCTATTGGAAACAAAATCACCCTTGGAATCTAACAAACATCTTCAGTGGTCTTGGAATCTAGTGGATACATTCAAGCTACCAATTTCCATTGCAAGTGGAGATCATTTATATAGGTATGGTGAATTGTAAATAATTCTTTTCATTCACAAGATTTGAGATTCTCCCATGCCTTTTTGTTTTTATCATATGCCTACAGCAATATCCATGCATAGACAACAATGAATTTGACAAGAAGAATTCCCAAGTTCACATATAAAAAAACTCATATGAACACTAGACAAGATGAAGTATGCAATGTAAACCAATAATTATTACCATGAATATATTTTGATTTCACACAAGGATGGTATGGATGAGGTTCTCTCTTGAGCCTCTTCAATTTGAATAAAATACTAAGAATCAATCATGAGAGAGGGTCCATATTGATTAGTTCATGAAATTTTTTCCATGCTCTCATCTTCATGCTATGTTTATTTGATGTAGAAAAACTATCAAAATATTCCCAAGGCATCTCTAGCATAAACTCTTTTTCATTTGAAAAAATACAAATAAATGGTTTAATAAACCTCCATCTTTTACACATTGTACATCATAGCAAAAACTATAGCATAAACTATCAAACTATTGCTCGTCCACACATTCCCATCTATGGTGAGGTTCTCTCTTGAGCCTCTTCGATTTGAATAAAATCCTAAGAAGAAATCATGGGGGAGGGTCCAAATTGATTAGTTCATGAAATTTTGTCCATGCTCTCATCTTCATGTTATGTTTATTGTAATGTTTCTTTAATGTCGTGCTTTTGAGCTTGGCTACTTGCCTCTACCTCATTGAATTCTCCTTCCTTAGGGGAATTTGCAACCTCCTCATTGTGTAATTAGTAAACTTATTCTCTTTGCCTTATTTGATGTAGAAAAACTATCAAACTATTCCCAAGGCATCTCTAGCCATCTTTGTTGTAGGGTGTTACTACCATAATTTGTATGAATTCATGGCTAGGCAAGACACTAGTTTCTCCACTCTACACTTGACCAACCATCATCTATATTGATTGGAATTGTTAAGGATAATGATGTTTATTCGAACACAAATAAACCAACATAGTCTGTAGTTATATGTGTTAATTTATAAAGTGGTAAGTTATGTTGGAATGTGTCAAGTTCATTGTATAATGGAACTAATATATTATTTGTTGTTTCTTTTGCAGGGGTGGGATTGATAGTTTTGTTAAAGAGACTTTTGGAGATGGAAAACTCACGCAACATAACAAAGAAATATAGAAGGAATTTTCCCATTAAAAAGGTCAATGAATTAAGAGAAAAGGCTAGGTTGGGAATGGAAAGATTGATACATGGTTCTATCATTGCCCCGGATCCTGCCATTGATCCTAACACAGTTGTTGACATGACAACCTCTTGTTCAAAACCATAGGTAAAGCGGTCACATCCAATGGACCCAACTCAAATTCCAACATCAACACAATATCCAAGCAACAATCCATCAACGAGTCATGTTGAAGTTCCTCACGATACAAGAATTTTGGGAGATGCTGCATGTGTATAGATGGACATACAAGCCTTGCTTAATTTGCAATCTCCCCAAGAAGACCACAACCATGTCGACCACACCCCCATTATGGCCCAATCTGTGAACGAAGCACCACAACAAACAAGCTCTGGTATCCATGTCTCATGTCCACCCTCCCTACCTCGATTGTCCAGTGCAAGAAGAAGAACTCCTAGACCTATTCATGTGGATGAAAGTGCTATGTCGGGGCTTGAAGGTAAGTTTCCAAAACGCACTATCGAATGGAAATGCAGCAAAATTGTCAAGGAATATTTTGAATCCAAAGGTGATGCAGGTAAATGCGAATTATTGCTATGTTTGTTAAAGTCACATTGTTTAGTTGTTGTTAGGAGAATTTTGGGCATAAAGATAGTTAAAAGTTCAGACGCTAGCAGTCATATTGTTATAAATCTCCAATCTGCATTTAATGCGATTGGGAAGATGTCTTGTACCAAATATCTTTGTGCGGCACGTCGTGTTTTAGCAGAATCAGTTGTAAGCAAGTCCACAAGGAAACGTCGCCTGCTATCATACACTTCTCACATACTCAAATTAAATAGAAAAACTATTAAAAAGTACTCTGTTATAAGACAAAATCTTAACACTCTGAGGGGAAACGATTGTTGGTATTTCGTTGGTAGGTTTTCTCGTGCAGATAGGAAGCTAATTGATGCTGTTAAGGAGTTAGTACAAAATTTTTGGCATGATTATACTAGACCTTCATCAACCAAAGAGACGTGCTAAAGCTAAGAAAAGGTTCTACTGAACGTGAACCCCATGTTAAACACTTCCTTGACACCACATAGACTGAACTCTATGAGAGATTTAGGAATGAGCACACACAATTGAACCTGGGCCAAAGGTCCTTTGATAAATGCAAACCATAGTACGTTCGTATATGCATTGATCAGAACACCTATTGTTGTAGATACCACGTAGAATATGAATATTATTATGACACATATAAACATATATTTTGTGATTTTCATACAAACATTATGCAGGGCTGCAATGAATCCATACTACCACTGAATGCATCAAGAGACTTTATCCACAACATCATGTGTCCAAGGCCCGAAGGACAAAAATATTATGAAAAATCATACCTATATGGGACATGTTCTAGGTGCAGTGGGTTTTCTCTTTTGAACCGTTGCATCCATGAAAGCAAGGAGCACGAATTTGGAAGGATGGGCGTGGAGATGCAGAGCTTCAAGTACATAACCTATCAATTAGACAGTGTCAGGGAAAGTAAAAATATTGCATTAGTGAAGTCACAGGTACAAATGAATATTGCATATTTTTCATATTGCACATTCAATTTATGACATATACATTTTTCCAAATGCCACATTGTAATATTTCCCTTGTTTTCAAGGTAACAGGTACCGGTATGTGACTTCTTGACGGATTTCTACGAGCAAACAGAGCAGTATGTTCAACATGTGCATGTAGCGCGATGGAAAGATGACCAATATAGAAAATGCAGGGACAAATTTCCTATTAGAACCATAGTGTCAATTGTGGATTTTGCAGAAAATTACACCCTTCAGCCACAAAATGAAATCCAGAGTCAATACTACCATTCAGACCAAGTCAACATCATGGTACATATTATGTATAGGCATGGGCTAGAGAGGAGCAATGACAAGAGGATAATATTGAAGGAGACAAACTTGTACATAAGTGATGATAGAACCCACGATCTGCATTATGTACAAAATTGTTTTCGAATTTTCTATGATCAGTTGAAGGAGAGAGATATATAGATGGATCAACATTGGATATGGTCGGATGGTTGTGCGGGCCAGTTCAAAAATACCTGAGTATTCTAATGGATGAGTATTTTGCATAAGACTTATAATGTGCCACATATATTGAACTAGTTTGAGACCGGGCACGGAAAAGGCAAGCATGATGGGGCCAATGCATGCATCAACACCGCACTACGAATGGAAGAGATGAGGTTTGACAGGGAACCTCATATCCGAGATGTAGAATCCATAGTTCAATGGTGCTCTGCAACAATGTCAAACCGAGCAAGAGATCAACAAACATCATCAGTGGAAAGACGTGTGGTAAGAAATTTTTGGCGAGTGGTTGACATAGATAGATCGTGTACCTATAGTTGCGGCACAGTACAAGGAACACGTGGATTTCATTCAGTTCGAAGCTCAAACAACCCCTTCTTTGAAATATGGATGCAACGAAAGCTTGCATGCTTTTGCAGCCCTTGCAATAGTGGTGAATGGGATGAATGCGAATGCATGGACTGGGTTGATGAATAGGATCGTGTGTCACTTATAGTAGACCAATGTGCAGTTGTTGAAACAACCCAGTTAGAGGAGGGCCAGTTAGCAATTTCGACAAACTACAACCATATCTCAGATCTTGTACAACCAGGACACATATACGCAGTTGTTACCTCGAAAGACAATGAATGGGGCACGAATTATTGGTTGGCACGGTGCATCCAAGGTAAGCAAACCCTCTACGCATCATTAATCGATGATGAAGGCATTGAATTTCCTATTGGCTCGATGGCAGTTAAGGGGGAATATCTAACACTAGATGGGAAGTCAATAAAGACTAGTGGGCATGTATTCATGGATTGCAGACCAGGTTCAGTGGTGTATCACTTCACAAGCTTGATTGTTGGCACAAACATCCATCTTTAGACAATGTCAAGCAAGAGCTCAACCAAGGTACGCTACTACCTGCCTCATTTTTAGCATGAGAGATTGATGGAGACAATTAGCAATAGAGAGGATCCAGATGGATTTATTGAATGAGGCTAGTCAACTCTACATAAGAGAAATATTTGCATCAAAGAACATTATGCTCTACATCGAGGTATGTGTAGTTTTATGTTATTTTGTTGGTACATGCATTTTTTGTTGATACATCCATACATACATGTCATTTCCATACATACATGCATACATACATAGAGATACATACATACATACATAGAGATACATCCATCTGCCATGTCATCGTTTCACCCTATGTCATTAATGTTTAGAAACATAATCTATCCCTAGAAACTTAGTCTAGCCCTAGAAGCACTAATGTATCCCTACAAACCTAATCTAGCCCTAGAAATCCTAGAAAGCTAAACTAACCCTATAAACACTAATTTAACACTAGAAAACTAAGCTAGAATACTATAAACCTCATCTAGTGCTAGAAACCTAAACTAGCCCTTTAAACACTAATCTAACCCTAGGAAACTGATCTAGAATCCTAGAAACCTAATCTAGCCCTCGAATCTGTGAACCACCACACGTACCCTCATTAGGGAGTATTTGGACTCCAAGCGGGTATACTAGTATGATAGATTCCTTACAATTATGACAATTAATAGCTTCGCTTTTTCTGTGTAAGGTTATGTTATATTTTTTCATAGTTATGGTATATTACTCTTAGACATTATGACACATTTATGATGATAATTTACACATTCTATTAAATAAAGGAAATAATCTCTTCTCATGTAAACTCTAGCCATGTCTCTTCCCTTATCTTCACCAGTGGTTATATCTTCATGATCCCTACCATATAACTCTTAGGGTTTCCTCAGCAAACCTATAATCTCTAGGACATCTAGGAATCTCTCATTGGCTTCAACAACAAGCTTATCTTAATCAACCAGCAACCATTGATTCCTAGAGGTCTACACACAAGTTAAAGAAAAAAAAGAAAAACTCCTAACATTGGGAACAAATAGCTAGAACCAACAATGCAACTAGAACACAATGACCAAGGGAACTTCAAAATGAAACACCACTCCACAAAATAATTTTCCTTAGACCTACCTCATTTGGTATGAGAGAAGTTGCTTTAGAGACCTAGAGACCTCCCTACCACTTCTCTCATTTGGTACGAGAGAAGTTGCTTTAGACCTACCTCACTCATGTCAATGCTTGAGTTTTTAGAGGCCGACCTCCCACCCCACATGTCCTCTTCAACATTTTTGTTCTCTTGGTTTTGTGCCCACCCAAACTTTTTTCATGCTTTGGGTACCTTGAGGTATATCCCCAACCCAAAAAACTCTTATATTATGTTAATTATGTTGGTTATTCGCTTCACCCAACAAAGTTATATTTAACAATACACATATTCATAGATCTGGTTCCTATAGATAACCACTTAGAGGTACTTGTCATCATCATCATCAACATCATCATCACCATCATCATCATCAACACCATCATCATCAACATCTTCATCATCATCATCACCACCATCTTCATCATCATTTTCATCTCTAGATTCCTCGTCAGCATCTTCATCATCATCATCTTCATAATCATCATCATCTTCATCACAATATTCATCACCATCACCATTATCATCAACGTCTTCATCATCATCACTATCATCATCATCAACATATCCATCGTCATTGTCATCTCTAGGTTCCTCATCAAGATCTCCACCATCATCATCTTCTTCATCATCATCATCATCACCATCATCATCATCATCAAAATCTTCATCATCATCACCATCATCATCAACATCTTCATCATCATTGTCATCTCTAGGTTCCTCATCAACATCTCCATCATCATCATCATCATCTTCATCTTCATCACCATCAAAATCACCATCATCATCAATGTCTTCATCATCATCACCATCATCATCATCATCACCATCTTCATCATCATTGTCATCTCTAGGTTCCTCATCATCATCTTCATCATCATCATCATCTTCATCACCATCACCATCATCATCAATGTCATCATCATCATCACCATCATCATCATCAAGAACATCTTCATCATCATTGTCATCTCTAGGTTCCTCATCATCATCTTCTTCGTCATCACCATCACCATCACCATCACCATCATTATCACCATCATCATCAACGTCTTCATTATCATCACCATCTTCATCATCATTGTCATCTCTAGGTTCCTCATTGGCATCCCCATCATCATCATATTCTTTGTCATCATCATCATCACCATCACCATCACCACCACCATCACCATCATCAGCAACGTCTTCATCATCATCACCATCATCATCATCACCATCATCATCATCATCAACATATTCATCATCATTGTCATCTCTAGGTTCCTCATCATCATCTTCTTCATCATCATCATCTTCATCACCATCACCATCATCATCAACGTCTTCATCATCATCACCATCTTCATCATCATCACCATCTTCATCATCATTGTCATCTCTAGGTTCCTCATCAACATCCCCATCATCATCATCTTCTTCGTCATCATCATCTTCATCACCATCACCATCACCATCATCATCAATGGATTCATCATCATCACCATCATCATCATCATCAACATCTTCATCATCATTGTCATCTCTAGGTTCCCCATCAACATCTTCATCACCATCACCATCATCCTCAACGTCTTCATCATCATCACCATCATTATCATCATCAACATCTTCATCATCATTCTCATCTCTAGGTTCCTCATCAACATCTCCATCATCATCATCTTCATCACCATCACCATCACCATCATCATCAACATATCCATCATCATCACCATAACTGCTCGGTCGGCGATTTTGCAAATTTGACCCCAATGTGCAAAATTTGCACACTCCCTTACTGAGCAAAACCCTAGTTTCCATAATGGACCTACAAGGTGACACCTGGGCCATGGGACCGGAGGGGAGGGGCACCCCTAGCACTATCTCGAAGTCCTGAATCCAACAGAGTCGACGGTTTGTCGATCCGAGCCACGATCGTCATTCTATGGCTCGTTCCGTCTTGCATCCAAAAGGGCTTCAGGGACACCTGTTGGATGCCTACCAAGGGCATAGAACTCCAATTATTCAACAAAACCGGGTTCCGAGTAGTCCTACAAGTGTGTCTAGGAAGGTTCTGGCTGGGAATGCTAGCCATAAGTGCTCGGTGGATGATTTTGGAAATTTGACCCCCGTGTGCAAAACTTGCACACTCCTTTATTGAGCAAAGCCCTAGTTTCCAAGATGGACCTACAAGATGACACCCAGGCCATGGGACCGGAGGCGAGGGCCACCCCTAACACTATCCCAACATCCTGAAATCCAACAGGGTCGACAGTTTGTCGATCCGAGCCACGATCGTCATTCTATGGCTCGTTCCGGCTCGCATCCAAAAGGCATTCAGGAACACCTGCTGGATACCTACCAACGGCATAGAACTCCTATCATGCAACAAAACTGGGTTCCGAGAAGTCCTGCAAGTGTGTCTAGCAAGGTTCTGGTTGGGAATGATAGCCATAAGTGCCAGGTGGACAATTTTGCAAAGTTGACCCCTGTGTGCAAAAATTGCACACTCCCTTACTGAGCAAAACCCTAGTTTCCAAGATGGACCTACAAGGTGACACTTGGGCCGTGGGACTAGAGGAGAGGAGCACCCCTAGAACTATCCTGACATCCTAAATCCAACAGAGTCGAGGGTTTGTTGATTCGAGAAACGGTCCTCATTCTATGGCCCATTCCATCTCACATCCAAAAGGCCTTCAGGGACACCTCTTGGATACCTACCAAAGGCATAGAACTCCTACCATGCAACAAAACTGGGTTCCGGGGAGTCCTGCAAGTGTGTATAGGAAGGTTCCAGCTGGGAACGATAGCCATAAGTTCCTGATTGACGATTTTGCAAAGTTGTCCCCCGTGTGCAAAAATTGCACACTCCCTTACTAAGAAAAACCCTAGTTTCCAAGATGGACCTATAAGGTGACACTCGAGCCATGGGACCGGAGGAGAGGGGCACCCCTAGCACTATCCCAATGTCCTAAATCCAACAGAGTCAATGGCTTGTCGATCTGAGCCATAGTTATCATTCTGTGGCTCGTTCCATCTCGCATCCAAAAGGCCTTCAAGGACACCTGTTGGATACCTACCGGGGGCATAGAACTCCAACCATGCAACAAAACCAGGTTCCGGGGAGTCGTGCAAGTGTGTCTAGGAAGGTTCTGGCTGGGAACGTAGCCATAAGTGCCCGGTGGAAAATTTTGCAAAGTTGACCCTCGTGTGCAAAAATTGCACATTCCCTTACTGAGCAAAACCATAGTTTCCAACATGGACCTACAAGGTGACACATGGAACATGGGACCAAAGGAGGGGGGCACCCCTAGCACTATCTCGATGTCCTGAATCCAACAGAGTTGATGTTTTGTTGATCCGAGCCACGGTTGTCATTCTATGGCTCGTTTTATACAGTTTTCTCCAATATAACTACCTTCCCTGCTATTCTTTTTGGTGGATCGTCACACGCTGCATATAGAATCAATATTTTGTTTCTGAAATCCCTTCTCATTGTTAAAATCTATCAAGGTCGCAGGAGTGCCTATGCCAGCGACATCTTCAACTATAATGACAAATTCCAAGGAAGGTTCCACATGTGGTTCATAGTCGTTGTCCTCCACATTCTGCACCCAAAACAAAACACTAATCTTATATGATAACAAAGAAAGCATATAAGATTATAAAATGACTACTAAAATTGTAACTTAGTAATTACCCAAATCAGCTCCATCAGAAAATGCACATCCCTGGATTATAATACAACAAATAATTGTTTAACTGCTTGATGTAAATATTCTGTAAGTGGATTTTCTTTTTCCCCAACACAGAACTTGTCTTTCCTGATCATTTCAATATGTTCCTTGGGGGTCGCCATAAATGTCACCAAACACAATCCACAGTAAAATCCTTTATCACCAAACACAATTTACAGTATACTCCTATTGGTAAAACGTTTCATTAAAAAAATAAAAATAAAAACCTAGTTTAGTATAAGAGGACATGAAAATATAGAATAGAGTCACATGGCCCGAGTCACTTAAATCATGACGAATTATTTTTCTTCAATCCTATGCCAAAACAATTCCTTATATTTCTAGAACAATCAAACCCACGACCTAGACAAACAGCTTAGGTTTCTCCTCTGTCGTTACGGTTGGCCTCAAATTCGTGAAAGGCCTAAGGATAAGGCCATACTTATCACATTGCAAGATACTCTTGGTCACTTCCAAGATGCAAGAGCCTTTGAACAAATTTTGAAAAACGAATTCTTACAGGATGGCCCAAACCGTGGCTCTGGTCCCGAATCCGTCGATTCCGGTGGATCTAGGACACCGGGTTTCAGCTAGGGGACCTCCCACAGCGTGTCGCCAAGCCCCAGAAATGGTGCCAATGTGCCATCTCCGGAGCTAGGGTTTTCCTCCGTGAAGGCCTTTCGAATATTGATAAAGGGTGCCATTTCTCGTCCGCAGGCCCCCAGGCATGCGTGGCCACCGTGGACAGGTCCACAATGGCCACATGGACTTGTGGGAGCCGACGGAATCCATGTCTGCTCACCGGTTTGGGTTCTGTGCCCCTGGAGCAATCCTCAAAGTGTCCTAGAATGTCCCCGGGGTGCCCAACGATAATGCCTGCAGTAGAAAAACCGTGTCTCTGTTCACGAACCCGTCGATTCCAGTGGGTCTGGGACACCGATTTCAGCTAGAGGACCCCCTACACCATGTTTCCAATCCCCAGAAATGGTGCCAATGTGCCATCTCCAGAGCTAGGGTTTTGCTCAGTGAAGGCCTTTCGAATATTGCTCAAGAGTGCCATTTCTCATCCGGAGGCCCTCGGGAGTGCGTGGCCATCATGGACAAGTCCAAAATGACCACGTGGACCCATGGGAGCCAATGTAATCCAAGGCCGTTCGCCAGTTTGGGTTTCGTGGCCCCGAAGCAAATCCTCAAAGTGTCCTCGAATGGCCTCGGGGTGTAGGACTAGAATGCTCGCAACACCCAAACCATGGCTCGGGTCGCGAATCTGTCAATTTCGGTGGATCCGGGATGCCGGGTTTCAGCTAGGGGCTCCCCCAGAGCGTGCCGCCAACCCCCGAAAACAGTGCCAATGAGCCATCTCCGGAGCTAGGGTTTTGCTCGGTGAGGTTCATTCCAAATTCACTCAAGGGTGCTATTTCTCGTCCGGATTCCCCCGGGCGTGTGCCACCGTGGAGAAGTCCACAATGGCCAGGTGGACCTTTGGGAGCCGAGGGAATCCAAGTCCGCTCACTGGTTTGGGTTTCATGACCCCGAAGCAAATCCTCAAAGTGTCCCCGAATGGCCCTGGGGTGCCTGACTAGAATGCCCACAGCACCCAAACTGTGGCTCCGGTTGCAGATCCGTCGATTCCCGTGGATCCAAGACGCCGGGTTTCAGCTAGGGTCCCCCCACAATGTGATGCAAACCCTTGGAAATGGTGCCAATGTGGCGTCTTTAGAGCTAGGGTTTTGCTCAGTGAAGGCCTTTCGAATATTGCTCAAGGGGGGCATTTCTCATCCGGAGGCCCCTGGGCGTGCATGGCCACCATGGACAGGTCAACAATGGCCATTTCCACATATCGACGGTGGCCACGCACGCCCGGGGGCCTCCGGATAAGAAATGGCACCCTTGAGCAAATTTGGAATGGCCCTCACTGAGCAAAACCCTAGCTCTGGAGATGGCTCATTGGCATCATTTCTGGGTCTTCGAGGCACAGTGTGGGGGGTTCCCTAGCTGGAACTCGGCACCCCGAACCCATTGGAATCAACGGATTCGCGAAGGGAGACACGCTTTGGGTGTTGTGGGCATTCTAGTCGGGCACCCCAACGCCATTCTGGGACACTTTGAGGATTTGCTCCGGCAGCACGGAACCCAAACCGGTGAGTGGACTTGGATTTCGTTAGCTCCCAAAGGTCCATGTGGCCATTGCGGACCTGAACACAGTGGCCACACATGCCCGGGGGCCCCCAGACAAGAAATGGCACCCTTGAGCAATATTCAAAAGGCCTTCACTGAGCAAAACCCTAACTCGAAGGTGGCACATTGGAACCATTTTTGGGGCTTGGAGGCATGGTGTGGGGGGGGACATAGCTGAAACCCGACATCCCGGACCCACCGAAATAGATGGATTCATGAATGGAGCCACGGTTTGGGTGCTACGGGCATTCGAGTCAGGCACCCCAGGGAAATTTGGGGACACTTTGAGGATCTGCTCCGGGAGCACGGAACCCAAAATCAAAAGCAGAATTGGATTCCATCAGCTCCCACAGGTCCACGTGTCCATTGTGGACCTGTCGACGGTGGCCATGCACACCCGAGGGCTTCCAGACGAGAAATGAAACCCTTGTGCAATATTCGAAAGGCCTTCACTGAGCAAAACCCTAGCTCCGGAGATGGCACATTGGAAATGTCTCTGGGGGTTAGCGGCACGGTGTGGGGGAGCCCTAGCTGAAACCTGACATCCCAGACCCACCAGAATCGACGGATTCACGAATAGAGCCACGACTTGGGTGTTGCGGGCATTCTAGTTGAGCACCCCGGCGCCATTCAAGGACACTTTGAGGATTTGCTCCGGGGGCACGGAACCCAAACCGGTAAGCGGAATTGGATTCCGTCGGCTCCCACAGGTCTAGGTGGCCATTGTGGACCTGTCCACAGTGGCCACGCATGCCCGAGGGCCTCTAGAAGAGAAATAATACCCTTTAGCGAATTTGGAACGGCCATCCCTGAGAAAAACCCTAGCTCTAGAGATAGCTCATTGGCATCACTTCCGGGTCTTCGAGGCATGCTGTGGGGGATCCCCTAGCTGAAACATGGCGTCCCGGACCCACTGAAATCGATGGATTCGCAAACGGAGCCATGGTTTGGGTGCTGCGGGCATTCTAGTCGGGCACCTCGGGGCCATTCGGGACACTTTGCGGATTTGCTCCGAGGCCATGGAACCCAAACCATCAAGTGAACTTGGATTTTGTCGGCTCCCATAAGTCCACGTGGCCATTGTGGACCTGTCCATGGTGGCGACGCATGCCCAGGGGCCTCCAGAGGAGAAATGGCACCCTTGAGCGAATTTGGAATGGCCCTCACTAAGCAAAACCCTAGCTCCGAAGATGGCTCATTGGAACTATTTTTGAGTCTTCGAGGCATGGTGTGGGGGGTCCCCTAACTGAAACCCAGTGTCCTAGACCCACCGAAATCGACGGATTCGCAAACGGAGCCACGGTTTGGGTGCTGTGGGCATTCTAGTTAGGCACCCCGGGGCCATTCGGGGACACTTTGAGGATTTGCTTTGGGGCTACGGAACCCAAACCAGTGAGCGGACTTGGATTCTGTCGGCTTCACAGGTCCACGTAGCCATTTTGGACCTGTCCACGATGGTCGTGCACGCCCAGGGGCCTCTGGATGAGAAATGGCCACCTTGAGCAAGATTGGCATGGCCTTCACATTAGGGTCAACTTCGCAAAATCGTCGACCGAGAACTTATGGATATCGTTCCCAGCCGAAACCTTCCTAGACACACTTGCAGGACTCTGAGGGACCCAGTTTTTTTGCACGGTTGGAATCCTATGCTCCCGGTAGGTATCCAACAGGTGTCCCTAAAGGCCTTTTGGATGCGATACAGAACGAGCCATAGAATGACGACCATGGATTGGATCGACAAACCGTTGACTCCGTTGGATTCAGGACGTCGGGATAGTGCTAGGGGTGCCCCTATCATCTGGTCTTGTGGCTCAGGTGTCACCTTGTAGGTCCATAGTGGAAACTAGGGTTTTGCTCAGTAAGGGAGTGTGAAATTTTTGCACATTGGGGTCAAATTTGCAAACTCGTTGACCGGGCACTTATGGATATCGTTCCTAGCTAGAACCTTCCTAGACACACTTGCAGGACTCCCTAGAACCCGATTTTGTTGCACAGTTGGAATTCTATGCCCTTGGTGGGTATCCAACAGGTGTCCCTGAAGGCCTTTTGGATGCAAGATGAAATTTTCCATAGAATGACGACCGTGGCTCGGATCGAAAACTGTCAAATCCGTTGGATTCAAGACGTCGGGATAGTGCTAGGGGTTCCCCTCTCCTCTGGTGTTGTGGCCCAGGTGTCACCTTGTAGGTCCATTCTGGAAAGTAGGGTTATTCTCATTAAGGGAGTGTGCAATTTTTGCACATTGGGGTCAAATTTGCAAAATCATCGACCAGGCACTTATGGCTATTGTTCCCAGCTAGAACCTTCCTAGACACACTTGTAGGACTCCCCGAAACCCAGTTTTGTTGCATGGTTGGAATTCTATGCCCTCGGTAGGTATCCACCAAGTGTCCCTGAAGGCCTTTTGGATGCGAGACGGAACGAGCAGTAGAATGATGATCGTGGCTCGGAT